>NHNY01000016.1:0-476243 GCA_002786065.1 Microcyclospora pomicola
TGCGCAGGTCGCGCACCGAAGTGTCGCTTCATGCCAAGACTGGAGACACGTGACTTCAACCTCACTTCATGTAGGAAAGGGGCCTTACACCGTATCTGTTTTCGCAAGTTGTCCCGTCGCCTGTAGTACAACCTGACTTCAGGGTGCCGTCGGACCTCTTTCAGCTGCTCGTCACATAGCTCTCGAGGCCGACGTGTATCGATCGTGCGCGTTATGCTACTAGCAACCCGAATGATCTCCGTCTGTGGCTCGAGGCCACGGTAGATCGCTTGCGTATCCTGGGTAATGTATCGTGATAGATAATTCTGTTGAAATACCGCCGAGCTCGCGTGTTGCAGGATGAGGTTGCGTTGAGACTCGCTAATCAGGCCTGTCGGTGTTAGTCAGTGCAGAAAAGGTACATAGAACAATGTCGGTGCATACTGCTGTTGTTCAAAGCCTCTCTGTTACCTCGCCGAAAGCAGTATGGACCAACTGGGAGTTCGAATCCAGTAGCAACACCGAGTCTCGCTAGTTGCTCTCGGAGCTAATTGCTCTTCACCGCCTTGTTAGGTGAGATACCTGTCCCATGTATAGTCTTCTCACGCTAGCGGAAGATCGGAATCTTAGCTATTTCTTCTTTAAAGGGAAGTTCCAGTTGCTTCGTTCCAGCCGGGGCGCGTAGTCGGAACAGAGCTTCTGGCCCATCCAAGGTCGGCGCTGCGAATGCACGGTCTGCGAACGCCAGGCTAAGCAGCATGATGTAGGGACAGAGCAGGAGGCACGGTTCGCTAGGTATTTCCGGTATCGGGAACGTGTTCCTGATGATGGGTTAGTCACCTGCCAGTACATCGATTGCAGGATTACCTACAGGTCCTTGCTTCCTAAGTACGTCTTTGTCTCCTTAAACACTATGTCGAGCAGTACACGCGGCTGCGCGCCACCTGTAGGATCTAGTAACAGGGAGAATTTCACGTGCTCGTAACGGAGAGCAAGCAGAGCGCCCGGACGGTTACTAGTGATGCCGGCCAACTGAATGTATAAGGCGAGCTGTACCCTCAACCGCTCGTGATCCAGTTCAACGTCTGTCGACGTCTAGAGGGTGTTAAGCAATTCGAACTCGTCCTCAGCTCGCACGATAGGTTTTGGCTGCTTGCCGGTCTTGAGCTGGTAGTCTTGCCGAAGACTTGCTTTGACCTGATGCATATTTAGTGAAGAGTCATAGGCTTCGCACTACGGGTAACAAACGTCTTTCATCATGATGCTAAGCTTAGGGTCAACGAACACCTGACCAGTCAAGTCCCGTCGTACCATTGTCAGTGCATTGAAGTATGTTTGTACCGTGCTCGCGGCTCGTATCGTTCCCTTTCGGCTGTCGAGCAGCCATATGAAGAACGTGTGTAGATCCCCTAGCTTGTAATCTTCGAGCATCACGAGAGGGTCTTTGCGCTTTATGTACTCGACATAGCTGTGATGAAGTCGTGTTAGTACCGCGCGTGCGGCGGTTCGAGGGTGCGATTGCATACCGGAACCACATGTTGCGGATCCAAGTCATAAGATTGGAGCTTAATAGCGCATATTGGCGCGCAGGTCGGGTCTGGTTGGCATCGTAATTGTTACGGTGTTGACCGTAGAATTCGGGGCTACGTAACGACGTATGACTTGTACCACTAGACATAGTCGATAGCCCGTGGCTGTAGTGTTGACGGTCATTGTTAGCATCATGATGGTCGTCGACGTCGACGCCGCTGTCGTAGGCCGACTTTTGTCTCGCCATGGCTGCCTGGTACGGTCAAGCAGAGGTTGTCGGTGGTGGGAAGGGATCGCACTAAGCGCTGCTCGCGGGGCCTGGGCTAGATAGCGGGCGGTGACTGAAATCGGTCGCTCGAGGCGCGCGAGGGTCACACGGGATCGCCATCGGATTGCGACGGTCGTGGCTCCGCGCGTCGTGAAACAAGCTGCTCGAAGGTGACGGGCTTGCAGGTTGTAGATGAGGCCGACCTGCAGATGCGCAGGATGCTACTGCAGAGGTAGCGGAGGCTCGACGGGTCGGATTGGCGGGTCAGGTCACGAGGCCGAGCAGTCCGGTGGAAGCGAGCGTAAGCGACGAAAATGCGCCTTGATCGAGGCGCAGCTGCGCTCTAAATCGGGTGCAGATTTGCCGTACCCTTGTTAAAAGTTATAATATATATTATAACTATACTCTTAATTATAATCTTATATATACTCTAGCTATATATCTATATCTAGAAAAGTAACTCTAAACTCTCTTCTAGTTACTATAAGTAGCTTAAGCTTATCTTTAGTTTAAGTAATATTTACTTAGCTTTATAGCGCTTAAAGGTAGTCCTATACTCTAGCGTTATAGCCTAATAGCTATAATATATAATAGGATAGTAAAGTCGCTTTATAGAAGGATTTCTTTAAATACTTAAGGATAATATTAGTACTATGTATTTAAATTAGGATTATATAGGATGTGTTTTATAATAGCATTTTACCTTAAAAAGTATATACATAACAATGTAAGCGGACTACGTGCTCTTATAGCGTACATGCCTTTTAAATATTGTACGATAACAACCAAAGTCGTTAATGATCGAGTGTGGCTCGCTGCGCCGGATGGTTCCCGAAACGTGTGCCCATGAAGGAGGACCATGCCAGTTACCGACGTCGATATTGCCAGGTCTCGCTTCTAACATCGATCTCGTCTCTCCGGCCAAGGGCGCTGCTACCTTGTACCGTGCCATTTTTTGTACCATTGGTGTTCAGATACATTGCGATGACCGCAATATCGCAGTCGACTTTCCTCCCACGCGTCTAGGACATCGTCTACGATATAGCCCATGCTGAGCCTTCATAAACCGAGGTTGGCTCTTAGGTCGACACAGTAACGCTCTGGAGCGGGCAAGTGCATCGAGACGCATGATGCCACATGGGTCGATGGAAATGGCGAAGGGAGAACCGAAGTTGTTAATGAGACCGAGCGCCTAGCTTGGTGCCCAGCTCTAGCAGAATCCTCGCAGATGTTGCAGCATGATTCAAGCCATTGCCTGCACTCTCTCGCGTTGACGACCCGGGAGAGCGTCTGCGATCGATGGCGAGACACTTCACGGATTCGTCTCGTGTGAGTACCAGCTAGCCCACATAACGGAAGCAGGTCAGGTAGATTTGGCGGGCGCGCGTATTGCTGTTGTAGTATTGGACGTTGCGCCTAGCCACCCAGTCAATTCGGAAATGGTGGTGGCTCGTTGCTGTGGAAATGAAAATGTACAGTTCCACGAACCTTCACAGATCCTTTGCAAAGCAGCTTCATGTGTCGCGACTTTCTCTGTGTACATGCAGACTCCCACCAATCGAACCATCGTCGCAGAGTGAGACAGAGCACTGAAATCTTGCCGTCGATCAAGGGAAAGCAAGGCAGCTCAGTCGGAGCCCTATATTATAGCGCAGCATAGCCAGAAGTGGAACACTCACGGAACGTGCTGTTGCGGAACTAGAGTCTTGCACCTTTGCTCCTTAACAAGTTCATGACTGCTCCTGTCTGGAATCCTACCCACTGAGCGGCACCACTCGCCACACTCCCAGCTGTTCGCAACTCATCCAGTCGGCGATCGAGAAACTGCTCTGTGTCGGTAAAATCGGTGCTTTGGTCTGTTGTTTGATACATTTCCGTCGCGGCATAAATCGCAGCTAGTGATGCTCTTTTTGTATACCACGAGCTGTCCACGGAGGTATCTCCAGCTAGAAACCAGATCTCGTCACTCAACAGAGACAACTCTCGCAGAGAGGGCGTTATGTTCTCTGCAAGTGACATGATTGCGAGACCCTCCTGCCACCGTGACACTATTCCTGCCTCGCCATTTCCTCGCAGTCTTTCCAGGACCAAGCCTCTTACTTTCCGCCCGACACCCATATTCTGGTCCGGAAATTGAATTTTCTCTTTCAAGCGCGTTCGTTGCATGACCAGATGATACCGTACGATCCCATAGACTGGATTTGAGAACAAGTTTGCGGATATCTCGCCATAGCCGGCCTCCTTCACGCCGAGCAGAAGAGCATCTTGCGTGAAGCCGTATGCGGGCACATGCGCCAATGCGGAGGAGAGGATCGCGTCTTCGGGCTCGCGATACGCTGAAGGACGATCGTGCTCGTAGGAGTGATACGAACGACCGGGAACGATCGATCTCGCTCGGCGCGGCGCTCGCAATAAAGTGTTGAGCATTCGTGAAGACATGACCGCATGTGTTGCACTCGGTGGTGGTTGATTGATGAAGTGGTTCTACAAGTGGAGAGGACTTTGATGACCTGACGACTGGACGGAGCTCCGCTTCAAACCATCGTCATACTATAAGTTTCACATGCAAGGCCGCGCTCCACTTCCGATAAGTGCTGCACATCGTAGAGACACTGTGCTTCATCCCAGCTTTGCTTTGGTCAAACAGCACCATGGATTTGCGCACATATGTCTCTGCTCATTTGATCAGGCTGGTGGGTGGGAGCGAGGATATGCTGATTGACTTCGTCACTCAAACCGCCAAATCAGCCAAGTCGTCCTCTGCGTTGCTGCACAAACTTGGTGGAATGCTTGATTCGAGTGATGCCGGTCTGCGACAATTCAGCGACGATTTGTATGCTCGTGTGCATGGCCAAGAACATGCCGCAGTCAAGGAGAAACCTCGAACATCCAAGAAACGGTATGCGCTGGTGGACATGGACGTCGAAGAGGTCGCAATACCACGCGACGAGCGACCAAGACCGCGGAAGATGCGCCGCTCGCAAAGCAGAGACCGAACGGACAAGAAGCTGAGAAGAGTCAAAGGGGAGTTTGATGATCGATGGGGTGACCAAGAGGTGGAAGAGCAGGTCCCAGCTGTTCAAGAAACACAATCGCCGGCCGCCGAGCACGCTCAATCCGACGAAGAAGAGAAAGATCGTAAAGAGCGGCTTGAATTTGAGCGCAGGTTGCGGGAGAAAGATAGCATGTCCACCAAGAAGTTGGTGGATGACAAGAGAGAAGACGTAGACGCAGAACGTCGAGCGCAGGCAGGAAAATTGACCCAGCAAGAGATGCAGGCGATCCGATTACGATCAAGACAGGACTACCTTAAGAAAAGATCAGCACAAGAGTTGATGCTTTTGCGCAGACAGGTTGCCGATGAAGCAGAAGAAGAGCGAAACAATCCTGACCTCACACAAGTGGAGAAGGATGAGTTTGCACGGAACCGCGAGGCACTTCGTTTGGCCGAAGAGCGAGAGAATATCGACGATCATATCGATGGATACGCTATGCCACAGGACTACATCACGGAGAAGGGCAAAATGGACATGAGGAAGAAGCAGGATGCGCTGTACAGCCGATATGTGGACCGGGACGAACAAGGTCGGGAGCGATTTGTCACGGAGCATGAAGAATGGGAACGAGAACAACTTGCCAAGACGAAAGCGCAGATCATCGTGGCCGACCGGTCGACCGAAGCTGATTACGAGTATGTCTTTGACGAAGAACAACAGCTGAAATGGGTGACCGACGCTACCATGCGAGGAGGATTGACAGAGATGAAAACTCAGGAAGAACGCCTTCTGGCTCAACAAATGCTAGCCGCGGAGAGAAAGGCGAAGACCATTGAAGAAAAGCGTAAAACACTCCCTGTTTATCATTATCGACAACAGTTCCTCGATGCCGTCGACCAATATCAGATTCTCATCATCGTTGGAGAGACAGGGTCCGGGAAAACCACGCAACTACCTCAATATCTGTACGAGGCAGGCTATTGCAAGGATGGGATGAAGGTGGGATGCACACAGCCTCGACGTGTGGCAGCTATGAGCGTAGCAGCTCGCGTGGCCGAGGAGGTCGGTGTAAAGCTTGGGAACGAGGTTGGATATGCTATTCGCTTTGAAGACGCGACTACCGACAAGACTGTGCTCAAATACATGACGGATGGTATGCTACTGCGAGAGTTTTTGACTGAGCCTGATCTAGGTGGATACAGTGCCTTGATGATTGATGAGGCACACGAACGCACACTTCACACTGATATCTTGTTTGGCCTTGTCAAAGACATCGCTCGGGGAAGACCTGACCTGAAACTACTGATCTCTTCTGCAACACTTGATGCGCAAAAGTTCTCAGAGTTCTTCGATGATGCGCCGATTTTGAATATACCCGGAAGGACATACGACGTTGAGATGAACTACTCGCTGCAGCCAGAGGCGAACTATTTATCCGCCGCTATCACAACGGTTTTTCAAATACACCTTTCACAGCCAATGCCTGGCGATATCCTCGTATTCCTTACTGGCCAAGACGAGATTGAGCAAGCTGAGCAATCGCTTCAAGAAACCGCGAAGAAACTTGGGAGTACTGCGCCTGAGCTGATGATATGTCCGATTTACGCCAACCTCCCGACTGATCTGCAACAGCGAATCTTCGACCCAACGCCTCCGAAAGTTCGCAAAGTAGTACTGGCGACGAACATCGCCGAAACTTCGCTGACCATTGACAACATCGTGTATGTAATCGACCCGGGTTACGTGAAAGAAAATCGCTACACCCCCGCGACGAACATGGAGTCGCTGGTCGCGGTACCCATATCACGCGCTTCTGCGAACCAGCGGGCAGGCCGTGCTGGGCGGACGGGCCCAGGGAAATGCTTTCGTCTGTATACGAAGTGGGCTTACTATAATGATCTTCCTGAATCCACGACCCCCGAGATTCAGCGTACTAATCTCAACAGCGTCGTTTTGCTTTTGAAGTCCTTGGGGATCAATGATTTGATCACATTTGACTTCATGGACCCACCTGCACCAGAAATGCTGATTCGATCTCTTGAACAGCTCTACGCCCTGGGTGCCTTGAATGATCGGGGTGAACTGACCAAAGTTGGACGACAGATGGCCGAGTTTCCAACGGATCCGATGCTGGCCAAAGCTGTGCTTGCTGCGGACAAAGAAGGCTGCGTTGAAGAGGTATTGTCCATCATTGCAATGCTCGGCGAAGCCTCAGCTCTATTCTACCGGCCAAAGGACAAGAAGCTTCAAGCGGATGCTGCTCGTGCAAGATTCACCGTCAAAGAGGGCGGGGATCATCTGACGTACCTCAACATCTGGAATCAATGGGTAGACTCGGATTTCTCCTTCGTGTGGGCGCGGGAGAACTTCCTGCAGCAACGCTCACTCACACGCGCACGCGATGTTCGAGATCAGTTGACTAAGCTCTGCGATCGTGTAGAGGTCACAGTCTCGTCAGCAGGCGCATCAAATCTCCCTCCGATCCAGAAGAGTATTGCTGCAGGCTTCTTTCCGAACGCAGCTCGCCTTCAGAGAAACGGAGACAATTACCGGACTGTCAAGAACAATCTCACCGTGCACATCCACCCATCCAGCGTGTTGTTGGAAGTCAAGCCGAAGTGGGTCATATTCTACGAGCTTGTGTTAACGAGCAAAGAGTTCATGCGATCAGTGCTGCCTTTGCAAGCGGAATGGCTGACAGAAGTGGCGCCGCATTACTACAAAGCTGAGGACGTGGAGAAGCTCGGGGTCGGAGGCAGGAAAGAAGTCAAGGGTCTCAAGTAGATACATGTACAGCTATGTATTTGTACACCAGTTCTAATGATGTGAATATCCTAACCCAGAGTCCTTTGGCAATGCAGTCTATGTCGAAAAAAAAGTCATCGTTGAAACGCAAGTCTCGGTATAAATGTAGGCCATGTCGAATCCAGCTGCACGTTCCCAAGGTAGCTTATCATCTCAGACGATCCCATAGACCTTCTTCGCGATGAAATAACAGCTCAGCCCGAAAGCCAGCAAACCGGCCGTGATGCACCAGAACCAGGTCAGATTGTGCTCGGCATCCTGTCCCGGCACCCAGACGTTCATTCCCCACATACCAGTGATGATGTTCATGGGCAAGACAATCGTACCTAGGACAGTAAGTTTGCCAAGAACATCTGCGGTTTGTTCGGCTCTTTCGTTCATGCGAATGTTGATCTGAGCAAGGTAATTGCTATGAGCACGTGAGAGAAGGCTTGACTGTGTGTTAGCATAGTTCTCTCGCCATTAGAATGGTATAGACATACTTTTCGTAGTGGCTCAGGTTGCCTGTCATGGTAACGATGTGGTCTTGAATGTCGCCCAGATAAAGCCCAATTTCAGACCGTGGAGCCACTTCCCAATGCTCATTACAACGCTTGGCGAACCCTTTGATGACATCTGCCTTGTTCCCCAGAAGACGGTACATCCCCATGACCTTCTTCCGGCACTCACCAACTCGGCGCAACATGTCGCCTCCGCTCTGACCGCCTGTCTTATCCTCAAGTCGCGATGCACTCAGGTCAGGTTGAAGTGACTTCTCGTTGTGCATTCCCGGGATCTTTGGGTTCCCAGATTTTGATTTATTATTACCCATCGCATCGCTCTGCATGTATAGGATATCGTCGTCAATATCATCCACCTCTTGCTCAATGTCAGCGACCAGGGGAGCATACACGTCCGTGACATCGTCAATGATCGCATAGCTGATCCAGTCCGCAGTGGGAGACATGTAGTCATTGAGCTGGCGGATCCTGCGTCGGACGTTTGCCGGGTGAGGTGTCATGGTGTGGTGGAAGGTCACTACGCCATCTCGAAAGACAACAACGTACATGTTGACTGGTTCCATATAGTCCTCGCTATCTTTGTCCTGCTCGAACGAGCGATAGTTGACGAAATAGTAATTGGAGAACAGCTCTACTTTCTCACGTTGCTCAGATACAAGGATGTCCTCGGTAGTAAGCTGATGGATGCCAAATGCTTTCGAAATGACTTTCATCTCCATATCGGTCGGGTTCAGCACATCCAGCCAGAAGGTCGGACGTGCACCGTAGCGCCTTTGCTGTTCGGCGTCACCACGATGTGGTCTAGAGACCGGGGTGGGAGCTTCTGATCGGTATAAAGGTGTGTTTGATTCCGTCCCGGATTTGCTCGCTGATGGTGAGCGTACATCGTTTCGATCGCCCAACTTCTCTTCCAGGTGAGGATGATGGCGTTCCAGCGCATTCTCATCGTCGTCCTCGCTTTCCGAGTCCAGGGCGAGGGGGTCCGGTAGGAACAGATCGCGAAATGTCAGGCCGTCTTGCAGCAAGTCGCTGATGGTCCGGGCATGAATAGTACCATCCAACACCTCGTTGAAGTAGGTGAATCGAAATGGCGCTTCTTCTTCCTCCCTATGCCAAAAGGTCTTTTGCGCTCGTAATCTTCCGCCGACCATTGCCGGTTCTTTGATTTTTTTCATCCGAATCTGTTCCTGATGAGTCCGCTCTTCCTTCTCTTCTCTCGCCCAGTCTTCGAGTGCGTCGAAGTCTGGCCAGCGTCTGGTCCGCCTACGTTTGTGACGGGCAGAACCTTTGGGGGATCCCTGCTCATCCTCATCGCCCATCTCCGAAACCACATCTCCTGGAAAACAGACATCACGTTCTGCCAAGTCTGCAACTGTTGGTCGCCGTCGAAGTTCATCGGGCGAGCCGGAAGCTACTTGATCTTCCATCTCATCATCGTCAATTGTGATGATGGCATCCCTTCCACGATCTGATCCTCCATTGAGATCTGCTATCATCACATCATCGAGCGATCCAAGTTTGGGCGAGTTGGGGACTGACGGCGGATTGTTCACATCATAATCGGAATCTTCAGTGTTGCCGCGCAGGGTCACATCAATCCGTCGACGCGAAGATGCTTTCGACTGGCCCGAACCACGACGAGCGCGTGCGCCATGGCTACCATAATTAATAGCACTGTTGCTTCGTGACAATTCTGGTTTCGACTTCGTGGATTTTGCTATTCCGAGCAACGGCGTGCGGTCGTTTGCATCTTCTACATCATCGTCCTCTACAATTGCCGCTTCCGGACCATTCCCGTGTCGTGTGCGGTGTGTGATCGGAGTGTGTCCAGAGGCTTGCGAGTTTCGATGACGCTGGAATGGCAAGCTTGGCCTGGCGAACCCGCCCTGTTGCTGACTAGCTCTTCTTATTCTTGTTGCTCCATGCTCTCGATGGTCGAGTAGCGCTTCACTCTCCAAGCTTGTATTGCTTCTATTCCGGCCGTGCACCCGATAGAAGCTGGACTGCTGTGCGGATGGCCTCGACTCTAACAAGCTTGGTCTTTCGTCCCGATCTACCACGCTCTCGGTCGTTTCAGAAGGCGCAGCGAAGCTTGTTCGACGGTTCTTGCGCTTTTTCCCACCCCGATGACGCTTCTTCTTGGCTGGAGCTGCTTTGTCGCCGTTCGCATTGCCAGAGGCAGATCCCGACGCTGCTTCACGTCCCGGCTTGGCCATTGAAGCCGGACCGGAGATGCGCGCGAGGTCATCTTGATTCGCGGACATCGTAGGACGAGGAGTGGTGGGTGGGAACTCTGGTTGAGGCTGCGCCTACAAAAAGAATGCACGAGTGTAGATGCACGTGGAAGTTGGCGAAGAATTCAAGTGGCAGAGAGTGACGTTGGTGATTGGAGTGAACGGACCACCCGCGGAGAGCCCAGGCCTCATCAACAAGCCCAAGTCGTTGGGGGTGGTCGGACAGTGTCTAATAGCCACAAATGGAAGTCAACACCTGACTTTAGCCAGCCGGTGAGGTACAAGGCTCGAAAGGAGTCTGGTGGAATGCAGCGATGGAAAGCAAACATGAGTGGAGCGCTCAGCATGTCGCGTGCTCTTTTGCCCGATATGGATGACCATTACACGCTCGAGATACGAGTACATGTACCTGTACCTTAGATAAGGCAAGGCACAGTGCAAGTGCCAGCTCGGCTCACGGTAATGAGCTCCCTGCTTCGCCACTCGATCTCTCGCTACGGGTTCTGCTTAGTAGAAGTTGAAGCCTCCGGAACTGGAGATACACTGTCCACTTATCCAACTGCTCCTTGGTTCTGCGAGGAACGACACGATCGCGGCAATCTCTTCCGGCCTACCTGCTCGTTGTTCAACCACGGTAGCCTTTAGTTGCGGCTCAACGATCTTGGGATCAACCTGATCGAGCATTTCGCTCTTGACAGGCCCGGGATTGACGGCATTGACTGTGGTACCGTCTTTGCCTAGTTCTGATGCCCAGTTGCGAGTGAAACCTTCCAAGGCCGCTTTGCTTGCGCAATAGACACCTGTACCTGCATAGCCTTGTCTGGCACCTACGCTAGATATGTTGATAATCCTGCCAGGCTTTCGGAGGTGCGGTAGGACTGCCTGAAGCATGAACAGGGGCGCGCGAACGTTGGTGTGGAACACCTCGTCGAAGTGCTCCGCTGAGATATCCCCAACGAACTTGTCCGAGATGATAGCTGCGTTGTTGACCAGAATATCGATATGGTTTCCGAAGGCTACCAAAGTCGCATCAACGATCTTTTGGGGGGCTGCGGAGTCCTTCAAATCGCACTGCATATGGATTGCCGAGCTGTTGGCCTCAGTCTTGATGCGCTGGACAAGAGCATCGGCCGACTGTTTGGACCGGCCACTGGAGTATGTGATAACGACTTTGGCTCCTCGAGAAGCAAGATCAAAGGCAATTGCTTCTCCGATACCGCGAGAGGACCCGGTCACAATGGCACTGAATCTTGTTAATCCAAAGATCAAGGTAGATCATGGAGACATTGCCTTACACTTTGCCTTCGAGTGTGCGTGCATAGTGGTTGGACGACATTTCCATTGGCGTATATGGTGTAGTCTATTACGAGGAAGGTTGAACTGCATCAGTGAAAAGAATACAACATAGGAATAAGGTAGGTACCTTATGTGAGTGTCAGGCGTGGCCAGGGCCAAAAGGGTATTGAATTCGGACACGAAAACGTCATTGCAGCGATAACTCTACATGAAGCACTGGTACGCAAACAACACAATCACATGTTTTTAACATGCCCGACTTGCTTTACGCACTATAAAGTATTGTTCTTGATTGGCCTTGCTTGCGAGTCCGTTGTGTGAGCTCCATCAGAGCAATGTAGTGAAGCTTCTGGGGCGTGACGGTTGATGCGAATCGAGGTACAAGGAACAAGTCTCAAGCTGCTAGCAGGAGTATGGAATTTTCGAATGAACGTGGAGCAGAATGTCGAAGAGGCAGTACCGTGGTTTCCAGCTGAAATGGCCCCTCGCTGCTGATCTCCTCTGCGAACTCTTATACATAGGCCCTCACGCTTACTGATTTCGAAATTCAAGTGCTGCCCGGGATAGAACCGGACCTAGTCAGACTTTCGAAAGTTTCGGTAGGATCTATCCCAGCCGGCTCCTAGAGTATCAAGAGGGTTCACCCTACCTTGAACAACACCCTGACTTCGTGCTGGGGAGAGGGCCAATCGGGCAAGAAACCACCGTACATACGTGTAGGAGGGCCAAAGATGCCAAGATCAGGTACGCATAGTGGCAATTATTACCTGGATGAGGTACTTTGCTACTGTGTAGCCGCGAAGTTACCTTACTGTAGCTCTTGGTTCGGCGGACTGTCCTGAATTCCAATGGTGTTCGGCCGAAACGGTCTACTCCCTACGAGACTTCTCTACAGATTCTTCTGCTGCACGACCACTGACTGCATCCACTAAGTGGTGCTCGAGATGCGTACGGTAGTCAGACACCGGCACAAGTCTGAATGGATCTATCCTACATAGCTCCTAGAACTGAGGGCGCCTAGCTACTCACCGACAAAGCGTTCGGACCTTACGTTCGGGGTTGTGCCGCTACGGCACGACACCACGTGTACTCAAGAAGAGTACCTCCCAGACTTCAATATCTGAGATCTTCCCCTAGGAGTGTTTCCAGCTGATCAGTCGCGCAGCGTCTCGGTCTGGCTCTAGACGAGCTTGACCTCAAGTAATCAGGATTTCGATACATCCACTCAAGTGCTACTAGGTGATGAACTGCAGCGTGTGAAAAGTACTGTGCATTCAAGGATCTAGTCGACCCGACAGAGGAATGAAGTCGAGTGCCTCTCTTGCCTTCGTTCAGATTTTTGATGCTTTTCGCCTGCACATGCCTAATAGGTCACACCTATATTTCGCCAATTGCAACGCTGACCGACCACAGAAAACATAAATCTTTTGTTCTTTGCTTTACACCTCAATTCATGCAGCCGTGGCTCTGTCTCCCTTCAAGAACTCATCAAACCATTGCACGTGCTGCAGGAATGCCGCCTCCTTAGCATATTTGACGACCTTGTTGCTAATGTCTCCACGGACAGCAAATCCGTGCGTGACACCGGAGTACAAATTGATCTGATACGGAATGGACATCTCTTTAAGAATGTCCTCGGTTTCCCGCCGCTTTGCCGCTGGGAAAATCTCGTCGCTTTCTTGTAAGGTGTCAGAGAGCGAGCTCACAAAACAGGGACAAAGAATCTCACCAGCAGCAGCAATTGTAAGTGGAGCCGTCATCGCCTTCAACTCATCTACCTCGATGAATGAGGGATGCGCCATAGCTCCAACGGAGAGTCCTTTACCCTGGGCGGAGAAGCGAGCGACGTATTTGGCTCCGAAACAGTATCCAACAGCTCCGATCTTCTTTACTCCCATGTTGCTTTTCATCTCCTTGATGATAGTCTCGACGATTGGATCGACTTGCTTGGGCGTATGGCCGTTGCTAGGGCCACTAGTAGTGAGCCATTTCATGATGTCAAACCCAGCAGGGCGGTTGAGTGGAATAGGGTCGCCTTCAAACAGATCCGGCATAACCACAAAGTAACCATTGGCAGCAAAATGGTCCGCGATGCTGTCACTACCGTCAGCTGATTTGGAAGTAGAGTGGCCTCGCACTGTGATGTCCTGTCGAAATGGTCCTCCCCGAACATGATTTGTCGGATGTTTTTGTAGAGTGGCTAATGGCTGTCTCAGGGGTCGTCTGACCTAGGTCATATCAAGCTTTGCCTAGTGTCTGACCGCTGTATACTTCTCACGCAGCAACGAGGCATTGAGGTAGACGAAGACACCGTACGGCCCTGTACCAACGAAGTCTCTTCGGGGAATGATCATTTCGACGTGACAGCACTGTACCTGTTGCACTTACAGCTGAGCATTGATCGCCTCGTGTCCAATGACGTCGGGCAGAATGAGGATGGCCAGCTCAGTCTGTTTGCTTTCCGGGTAAACAATGTAGGTTGAGACTAATTGAGAGTGTTAGTATGGTTGCGCAATCTTAATCACCCATCAAACATACTGCCGGCAATGTCCTTGACCTCCCCTGTTGCTTGGCCTTCGTGTTTGACGCCGATTGTGCAGCATTGGCGGGGCGGACGCGAAGCCATCTTGGAAGTGATAAGTAGTTAGCTAGCAATGGGCGTAACTCAAGAGTCTCTGAATATTGAGTATGTATCTCGGGCAGCAAAGAGAACAACTTCCTGTGACAGGAGCATGAGGTAGAATCGATATGCATGTGCATATACATGTATCTGTCAGTCAGCACGTAGCGACCCCACCCTTAGTGCTAAGGTAGAGTACATGTAGAGCTATTCTAGAATGGTGGGGCAGATAATGACGGATGCTGAACAACGTCAACTTCCGATTGCCAACACATTCCAGGTACAATCCGTGTTACCACCTTATTAGCTTTGGTACCTGGTCCTGAGACCCGAATGTAATCTCGCTATCTACATCTCCAGATGGTGCTGCTCAAGTCAGATCCAAACTCTTCTGACTACCTCTTCGCCTCCATCTCAAACATTGCATCCCTCGCCACCAACGACCACCAGCATTATGGCGAACGCCTGCACCCATATCAATGAAGCTATCCTGCACCCACCTCGTCCATCTCAGTCGGTCTATCGCGAAGACTGTACCATCTGCTTCGACAGTATTGACGATCCTGATGGGCTTGACGTTTGCCTGCACTGCTTCAATGGTGGGTGCGCCGGAGAGAGGATCCACAGTAGGCAACACGCCCAGCAAGCTCGACATCCGCTTGCAGTGAATATCAGGCGGACCCGGAAACGGAAGCAACGAGACGAAGGAGAACCACCCGAGAAGATCAGCAAGCTTGCCATCAAAGCCGAGACCGACGAGGAGCGTTACGATGTCCAGACGGATGTACACTGTTTCGAGTGCGGTGTCTCTGGCATCGAAGAGCTAGGAAGCGTTGTGGATGGCGTGATGAAAGCAAACACTTTTGCAAAGGAGGCGGAGGTCAAGGCGTGGGAAGTGGAAGTGACGGCCTGCGAGCATACGTTGTGCTTGGAGCAGGCCACCGCTAGACAGATACCGTCTGGGGCATTAGGCCAATGTTCGGAGTGTGACTTGAAGGAGAATTTGTGGCTATGCCTGCAGTGCGGTAACTTGGGCTGTGGACGTCAGCAAGCAGGCGGCTTACCAGGAAACTCTCACGCCAAAGCACATGGAGCAGCGACAAGTCATCCTATAGCGGTGAAGCTCGGCTCACTGACAGCAGACGGCAACGCAGATATTTACTGTTATGCATGCGATGAAGAAAGAGTTGATCCAGACCTAGTGGCCCATTTGGCGAACTGGGGAATCGACATTGCTGGCCGCATCAAGACAGAAAAGAGCTTGACTGAGATGCAGATTGATCAAAACATGAGCTGGGACTTCAGCATGACGAACGAAGAAGGGCAAGCCATACGGCCTCTGTTTGGTGCTGGGTTCACAGGACTGAAAAACCTGGGGAACAGCTGCTATCTAGCATCAGTACTGCAGAGCTTGTTCTCTATGCCGGAGTTTCAAGCAAGATACTATCGTCCTGATGAGCCAGTACCTGCAGTCGGTACTCCGGCAGAGGATCTAGAAATCCAACTTCGCAAGCTTGCGGATGGACTTTTGTCAGGCCGCTACAGCAAGCCAGATGGCGACCTGTATACCACGTCTGAAAATGCAACTGAGCAGCCTCATCAGAAAGGCCTCGCACCAGCAATGCTCAAGCACTTGATCGGTCGAGGACATGCGGAGTTCAGCACTATGCGCCAACAGGACTCTTTTGAATTGTTGCTACATCTCCTAAAACTCATTAGTCGGTCGCAATCTTCTGCACAAGGTCAGTACAAGGACGTCACAGATCCTGTCTCATCGTTCAGGTTTTACATGGAACAGAAGCTCCAATGTCTGGCATGCAAGAAAGTCAGGTATAGAACCGATGAGATGGAAAATTTGTCTGTGGCTATTCCCATCGAACGCGTCGCCAACTCGGATGCAGCCATGACCAATGGCGAAGAGAGCGAAAGACGAAAAGAAGAGTTCAAGCCGGTCACCCTCAAGCGGTGTCTGGACGATTACACAGCTCCGGAAGTCGTGGAACTGAAGTGTTCAGCATGTGGTAGCGACGCGTTCGTCAAAAGGTCACTTTTCAAGACCTTTCCCGCTATATTGGCCGTGAACGCACGTCGGTTTGAGATTGTGAACTGGGTACCAACAAAACAGGACGTGCCTGTGATAGTCGAAGATGGAACGATCGACTTCGAAGCCTATCGCAGCCTAGGAAAGCAAGCCGGGGAAGACGAGCTGCCAGACGAGCAGGACGCGTCCTCTACAGCCACACAAAATACATTCGTCGCAAATGGACCCGCACTGGAATCTCTCATGGGTATGGGTTTCCCTCAGGTGCGCTGCGAGAAGGCCCTGCATGCAACAGGAAATGTAGACGCTGAAGCCGCTGCTGGCTGGTTGTTCGAACACATGGAAGACCCGGACATCGACGCTCCCCTGGATCTTGGTAGCGTGACAGTGTCGAATGGCGTTGATCCCGAAAAGATTGAGGGACTGGGGAATATGGGCTTCACCGCTCCACAAGCTCGCCAAGCTCTAAGAGAGACCGGCGGTGATATGGAACGTGCCGTCGACTGGTTGTTCAGTCATCCAGACGCCCAGGGCGAATATGATGAACCGTTGGCCTCTGGCGCGGATGTTCTGCCACCAGTCGAGGACAAGAAACCCGCAAACTTCAAACTCAACAGCATAGTCTGCCACAAAGGCACATCGATTCATGCCGGACATTACGTGGCATTCGTCAGGAAGCAGTTGCCTAAGCATGGCGAAGGGTGGGTACTGTACAACGATGAAAGAGTAGCGATGGGGGCGGACATTGAGGAAATGAAAAAGTTCGCCTATATCTACTTCTTCAGGCGGGAAATGGCATAAGTAAACAGTGTCAACTAGTTCAGGCCACTACATGGGTCTACAACTCATCCCTGACATGTCCCTCTTTCTTCTCTTTCTCTGCGTCCTCTCGCTGTAGCTTCTCCTGGATACTCTCTTCTGCTTCACCCTGTGCTCCAGCATCTGCCGCGTTTCCAGCGATCGGTGTTCCTTGGTCAGCACTCATCTTGTATCTCTTCGCGACCGCCGCAATTTCATCATCGTATACTGTCCACTCTGGGACTTGCCGACGTGCTCGATCTAATTTGGGCTCTTTGGTCTGCGGATTGTTGCATAGGTCGATAGTCTTGGCATCTTTGAGCGCCTCATCCGAACACCAAGTCTCGCACCAGAGCCACTCTTGTGGTAGACTGTGTATTGGGAGGACCATTTGCATATGGTTCGGCAGGTCCTGGTCGAGGTTGCTCAGACTTGCAGGATCTGCGGACAGTTGATGGTACTGCTGTCGAAGACGATCTCCCGCGGCGATCTGGCGGAACTTTTTCAAGTCAACCACATACAGCGCAGAGATATGATATGGTAGATCACGGAGGAAATTCTTCCAATATCCCTGCTTCCAGAATCTGAATCCCTCCATTTCAGTCCGAGAATCACACATTGGAGTGAAGCCGTAAGGAGCGCCTTGCAGGTCATGTTCAACCAATTCATACATGTCCGTTCGCACGATCTGGTCAGCGTCCACGAATATGACCTTGTCAAGATCCAACGGGAAGAGCACGTCCAAGAACAGAATTTTGTAACCCCAAATCTCGCGCTGCTTCTCCTTCTGCGCTCGGAGCCAGTGCGGCCATTTGTAGGTCACCATCTCGTACTTGAAGCCATATTCTTCAGCCATGATAGGCAGGAAATCTTTGAACGATGGTGAAAGGAATTGCTCAATGAACCAGAACTTGACCGTATGCTTGGTGTGTTTCATGACTGAGAGCATCATGATGTTGAGCATACGTTCGTAAAGGTGACCAGACGCAACTGAGAAGATATTGATTTCCGCATGTTGGTCTGAAACGACTGTCTTGCCGCCCAGGCTGGAGAAAATACCGGATCCGAACTTCGCGGCTTGATTGATCAGTCTGCTTGCTTCGGAGTTGTGAAGACCAGCCTGAGCCAAGAGTCTATCAGCACCATCTGCAAAGCTCTCCAGACCGGACTTCGATGCTTCCAAGACGTCTTCATCCTCCATGCCTGCTTTACGAGACAAACGAGGATACAGCGTGACACCACGGAAACTCATCAACGTGACATCATTCGCAGTGTCACCCGCGGGTGCACTGTAGCCCGAGCCGACACTATCAATGCTGAAGATCTCTTCACTTCGGCCACTCTGCAGTGTCAATTCATACACACCAGGATTGGCTTTGAATTGGAAGTATCCTAAATTAGCCATGATGATGGTATCGGCAACGTGAGAGTCGACTTGTGTTCCCAGAACGAGTTGTGCTCCTCGAGGCGGGGGGCCTAGAGTGATGTCGCGCGAGTGACCTTCGATCAGGATGTGCTCGAGTTCGTAGACAGCTTCGATGTCCTGGCCGGTCTTGACTGCGCTGAGTTTGATGTTGTCCAAATCGTGTACACTATCACGAGGCGCAACAAGCCACGAAGGAGGCAAGTCCATGCCCATGTTCAGAAGCGCATCAGCTGGTAAACCACTGAACTTTGCACTCAACTCGTCCAGGGCACCATCAGAGGTGAAGGTAGGTTTGGATGCCAAGACGTGGCGATAGAATCGCTTGACTGGCAACTCCTCGAGTCGTTCCTGGGGATTAAGGAAGATGCAGACATGCACGCCAGCAAGCTCGGACAAAGTACTAATGATGGGCAGCCATCGCTGAGCTGTCTCTGAAGCCGGATCGATAGAAGCATAGATCTGTATACTTGCTTCTTCAGCGTCGCCGACTCTGATAGAAGTATGTTCTGTGGCCCAATTCTTGAAGTCACTCGTGCGCGTTGTGGATGCAGCTTCGAAGATTCCTTCGGGTATGTCATTTACCTGCGACCTAGCGATCAGATTAGAAATGCGAGCGAACGCAAACGGTGAAGACGCCTTGTCGCCAATCCCAAGTGTCTCGATGGCAAGTGCTGCAGGTAAGAGTCGATTTTTGCGCTCGCAATTGAGCAACGAGTCGAAATCCTCGAGCGTAAGTTCGGCGCCAAGTGGAATCGGTCCCACGAGTCGCCCGTTAAGGACCACAGCTTTTGGTCCAGTAGACCTCACAATCTCACCGAAGGAGGACCAAGAACTAGAAGAGTCTGCAAGAGCTTCTGGAAACGAGCTGTAGATCTCTTTGATAATATCTCGGCGATGCAATAAACCAAGTTCGTCAGGATCGACTTTGTCGTTCATGTCTTGAGCCATCCGATTTGCAGCATCCGCGTATTTGTAATATAGTGTTTGCATGAGTTCAGTGGATTGCATGCTCTGGCGATCCTGAATCTGGCGTCTCGAGAGGGTGGCATTGTCTTGAAAGTGTACTAGACCCAACTCCACGTTATCGTGCCGCTTCTTGAACAGTAGAGCTTCCATCAAATGCGAGAACCCTTCGAGGGTATCGAAGTCATCCACAACGGTGAGGTGTACGAGTTCCCGCTCAATTGTATCATCGCTAGATGGCAGACTCGGTATATCAGCAATCTGTGGCAAATTTTCAAGGTCCAGATGTTTGACTGCGCTGTCAACCTCCGGGAAAATGAGGGTGTTACGTCTCAAACTCGCTGTTGCCAAGAAGAGATCAGGCAAGTAGTCGTCGTCTGTGACCTGTCCTCGGTAGACAGCTTCTTGCAATATGCGGATGTCTTGGTTGATTCTCTGACTCATGGACTGCAGCCAATCTTCGGTCTTGGCAATCGGCACCCCGTTGATCAGAATTGACGGAGAGGAGGCCATCTGGCCCAGTCGATTCAGATAATACGTTGTCGCAAGTAAGGAAGTCGACGTCTCCTTGTCGTTCAGAATATCATCGAATGACAATACCGTTCGAGCTTTGCGCAATCGACGGTCCTCTGACACTTTGGCAAAGTACTTCTCCTGTGGAGCACCGAATCTGCGGCCAGCGCCGATTATAGAATGCTCCAGATAGCTCAATGCTGCTGCCAATCCATATCGGTCCAGCAGGTAGCGCACGAGCTTGGCCTGAGCAATGCTATCAGAGGATGTACCAATAGGTACTAGACCAAAGCGAATGGGAACCTTGCGCTTTACATAACCCTGGATCCCGTCGACAACCAGCTCGACGTCCGTAAAGCTCGCAAAATCAATTGGGATGATCAGGTTATGCAGATTGCGGCGTACTGATGGTAACTGGCCAGGGTATGTGCGTTGCAGAAGAGCGCGAACACCCGCCGGCCATTCAGCATAACGTTTGTCCTTTTCGATATCATTGAGCCAGATGATGACATCTCCGCCTTCGTTCTCATCGCGCCAATCGTAACGCTGGGCTTCTTGGCCTGACTGAGATGCAGCAATAGCCTCGTGCGCCAACAGATCCACGGCGACGGTCGCTGACAACCCAAGGTCAAGCAGGCTTCGAATCATCTTGCGCTCCTTGCGCAAATATTCTAGTAAAGAGTACGCATCAACATCACGCGGCATAATCTGCACACCATTGATCCATAACATGTTGTACCCGGATGGAAGTAGAACCTGCCGATTGGCAAGATGTTCATGTACAAAGGCTTCAGAGACATTCGTGTTTGCTATCACAGCAGAATGTTTCGGAAAGTCTTGAAGTAGTCTTTTCAAGGTGTCGAATGGATTATCGCTGTTCTGGACGAAGCTGGCAGCCTTCAAGCCTAAACCGCGCAGCTCGGAGGCGGATAGCGGTCGAAGATCTGACATGTCATCCTCGTTGAGTGTTGTTTCCGCAGTGCTTACAGAGCCTTCCGTCTCCTGCTCTGCCTGGCGGTCATCAATCACGATGTAATCAGTGCGTTTAAGCGCCAATTCCACGCCATAGCCGCTAACCGTGAGCGATTGTTTGCTGAAAGTGCTGGGAGACCTGTAACGCACAATCAACGAGGTCTTACCCTCGCTAGCTGTCTTCTTCAACGTGGTGTAGAATGCTCGAAAAGACTTGGAGGTGATGTCCGCATATACGATGGCCGGCCTCGGGCTTGACGCATCGCCCAGCACTCTGTCGAACGGCAAAACACGCAGATCCGTACTCGGCTCCCCAGCGGCTTGTGCGTTACCTTCGCTGAATTCCGGCGAGCAGTATTTCTGTCCCATGAACGGCACATGAACCCATGTTTCACAGCCCTCCTCTTCTGGTTGCCGAACAGAGGTATTGTAATATTGGAAATGTGACGCAATCCTAGGTGCCGTTGAGCGGATAGCTAGGGCGAAGTCGAAAGATGCTATGTCTTCGCTCCTGCTAAGGTGTCCTTCATTCTGCAGCAACGCCCTGAAGCTTGTGTATAGATCTTGGTCGGTGGTAGCGTCATCAAAGTAGCCGCCGGCGATGCGATCGAGCAGGGGGAAATAGGCGGTTGCGTTTTCTTCCGCGGCTGTTTCTCTGCAAGCAAGTCAGACGATCAGCTTGTCGATCAACCTTGAGGCCGAACATACAGCAGCTCAACGAGGTATGGTGGTGAGTCAAATGATGTCTGTAGCGCTACATTCACGGATGCTGCAGCACAGGCGTCGTGAGCAAGGTTGAGGAGGCCAGCTCCCAGCCATAATCGTGCTTCAGCTCTCATCGTGCCGTTCGTGAGCGACAGGCATACAGTGGACGCAAGTTGTAGGTCATTAGAAGCCAGACCTAGGTGCGCGTGGAGATGTACGTGTCGTCACAGGACGAGTTCAGACAGAAGACGGGATATGGCAGACGAATGTATGTGATGAACAATTTCTAGATACACCGACCTGCTCGAGGAGCGCCTTATTCACTTCCCACGATACATTTCAGTGCTTTCGGTTGCATTTACCTGTCTTGCAATGAACCAGTTCTGGAATACCTCAGTCGCGGCGTGGTGTTGCGAATTATGGCATCCACGGAGGTGCTTGCGGCCACATACACTTCGGGCTTAGCGCGGGCTTCATGCTGATACATTGCGAGCTTGGAAAAAATATCCGACATCCCTCGCCGCCTCTGCTGCTGTCCAGCCTATTGGTTGTGCATCAACAGGAAAGCAGGCTTTGATCCATCCGGGCAGCTTGTCTCTGATCCTCTGCTGCCCGTATCTCTCATCTACCAGTACTATGCTTGCCCAGTCGTCCTTATGACGAATGACTCGCCCAATCGCTTGATTGACGCTCCTCATACACGTGTTCTCAGCATGGGCTCGGCCACGCTTCCCCTTCGATTCGCCCCGGTTCGCAGCGCAGGTATCAATGTACTCTAGCCTGGCCACCCATTCAGGGGTGTTGAGGTCAGGGAACGGAAGTCCGACTACCACAACACATCTACCGAGGTTGTCGGAGAAGTTGATCCCTTCAGAGAGCTTCCCTCCCAGTACAGATATTAGGATGGCGGAGTGCGAGGGTTCCGCAGCGATAGAGTCACTGTATGCCTGGAAGACGGTCTCGGCGGATTCATGTCTGTTGTCCAAGAATATTGGCCGAAGCTGGCCCAGGCGTGTCAAGAGTCCAGACGCTCGCCAACGTGCACGCATCTGATCAAGGAAGGCATAGCTGGGGAAGAATACGACCAGACCTCCTCTGACCTGACGCGCCACGTCTTCCAATATCACTCCGACTCTGTCTGCTGTTGATGTCAATGCTCGAGATTTGAAGCTGAAATCCAGATTACCTTGAGAGTCTGAAGTGACGGTTCTTACAAGCAGGCTAGAAGTCGGTATTAAGTGGCCGCAGGAGAGGGTCTGTAGATCATTGAGGTACGGAAACAGTTGCTGTTTGAAATCCTCCATGGGACTCATGGTTCCTCCGGCCAAAATTACTGCCCTCGCTTCTTCGACAATCTCGCGAAAATGTGTGGCAGGGTCGAGGAGCATGTACTTGATTACATAGCAATCCGCTTCTTTGACCCAAAAAAAACGACCGTCCGCGGACGCATTCGTGAGTGTCGTGATGAAATTTTGGACCTGGGTAAGAGAAGGTGGACCTGAGGCATGTGGTTTCTGCTTGGGATCATGACCTGCATTGCCGTCTTCCACGTCAGAGATATGAGCGATGTATCCATCTACCTTCCGGGCTAGTTTACTCTCGCTGATGTACTGCACAAGTCTGGGCAGATCGACCTGATCGACGCCCTTTCCTGTCAACAACTCTTTTGGGGTTATAGTGCCCACCTTTTCCGGCCTGGAGTCGATCGCCTTCACCGCCAAAAGTATAGAATCAATCACTCGAATGATTTGTGCGAGGTACATTCTGTTGCCACCTTTCAATCGACTGCGGAACTTTTGTGAATACACGATAAGACAGCCCTTGGCACGTGTGAGCTGGCTGTCACTGATCTGCGCTGAGTGAATGCTTTCAAGAGCATTCATGAGATTGTGTGCTTCATCGATGATCACTACATGGCCCTTCAACGACATTCCTACTGCTTCTCGTGCAGATCGCTGAAGAAGCAGCGGGTAAGGCAGAGTGACGACTTCTGCTGGACCGATAGCGGACCGGCTTGCGTAGTATGGACATATTTCTAAGCGCGTGCCCAATTTGGCCAAATCTTCAATGTCTCGAAGCTTTGCAAGCGCATAGTCACGGAAATCAAGCACAGACGCTTCATTGTCCTTTGACGGGAGAAAGCGACATCTCTGCTCCTTGGGCATGCTAGACTGCTGCAGCTCCATACAGCGCTCATTGATGACACCTGTATCGCCGAGTCTGCTAACGCGAGGATTGATGCAAAGAGTTTTGCGTGAGCCCAGTGATATCTGTTTCACGATTTCTGCCTCTTGGTCCGCGGTTTGTGGGAGAGCATCCAGAAGGGGAGGCAAGCCTGGCGGAAGTCTCACCCTTTGCAGTTCTCCAACAACCTGCGATAGCTGGGAGTGTGTTCTTGAGCACAGAAAAATTTTGAGCTCGTCATGGTCTGTATCCAGGGCATCACGGTCTTGTGTCTTCATGATCCCCAACTGTTCGAGTAATGCGGTAGTCCTCGTCGAATCATTGCCACCACCAGACTTCACGAGACTGCCTAGCTGATCGTCGACACAGTCATCGAGTACAAACTGATCCTCGTCCGTCGGAGCTTTATGATCGTTCTCTGTCTTACGCCGTTTTGCCGCTGGCTCGTTTGTCATCGATCGGGCCTTGATCGCTCTCTCTTTCTCCCGCGCCGCTGCCAATCGCGCTTCTAGGTCTGCTCGAGTTTGCTGCATCTCTTGTCGTCTAACAGTCCTGGCATGCTCTAGCATCCACTCCGGCTCACCATCATCCAGCACAATCGCCGCTAATGACTCGTCAAAAGCTCTGCGCTTATGCTCACGCAACCAGGTCAAAGAGGCACAGATTAAGCTGAGAGATTTACCGGTCCCAGTCGGTGATTCGAAGATACCTACTCTTCCCTCCTCAATGCAGGTATAAAGTGCTTCCATCAGCTGCTGTTGGACGTCGTACGGCTGGAATGGATGATGAAAGTCCTTGTTCGCCATGATGTAGGGAATAGATAGATACTCCTCAACGATTTTTGGCCTTCCGTTGTCTCAAACTCCCGCGACCTTCTTGGATGGCACTCTTGTCAATGACCCAAGTCTCTAGAACTTGCTTCCGTTCGATCAGCTTTTCCTCTGAAGTCTTCGCGTCCTCGATTCTTTTGATATAGCCCAGATAAATCGCCACTTCGGCAAATGCAACAACACCACTTCCGGTCAAAGACAATGCTAGACGTTGAGGGGCACTCCAATGCCGAGCAGCGATCCAGATAGCTATGCTGCAGGCGACAATTGAGACCAACACATTGATAATCAGTATCATCTGCCGATTGACATCTGCATAGGTCACTTCATCGACCACATCATACTCTGCACTTCGACCATGTGATGTGGCCGGATCAAAGTCGTATGGCGAGTTTGGGAACCGTTGTTTGAAGGTTTCCACTTGTGGCAAAGGGCTCGTCATACGTTCGTACTGTCTTTTTTCCTCTTGTTCGCGCAGTCTTCGCATCAACGTCTGGAACTGAGGAGTCTGAATAATGCACGTCAGCATACAACTGGAAAGGTACACAAGAGTCGCATAGGTGCAGACTTACTGGCTCCGATCGGGCGGGCTGAGGTGGCTGATAGACCGCGGACCCATTCACCAATGTGTCAAGGCACCACTTCCTGGTGCACTCGAGCCCATCACCACGACTAATCAAATACTTCGAGATTTCAGCTAGGCGAGAATGGTCCACCGGGTCGCCTATGCTTAAGGCGGAAATGTTCTCAAGCGATGCTTGCTGGGTTGTGTTTTGGGCGCTGCCAGAGCCACGTTCAGTACAACAGTATTCGTCGATGGCAAGCTTTGCCGCTGGACTGAGAACAAGCAACACCATCAGGTTGATATCAAGTCACCGAATCGTTGATCAACAGATGATGAGCATGATAGAAAGTCCCGGCTGCGAGTGAAGTGAGCGGGTTCAGCCGGGGCACTCTCGAGAGACGCCAGGGCTGCAATAATGGTGACGCTACCAACACCTTAATTTATTAGAATGCCCGAACTTCAACACAAGATATACCTACCTACTTATCGAGATAACCCAGGCACGCAATCGCTGATCACAGGAACGAGATCGCTACCAGGCATCTGTACTCTGCTACTTCGCTACCGCATCCGACGAACCTTCTCCTGGCTATATGTCTGCACATCGCGCGCGATCTACCGCGCTCGTTGGGAAAACCATTACTCGACATACACGTTTTGCATCTTCACGCCTGCATTGCCCGGAATGCTATCGAGCAATTTCGTACCGATCAATACATACCAGCAGTCCGCAAAGCTACAATGAATCTCGAGCACGATCACAATCAGCCGTGGCGGCGGCGGTGACTCGAGCGAAGCAGATCTTCAACCATGGTCCTCCACCCCCGATGGGTATTGATCCATTGAAGAGCGTGGCGAAAGAGATGAGTTTCATGACCGGGAACATACAACAACTGCTTGGATCAGGGCATCCAATGCTTGATACAGTGTCCAAATATTACACGCAATCAGAGGGGAAATACATCCGGCCCATGCTGGTGCTTCTCATGTCGCAAGCCACCGCATTACTCCCTAGTACACGAAGAACCTGGTCAGGAAGAGGCTATGAAATTGACCAGTCCATTACCCCCGAGGCCGTGCTTGCTGATGCGAACCCGTCATCTCCGCTCACGTCCAGCAGTTTCGATAGTGGGGAACAAATAGATACATCGGTTCTGCCGTCGCAGAGGAGGTTGGCCGAAATCACCGAGTTGATCCACACTGCATCATTACTACACGACGACGTGATCGACAGTTCTGTCTCAAGACGAGGCAATGCATCCGCCAATATTGCGTTTGGAAACAAAATGGCTGTCCTTGCAGGAGATTTCTTGCTTGGCAGGGCGTCAGTGGCATTGGCACGGCTGCGGGACCCGGAGGTGACTGAACTGCTGGCCACGGTGATCGCAAACCTTGTCGAAGGTGAATTCATGCAGTTGAAGAACACGGCACTTGACGAGAAGAACCCCATATGGCACGAAGGTACCATTTCGTACTATCTCCAAAAGACATACCTCAAGTCCGCCAGCTTGATCAGCAAGTCTACGCGGGCAGCAGCCTTGCTTGGAGATCACTCGGTGGAAGTAGTGGAGGCTGCGTATCAATACGGCAAGAACTTGGGTCTGGCGTTCCAGCTTGTGGATGACATGTTGGACTATACCGTAAGTGAAGTGGAGCTGGGGAAACCTGCCGGCGCAGATCTGGAATTGGGCCTCGCTACAGCTCCATTACTATTTGCATGGAAAGATAATGCCGAGCTTGGTTTGCTGGTGGGCCGCAAGTTTGCATTGCCTGGAGACGTTGCAAAGGTAAGTTGGCTGAACCATCGACACTGACCAGTTTCACTAATCAATCGATTTAGGCCCGGGCCATTGTGATTGCAAGCGACGGAATCGAGCAAACTCGTGCTCTGGCCCAGGACTATGTCGACAAAGCCGCCAGAGCTATTGCATTTTTCCCAGAGAGTGATGCGAAAGCTGGTCTAATCGATATGTGTTCTAAGGTGATGAAGAGGAGGAAGTGAGCAATACTGTACTGAACATCTGTAAACATACCTTAGCCTTCTACTTGTTCTGCGTTAAAGACGCCGTATGGCGCGGAGTCGATATAGAGCTGGCTGCCAAACACTGCGTCTAGCCTGAGGTGGTGGCGGACTTTTAGAAACTGTACACGTACACGGCTGTACGATGTTGAAACATGTACACGAAGCATTGATCACCAAAGGGGGATCCTACATGTGGTTCCAACACATCGTGAACCGTGTGATGTGCCTACATAACTTGCATTCTCTACATGGACAAGGTCATGTACATGTACCCAGGTAGATAAGGTATGGATAAGGCATAGTGATATACATGTATGTTGCGCTCCATAGACTTCACATGTCAGCCCCGCATGTTCACATGTCAATCAACTGGAACGCCCTGAAAGTGAGGTCCACACGCGTACATCTTCACTACTGTCTTCAACGTCCTCAACGTGCGACTCTCTCCGATGATCGAGCCCTCCATCCGCCTTCGTCGCGCCATCCACCTCAATGACTCCACCTTAGTCTCTCGTCTGCTCCGCTCACATCCCAATCTCGTCCGCAATCCAGATTTTGACGACAAGAGCAACACCAGTCTCCACCTCGCGGCGTCATTAGGACACACCGACATTGCAGCATTACTGATAAGAGCTGGACATGAGCGCGCAGACTCAGGCGGCCTGAGATCATATGTGAGGGATGGAAGACCAGTTCCAGAGGAGATCAGCCGCAATGCCGACCATGAAACCCCTCTTATGCTTGCTGCAAGGAATGGACACATCGATGTTGGACGGCTTTTAGTCACAGCCTTTCCGCGATGCGTACCATACGCCAATCAAGCAGGTCTTGATGCCTTAGCCATTGCTGCTCAGCATCCAGACAGCAGTGCTATGATACCGATCCTCCTCTCGCCCGATCTTGGGCCCCATGCCGGCAACCCTCACACTCGCGATCATGAAGGCAACACTTCTCTACACCACGCATCAGCAGCCGGAAGCTTGAAAGCACTGAGAATACTGCTAGTCGCTGGAGCTGAACCCACTGCGAAGAACAACTATGACTGGACGCCCCTTGCGTACAGTCAGACTGTGACTGCAGAAGTCTACTTCAAGAAACTTGTGGCGGACCTGGAGAAGCGAAGACTCGAAGAGATCAAATCTCACGAAGACCGCGAACGGACTGCGAAAGCAGGGGCTGGGTCCACAGTGAGGATGGTCGCCGCGCATGAGCACGAGATCGGAATGAGATTGCGTGGTGATAGCTACGGGTCACAATCCAACACGACTGATGGCAGCGACTTCATGAATGACGATACGCAGCGGCTGTGGAGCCCAGTAGAAAGGCGACGGCCCACAACACCAGGATCGTTCACGTCTTCACGCGGAAACCGAGAAAGCAGGATTTATGATTCCGGCATGGGATTGCAGCATGTCCGTACGCGTTCCGGGAGTGGCGGTGGAACTTGAACAACATCGCTTCTACCATGAGAACAAGCAAGGAGTCGCAACAGGAGCCTGCCGGGGACGCGTCAATTCTGATTCCATTGGCTTGTGGTCTTGTCCTTACTACGGCTTGACGGGGTAGACCCATCAGCATCTCACCATGTAAGACTATGACACATATACCGTACTGATCGTCTTCCACAATGACTGTGACTAATTTTTCGTTGCAGACACACTGATTAAAAATAAAGCAGCTCACGAACGCATGATGATAGACCAGTAACGGATTGCGAGCTCGGGTGGATCTCAACACAGTCTATGCCTCCGTCGGACCGAAGCATTGCCAGCATCACTATTGTCGAGATGATATCACCTGGGACTTCATGATTCAGCTGCGACACGAGCCCTACGTGAACGCAATCCAGGGATCGATCATGTAATAGAATGAGCAGAACAAATTCAGAACACTGCGAGACACCGTCACTCGAATGGGGAACGTCAAGCCTGGTGAGGAGGTTGGCAATGTCGCCGTTGACACGTCGACTCAGCAGCAGTCTGTATAGAGTCACATTACGTGCAAACATATATGCAAAGCAAATGTAATTGGCACATGAATTCATGAATACAGATATGATGCTGGTCACAAAGCAAGAGCTCTCCAGATTCAGGGACAATCGTGCAGGCTGGAGACATGTGGACAGCGAAACATGAGCGCGCAGAAGACGGACACACACGCAACACGCCTGCAAGTAAGCTCGCAATCCACGTTCACAAAACGGAACCGCATTCCCATCCTCGTTTGGGGTATCAAATTAGGGGCAAATACTGTACACCACAACTCAGTCCTGTTCGGCAAGAAACGTCGTAGCCGTAGCGACAATGCGGTCAAGTAAATAGCAATGATGGTGAGAGAGTCCGAATTTTGCGCTACTCCTCCACGTCTTCCTCTTCGTAGATCTTGACACGATCTGCATAAGTAGTGATGTTGGAGACGACGTAGTCAGCGATGAGTTCCCCTTTACCACCTGCAACTCTTAGGATAAGATCATTCAGTGATGATCGACCGAGTATGTCGACGTGGTCACCAGTGTTGGGTCCTCCTCTCGGGCTGAACCTGTCAGGCTCGTGCGGCATTTCGACGACCGTGATGGGGATCTTCGCTGGATTGTATCGGTTGATCTTCCATCCTTTGTTGCACATGTAGCCGGTTGACATCAGATTCACCGTTCCATCGCCTTCGCCCATGACCACTCCTCGGTCCACGAAGCCAGATGCTGTGTTGATGGTCGTGTCTGGTTGGTGTGTGTCAACAAGCCTGATCTTGTGATGAAGTATGATGTGGAGATTCGACTTACCAATAGCCACTGTACTGATGTTCGACATATCACCATCCTCATGATAGAAGTATGCACGCTCGGTCCGCTTTCCCATGCCGTAGAAGCAGTAGATTTTCATGTCGGGTGCATTTGGGAGACTGCTCTCGAGCGGATTCACCCACTTGTTGGGGATTAGATTATTCCTCTCTACTTCTTTCTTGGTGTGCGCGACTCCTAGACTGTAGGCCTGCTTGGTCAAATTGACATACCATGGCGGGGTATGATCCCAAAGATAATCCACGCTCTGTTTAATTGTCAGATTGCCTGGCGTATCGGAACCATTGACCTGTTTGAAATTGAGGAAGTTGCCATAGGTGAATTCCTGACCCTCTTGGTCATCTGGTGCCCAGGTAGCATTGCCCCAGACGGCTTCGCCACCCATGGGCAGCATGCTGCTAATTCCCGGCATGTGGCGGAAGATGTCTGCACGTTCGTACCGAGACAAGAATCTCTCGAGCCCGTACACGGCGAACGCATTCAACTGAGCGGTGTCTCGCATTTCACCACTCAAGATCGCCGGAAGATCTTTCAATGCGCCAAGCATGCAACCAGAGATATTTATCCAGGACTCGATGTGATCGTTGACCCAGGTCGGACCTCCGTTACCATATCCTTCCGCTTCTACCCAGTGGAAGAAGTAGAAGAGCACTTGCGAGCCCATGGAGTGAGAAAGCAACACCACCTTCAAGTCAGAGACCTCCTTCGCCATCTGTATGTGGTTCTTCAGGCGAGTGAAATATTGATCACGTTTCTGGTAATTCATGTAGCTCAAGCGCCAGTCGTAAGCCGCGGTGAACGCATTCGTCGGATCGTAGCCAATCGTCGCCAGGTTCTCCAAAATCTTGTTCCAGATCCAATACCCAGTGATGAAGAAGTCAGCGGCGTCAAATCCTTGGGCCGCTCGTAGTTTGATGCCAGGTGGATCCATGCCCGTCTTCTCGTCTAGCATGACATGCCGTTTCCATGACGCCTTATCCAGGACCAAAGCTCGCATCATGCTCCAAGAGCCCCATAGTCGCTTTCTGAAGTATTGTTGTGACTCTTCCTCGGTACCCCAGCTTTCTAGGCCAGTCGATATGACTCCGGGGATCATGATGACAGGGTGTTTTGCTCGGACACCTTCCGCGTGGGCGTGCAAACCGATCGCGAAAGAATCGTAGTCGACTGCTTCTTTACTACTTGACTACAGTGACAAGCACCTTTGGTCAACATCAGTGGGCGGCAGGACCAGGGAAGCTTCCACCCAGGAAGAGCTTACCTGCAAGTCTCGCAGCTCCTTGATGAAGCCCGCAGGCAGCACATCCAGGATACTGTCGAGGTTCATGTCCTTGATGCCAGCCAGTTCCACTATCCTGTCCATGCTCCCTGTGGGGGAAGCAAACAGACCAGCCGCAAGCAATCCCACGAACCCTCCCAGCGCAAACACCCATCCATTCCGCCTCTTCACTCCCTTGACCTTGGATGACTTCTTGTTCAGCTTGTCCAGCTTGGCCGCCGAAACCACTTTGTAGTCTTCTCCCCCGTCCGTCTGCTTCGGCGCGGGACTGGCATCGCGCGAGGGACCTGGTGAACTATCGGGGGTTCCGATGCCAAAAATGCGCCGTCGGAGTTCCGACATGTCGACAACTTGAGCCTGGCTCGTCCAACCGACTCGATCGTGTTGTAAGTGCAGGCTCGTGGTGGTATCTCAAGGTCGCTTTATTAGCCTGCCTGAAGCCGTGATGTTCCGCGGGTCACTGTCACATGCGAACAAATTCCTCAGGTACCTTCAGCTTCACGACCACACACCATTAGGCAATGCATAATTGGCTAGCTCGTCAGATGAACACCACCGCTACACGTGTTGGCCAGCGTGAGTTGGCTTCTCATCAATTCCTGATGCGATGACCACTCCTGAGAAGCCTCCGATACACAATGGCAGATCAAACATCCGCTATGAAGCGTACGGCGATGAGAGAGAATCGAGCTATCTGCCAGCCATTCGGCAACTGATCTCGAAAGACCTGTCGGAACCCTACAGCATCTATGTCTATCGGTATTTTCTCTACCAATGGGGGAACCTTTGCTTCATGGTAATGTACGATGCGTCTGGTTATGTCGGCGCAGCTCTGACTCGAGTCAGGCATTAGACGAGTCGAATGACCTGATCGGTGTCATAGTCTGTAAACTGGAACCGCATCGGGGTGGTCCAATGCGAGGATACATCGCTATGCTTGCCACTCGTTCGTCACATCGCGGCCAAGGCATTGCCACCACGCTCGTGCGAATGGCGATCGATGCGATGATCGCAGGTGACGCAGACGAAGTAGGTTTCTGCGTACCCGAATCTGTCTCCCTTACTAAGACAACGCTCTTAGATTGCTTTGGAAACAGAAGTAGACAATACGCCCTCGTTGCGGATATACGAAAACCTGGGCTTCCTGCGCACAAAGCGCTTGTATCGATATTATCTCAATGGTAACACGGCTTTCCGCTTGATTCTTTACCTGAAGCCTGGAATCCCTTACAAGCCAACATATCCACCGGAGATGGGGGCTCCTGGAGTTGGCGGAGATGGCATTCAAGGAATGATGGGAGAGGATCTGCTTGCTCGGCAGGCTGCGCAGATGCAGATCGAGGACGTTCATGGAGAGCGACATGATGTCCGAGGGACTGGTATCTGATGCCAAGTCTATAAGAGTACAAAATCTAGCTCTAGTGTGATCACAACTCATCATGTTTCGGGGCAGGTCGTCCACTGTCCTTGTTCAGATCTACGCCGGTCTTCTTCCGCCACTTTTCCCACAATGCCCAGAACTCCTTCTCCATGCCACTCTCCATCTGATCAGGTAGCACGATTACGTACTCTACATGCAGCTTTCCAAACTCCGGGTCAGAGCCGCCGTCATGTCGCCAAACTGGCATGCCCTCGCCATCGATCACCTCGACCGTTCCAGGTTGAACGACTTCACCGCGTTTCCGAGATAGCCGTACAATGTGTCCGTCGAGATGGGTCAAATTTCGCGTCCAGTCTCCCATCCAGGCTTCGCGCAGTGACAAGACTTCTCGCCAGAACAGACTTGTACCTTTCCGTCGGAAGAATGTCCCATCGGTGCGATGTGCATCGTCCGTGCCGAGTTTGGGTGTCAGTTCCTTGAGCTGGACGACCAGATCTCCAGGAACCCAGTCCGGACTCTCATCGGCCTCCCCCTCGAAGTTGATTCTGGCGTCGCTCGGCATTCCCTTCTCGACTCCAAGTTCGTATGACTCTGTCCCTCTGACCACGCGATGTCCCCCACAGACCTTGCACTTGTGCTTGACCGTGCTGCCTTTTCCTCCGCACACATCGCACTGCATCTGCATCTGCTGGAAGATGCCCGGCATCAACTGCTGCTTCTGAATCACCATGCCTTGCCCATTGCACCGGTTACATGTCTCGCGCTGGCCGTCCTGCGAACCCGATCCTTCGCAGGTTTCACAGATGATTTGCTTCTCGATATGGAACTCGTGATCGGCACCGACATAGAAGTCTCTCAACGGTACCGCCATTTCAACTTGCATGCCTTGTCCGCGCCGTTGTCCCCCACCTTGTCCTCCCCCGCCAAAGAACCGAGAGAATATGTCGAAGGGATCATGTCCGCCGCCGCCGCGCTGTCCGCCTTGTTGTCGCTGCTTGACCCCTTCATGTCCGTATTGGTTGTAGACTTTTCTCAGCTCGCTGTCGCTGAGGACATCGTACGCCTCGGAAATCTCGACGAATTTCTGATGCGCCGTGTCGTCGCCCGGGTTCTTGTCTGGGTGGAACTTCTTGGAAAGTGTGCGGTATGCTTTCTTGATCTCTCGTTCGGAGGCGGATCTATCGAGGTTGAGGAGTTTGTAGTAGTCTTCGGCACCCAGGGCCAGAAGTGGGAGCAGGCATAGCAATGCCAACGCGAGCAGATGCATGGTTGGATGAGCTTGCGTTGCAGAGGGAACCGTTGGATCAAGAGCGCATAGTGAAGGGTGACGAGGATGAGATACGATTACACAACCCAGACGACAAAGGTGTAATGTGTAACGCGAAGAGAACGAATGTTGTCATTTATTTTCTTGCATTGATGATCGTATCGAGGCCAGCTGGTGTCATCTCACGAACATGCCCGCTGTGCCTGGACCCCACGTGAGGCCACCAAAGCCAGCGATCCTATCTACAGCCGTCCGCCATGCACTCAAGAACTCCGCGTCCTGATTCTACCTTACATTTTCATTCCCAGACTGGGAGTACCAAGGAAGTCGAATTTGCCAACGCTGACTCCCGCGTGTCTCAGCAGAGCATAAGCCATGGTCTTATGAAAGAAGACTGTCGCGGACGATGATTGTCAGCTATCACTACCAGCTCAAGCACGCGCCAGGCCGAGACTCACAGTTGGGCAGGCAGAATTCCTGAATGTAGGTCAAGCCGTTGAAGGTCAGCTCGGCCGGTCCGGCCTTGAAGACAACCTCCTTCGACTCCTTGCCCTCGAAGTCCGCGGGTTTGGCACTGTGGAGGATCTCGAGCGTCTTCGCAATCCGGGCATCGAACTCATCGAAGGTCTTCTCATCGTCGGCGATGGAGGGGACTTCAATGCCGGCCACGCGAGCGAGGAGCTTGACGCTGGAGTTGCAGCAGGTCTGGACTTGGAAAGCCATTGGCTAGACAGCATGAGAGCAGACCGTGTCAGTGATCTTGTGCATCTTGCATCGTCATCCATAGGTGACTTGATTGGCACATACCAGCATGTCAGGCACTAATCGCTTCTCTGCAATCTCAGTCTCAGATTTCCCTTCTTGAGCAGCCCATGCTTTTCCCTTGCTGAGCACTGCACGGAGTGACTCGAGCTGACGGATGAGCACCGGCACACTGATTTCGTAAAGACCGATGGGAGCCATGTTGGATTGTATGTGAAGATGTTGGTGCTGGGGAAGAGGTTGAAATGTGAACGAGTTGATTGAGGAGGCAATTGTGTTTGCTGCCGCGTTACTCGTACCCGTACTTACATCCCCATTTATATACCTCTAGCCACTACCTCCAAGGACAGTAACTCAGCTGGCGCATTGGGAGCTACGACGGACGATCTGGCCTGACCGCCAATCCACATAATTACAAAGCACGGTGACACTGATGTGGTGAAGCTAGGTGTTTGAGGCAATTCGAAGTGGGACATTCACCCGCCGTCCACGGCATCTCAAGCTCCCCACCCCACTTGGCTTCCACGAAAGGATACAACACGTATGATGATTATGCACGAGTGTGAGCTTTGGATCTGACGATTCGCCCACAAAAGCCTAGATGTATTTGTATCGACCGTGCTACCATTCCTCAGATCATGAACCTATCACACACGCGTCAGCACAACGGCATATACGAGACTGACAAGAATGCAGAACTGCTGCGTGACCAACCTGTAACCTTTCTGCAGCGCTCTGGCAGCTCCAATGTCGATACCCTCGAGCTCGGCTGTCTTTTGCAGCCTCGCAATCTCCTTCTCAGTGAGCTGCACGTCCACGTCGTCCATGCGTGCCAACTGCTTGTTCTGATGTCGGAGGTAAAACAGCAGCATGGTGCCTACGATGCCAGCCATTGCCACCAGACCTATGAACTTTTGTGAGTCGACTGCAATACAGTTGGTAGAGCCTGATAATGGACACTTACCAATGTTGACGCCCATGGCCACACGATAATAAGGCGCTTGGGATGGGCTGTAAGTGAATGGTGTCCAGATACTGGCTGCGTTGCCCTGCGTTGAACCATGAGCATCTTACTGTAATCTCCTAGACACACGATGGACATCTTACCACGCTATTCACAAACGCCAAAGCAGCAGCTCTTTTGGCCGGAGGTCGAGGTATCGCATTTGCAATCCATGCATAGATTGTGCCGTTCATGGCGAAGATGAACACCAACAGGAATAAGCTGAAGTATCGTGGTCCGAACCCATCTGTGAACATGAAAATCAAAGCACCGACGATGACCAGCGGCACCGGATACATGTAGAAGTAGTAGCGGTTGCCAATCTTGTCCGAGAGTACGCTGTGGATGAAGGACCAGATCACGATGAACACGTATGGTGGAGCTGCCAACAAGAGAGATACTGTAGGCGTGAAGTTCAGCGTTTTAGTGAGAGTTGGGAAGAAATTCTGGAAACCCGCTGCCCCTGTGATGCCATGGTACATGATGGCCAGCATGTAGGTCTTCGGATCTGTGAACGCCAGCTTCACGCCACGAAGCTGGCTCATACCTCCCGCTGTGATGGGAGATCAGTATCTGATTCAAGACACAAACGTTGAATTGGATCATACCCTCGTCGACATCAGCATCGGCAGCATCGATCGCCATCCGACGATTTGCAACATGTCGCAGTTCTGGGCTAATAGCTGTCCACGTAGTCGGAAAGTCAGGGAGAACAAAGACGACGACAATACCAATACAGACGGTGATCGTGCCCTCGATGATGTACAGCCATTGCCAAGCGTACAGTCCTTGTCTGCCAGCGAGCCCATTCAAGATGCCAGCAGCGATCAGACTGCCGAATGCTCCACTCAGCAGTGAACCAGAGTAGAAGATACTCATTCGAAGGTTGAGCTCTTTCTTAGTGTACCACTTGGAGAGATAGAACAAAACGCCTGCAAAGAATGGCGCTTCGACTAGTCCAAGAATGAATCGACATGCCACGATTTGACCATAGGTCTTGACTTGGGATGTCAGAGCCGAGACCAGACCCCAGGCAATGACGAAGAACCCGATATACCAGGATGGACGGCCGGAGTAGTTGAGTAAAAGGTTGGAAGGGACTTGCATGATGACCTGCAGAGCAAGATTAATGAGGTGGTGGGAGTATGTCACTCAGTCCCTTGACCTACATATCCAACGAACAAGATGCTGAGCGCAACCTGATACTGGTCGTCGACCAGGTTGAGGTCCTTCTCTAATCCTTGCAATCGAGCAGCGGCGTAGTTATTTCGATCCAGGTAGTTCATCAGGTAGACAAGGATGACCAACGGCATGACCAGCAGATCGATCTTCCGCTTCAGCTTCTTCTCGAGCACAAGCTCGTCTGGCGAGAGCGCCTCAAGATGTGACACATTACGTTTGGCTGGGGCGTTCGAGAGCTCCACATGGGCGACATCGATCTTGTCGGTTTCACCAAACGAGTGGTCTTTGTGCTCCGTAGCAGGGAGTCGCGACATGACTAGAAATATAGCAGAACTTGCGTGACGCTTGAGGAAGCCAGTGATGGCATAAGGTCAATCGATATGATATTCTAGAGCTTGGTGAAGATGACCTGACATCCGGCCTTCCACCGCCAGTATTTGTTACAGAAAGCTACCTCGATTGTCTACAAGGTGGTAGGACTCGTCATGAGAAGCATGACCTTGGAAACGGGGTTCGCCCCCTCTTGCCCATATCGACATCTGTACGGGCCTTCGGATCGGGCAAGGATGGGCCGGAGGATGCGAGACAGACGGCTGGGATATATTGTAGGTGAGTTTATTAGCCAGAATCACTCGTACGCGTCTTTGGATGGCCTTGATTGGAAGTGCCATGCAGGTCTACCGCAACCATCGACAAGGTTCAACTGGAGCTTCCCCATGTTTCGTGAAACGTGGGCCGACCCCACAGTTCTGGTTTACCATAAACAGACATCCGGAAGATACATATACATGTACACCAGCGATGGTCCAAAGATCCCAAAGGAACATGTCGGCAAAGATGCTCGGTCAAACTTACCAGCATCCGTCATCTGATTCTTTTTAAAGTACATAACATTGCGATAGAGCTATCCGCAGCATCGCCGAAGCCCTTCTAGAAAGACTCTCCACGCACTGGCGTCCAGCTTATTTCCCGATAGGCGTGTTACCCGCCAACCTCGGCAGCGCCACTCGCCTATGAGACGTCTTTCAATATAAGCAGCCGTATGCCGCCGGTCCCACTGGCTGCGCGACTCTTTCTTATCACGAATCACGCGTTATAGATTTCGTTTGCCCGCCAGTGGAAGCACGCTCGATTTCGTATCTCATCATGTCGAAACAATTCACGGCACAGGAAGTCCAGGAGGGTGGAAGCGTTGACAAGGGACTGCACATCATCATCGACGGGTAGGAAAGCAACGAATCGAAGGCTTATATGAGCGATGGCTAAACGCTTCGGAACAGTGGCGTGTACGCTCTTCAATCCTTCGTAGACGAACACCCCGGTGGAGCGAAGATCCTCAAGCGTGTCGGTGGCAAGGACGCCAGCAAGCAGTTCTGGAAGGTATGTTGCCGTGCAATATCGTCGTGGTGTCGGGGACAGAAGCTGACGGATGCTGGCAGTACCACAACGAGGGTGTCCTCAAGAAGTATGGACCAAAGCTTCGTGTCGGAGATCTGAAAGAGTCGGCCAAACTATAGAACTCGAAGACGAACGGTAATGAAGGTCATGTAGTGGATGCAATTCTATTTGCGCCTGCTTTGTAGCGTCTTCAGCGAAGATATCCCCCCTGCAACGAAGCAACCTGCATACCGCTCAAACGCGAACATTCTATGCCGCTCATACACGGAAGTCATTAAACTATACATTATATCGTCCGGTCGTTCAGCAAACGCTCTTCATCGTTCCTCTTCTCCATGCTCTGCCTTTGTCTCGCAAATCTATCTCGTGTGAGAAAGCTCCAGCTTCCACGGCGCGCAGAACCTGGATGGCTGCTCATCAATCTCCAGATCATGGCGACCGTCAAGAGCATCGACGCTCCCAACAAAATCGCAAAGTATCCATAATGCTTGCCAATCAGCACAATCGCCGCGGCATCCCAACCATGCCAACTGCTCGCTCCACCGTGGTGGAATAACGGGGTAGTGATGACCCCACGCAGCATATGAGGCTCAAGATTACCCTCTTCGTCTCCAACGATATACAGCCGGTCTTCTTCTGCTCCTGTCTCTTCCCGCGACCACTGCCGCATATATGCCATCCAGCGGTTCGAGAAGAACATACATCCTGTGCTCAGCATGTTCTCGACATAAGGTAGGCCCCATTTGAGATCGGCAGAGGGGACCTGAGACAGCAGGGTGTCGGCCAGGAATGGATGCTGCGGCCGCGCGAGGATAAACGCATTGTTGACACCCGCTGGATATGCTCCGGGACTCAGCCACGGCAGGTGTAGGAGACTGTCGAGCGGCGCAAGACACGTCACGTCCAGATCAAGGTAGACACCGCCCTCGTGGTGAAGCAGCGCATACCGGAGAATGTTGGCACGCTGGATACTTTGCTTGTAGCCTTCGTAGTGTGGGGCAATATCGGGATAGTGTTTCCTCATGAAAGCTGTGGCATTCTGGTCCGTCCACAACTTCGTTTCCCAGCCCGGGTGGATGGTCTGGCAGCTCGTGAGCGCATCGCTGTATTTTGCCAGGCTCGAGTTGCGCCCTTCTTGCAAGAAGATCTGGTGGATGATCTTGGGCGCCTGCGCTTTCTCAGAACCACCGGTGTGACTTGCGTGGTCTTCCGGGATGTATCGGTAGATCACTTCTGGGTGATCTTGGATGTATCTGTGGTATGTTGCATATGTCTGGGCGACTTGCGACAGATCGCGCAAATGTGCTCGGTTCAGAAAGACAAGGACGAGCAGGCCAACGATCGCTAACGGGAGACGATACCGGAAACCCATCGCTGGAATCACGCGCAAGATCGTAGGAGGTAGATCGACGTCGCTAACAGTACATGGAATAGGAAAACTGCAGAAAACTCGCCGTCGACCTACCTTGTTATATTCCGGGCAACGTGCCAAATAGTCGGGAGATGAAGCCAACGTGACTAGCATCGTGGCTACCGCCGACACGTTAGAGGATTATGATGATTAGTCGCGGCATGTGCTTGGGTATGATGCGTTGCCATCACACTTGCCGTCGGTTCCGAGGAGGTGGGAAAGCCCGAAGGTTGATATGTCGAACAATGTTAAGCAGGTTGGCTGTGGCGTCCGAGATGCGCCAAGATGTATGAGGTAATTCACCTCTTTAGCTTCCACGACATCCGCGGACGTCAGACATCTAGCCAATACCCTGCGTCGGCCAGCTTATTATGCTCGAGTCGCTCGTGCAGACGTTGGCTTCGCAAACAAGACCTCGTGAGCCCTGGCAGCGACCTGATCATTGCTACTGCACCAATCGCCGATCGCTGGTGCAACCCAGAAAAAAGTCGATGGCGGGCGCAAATTAGCCAGAAAAAGTCGCGATGAGCCGCGGAACGACTGAGACAGAAATTGCATTGCAGTAGTGACCACCTACAGAGTTACACTCATTACCCAACATCGTTCATATCATCACAGGGGAGGAGATGCTTTCCATAGCTCATGAGGTGTAGCTTTTGACCGCCTGAGGCTGCAACAAGCTCAAGAATGTCGGCACAAGATCCGTCGGAGTCTCATAAACTGCGCCCAAGTGTCAGCCCGGTCAATATTACATCGAAGAGAACAAAGAAGGTGTCTTACAGTCGAACATCACTATTCCAAGCCTCTTTCCTTTCAAGCTTTCGAACACGGGTACCAGCTGCTGATTGACACCGCCTTTCGGCGTGTTCGTACCATTGCCAACGGCTTGTAGCTCAGGTGTCATGTAATCCAAGATGTTGGTGCTCGAAGCAAAGCTCCAGAACAGGCTGTCCGGATGAGTTGTGGCGGCCATCTGCAGGTGTGCTTCGGTCGCGTTGAACTGATGCGGGCTTAGCTACATGATTTCAGTGTTTGTTTAGAGTCCACCACTCACCTTATAACGAATGCTTTCTTCTGCGCTTGCTCCGGACGGTGTCTGCGGCGCGTAGTAATCCTCGATATACGCTGTCCCATTCGGGCTGTACTGCAACGTGATGTTGGCTCCCTACACACGCGTTAACATTCGCTGCAAGTCTTGATAGCTCACAGATGCTTACATTGTCGGTCCAATTGGTCGGTGAGAAGTGAAGACCAGGCAATGTAGACTCGTAGGCAGTCGGCAATAGGCTGAGATCGAATCGGCGAAGTAGAATGATTTTACCTCTGGATACTCCTAGAGTTCCAAGTGTTCCTTTCGTCTGCAAGAAGTACCTCCGAGCTACGTGACTGGTGAGAGCATTGTAGAGTAGCAACTGAACACCCGCGTCATTCGATGAATAGCGCGAGGTAGTTCCCTCATATTGGAACGACAGGAAGAGCACTTCCGAAGGATGATCATCGAGCCACTTTTCATCGTCAGAGCCAGAAGGGATATGCAACAGCGAGGACAACTTGCCTTGTAGAAGCCGAACAGCACATCATCGACCGTTGATGTCTCAGACTGAAGTGCAGTCCCATGCCAGAAGACCAATGTCGAATTGGTAACGTCGTATGCATAACGAAGGTCAAACACTCGGATGCCGGCATTCAGAGCCTCGGCCATAGATTTGTTCTGACACCGATACGCAGCTGGGTTGAACTCGACATCCATGACCATGTTCGTGACATGGCTGAGTGCGGATTGGGTGGCCTGGCTGTAGTTCCACGTCGCAGCATCGTGCGTTCCTGGAATGTTCATATGGACCAGAAGCGTATCGTCGGGGTATTGCTTCATCCTGCGCGGTTTGATCAGTACAGCACTTAAGCCAGTTCTTGGGTAGTCAACACGTTGAATGTACGTACCATCGAGATGTGCTACTGGAACCCTTGGTCGTCTCATTCTCTGCTCCATCAGCGTAGTCGCCGAAGACAGGACTGGCATCACTCAAGACCTTCTCCAGAGCATAATGAGCTAATGATCTCGCGTGATGAGGAGCAGATGTTGCAGATGTTGTGGCGGTCGGCAATGCAAGCACAGCAGACTGGCTAAGAAACAGGAATGTGGTCAACCCGAGAAGTCCCAGCATACTTGCGATGATGAACGTCCTTTCGATTCTGGATGGACACTTCATGAATCAAAAGCACTGGATGTAGCGGCCTTTGCAGATGTTTACATATCCATGCGCTCTCCTCTTTGCCTCGGATGCGCTGCCGTAAGAGGGACCAACGCCACCAGCTCCAAACAACCGCCTCCTGGCTAACACGTGGGTTATGCACGGTAAATAACTGTATTCAGAAAGTTACCTATACATGTTATGTCTGTATAAGGTAGAAATGGTACACGTTACATATGCTGTGTAGAGCACACTCAAGCAGATGGTAACAAACACGAGTGTTTGTTCTATGAAATCTATTTCAAAGCATGTCCTAGTCACTTCGCAGCTATCGATCTGTGTTGAAGAGCTACCTCATCCGAATCACGATTTGACCAGAGTAAACTTGCACACCTTTACGGGACAAGATGCCCTGCTGACACTCCATGCTCCTTCTTCCACTTGTTCCAATCTGGTGGAGGAACGCTCAAAATCCCACACAAGTCCTTCCTACGCTTACGAAAATCATCGTAGAGATCCTTCCAGATCTCTCGCTCCTTGCATGAGTACTGCGATTGTGCTAGGTTCTGGCAATCTGGCTGGATCTCGAGCACGGCATCGTGCGGCCACATGATCCATGGCTTTGGAAGAGGCCAATCATTGAAGTGAATGATCTTGGCCTCCGCCAGTTCCTTCTTCGAGTTCCATTCAACAAGCCGCTTAGCAGGACCATTGATGTTGCCCAACCACGGAGCATGGACAGTTCGCCTAAACTCCGCAGTCTGCAACAAGTATGGGCGATGTGGAATGACCAGGCTAGATGCACCAAATCGGTGATTGATGAGTTCCTCGTGGTAGGCTGCACTCAATTGCCGATCCAGATCTTGACGCCACGCTTGTAGTGTATGTAGCAGTCCTTCAAGTTCTGCTGGGTTTGGCTCAATCACCATAAGAACAGTACTGAGTGGCCAGCGCTCAGCTGGACTGTGAGACCAGTATGCTCTGGCCAGCGCGATTGCGGCGCTCGGCAGCAGGAACAGCTCATCGACATGGTCTTGAACAGAGATGTCATTGTCTAGCACGATCACTCGCTGATACTCTGTTAATTCAAAGGCTCGGAATTTCGTGGTCGAGTAGTCTCCCGATGATCGACCATCGGTAGCAGAGGATGTGCTGCTCTTCTCCACCTCGCCACGAGAGTCGATCAGTCTCACCGGCTTCAGCTTGACATTGTAGTGTTTCTCGGCCAGTGTCAGAAGATGAGCGTTGCGATCGTCCCCACCGCTTGATTCTGGGGCGAATTGCGGGTTGTAAAGCAATACTCGTTCTGCCTTGCTACCGCTATGCTTCAGAGCCTCAAACACCATGAGCGCATTGCAGAGGTGGGCGTCGTCCGTGGCATACTGAACGTACGCAAATCGTGACCAGTCGACGGCGGCATGGCGCGAGCGAGGTCGAGTGGTGAGATAAATTATGCAAATTGCGATCAGAGCCAAGATTGAGAGCATGCGAGATCTGCGTGGCCAACGCAAAAAGGATTCTTCCGGCTCGATGCGGTGGATGTCGTGGAGTCTGTCGTCCACATCATCATATTTACTGCGTAATGTACGTTTCCTGTGATCCTCGTTCAATGGCAGTTGCATGGAAGACATCAGGTCTGCTGTAAGGAGTTGATGTGGCAATGCTTGACGAAGGCGAACAGAAACGTTTGTTCAGCGAACGCGTGGTCGACTTTCACCTCGATTTCAGCAGGCACAAAAACAACAACATCACTCGGGACCAGGGCAATGTTCCTAGCTTCCATACCAACTCTGTACGGACTGCTTTGAATTGTCATATTGGCCTCACTTCCTTGTACATTATACCACGATCGTGTTTTGGTTTTGCTGGACGAATTCGAACTGGAGGACGCAACTTTGACCTCCGGCATCACAGCATGTTCGGATTTCATAAAGCATCAAGGAAAGGACAGAAAATGTCGTATGTGCAATGACCCATTGGGGGACATAAGAGTAGCTTATTCTCTACATGTACTTTTAATAGCAAGGTCCTTGTCAACCTTTGAAAGGAAACTTCTCCCTCAACGTCTTGCCGTAGCGCTGGAACAATACAGGTGCGGGCATTAGCAACACACTCAGAAACCCGAATACGCTCATTCCCCAACCGTGACCAACACTCTCCAACAACCCAGTAACGAGCAATGGCACAACGCCGCCAATGATTGACCGCAAGAAGGCTCCGGCTGCGATGGCCGAGGCTGCATTAGCGGTATAGGCGTCCACGTAGTACTGCTGCACAGCATTGAAGATGGACACCTGGCTCGCACCAAACGGTATTGTTGCTGCGCAAACAATGGGCCAGCTCAGGCTCTTGTCGACCGACCATCCGAACCAGAACAGAGACACTGGTAGCAGGACAGCTCCAATATTCGCAAATGGCAGTCTATACTCGGGACTTCCATCAGTATCATTCCGCCGGGAAAGGTACTTGTACAAGGGGTCGATATAAGCCACGATAAACACGGCGGTCACGATGAACCCAATAGCTGGGCCAAGATACACAAGGCCCACTTGGATCGTTGTGAACTCGTATGGTCGGCTTGAGAAGATGGTTGTGAATTGCGAGTAGAGGGAGTACATCGAGGCAAAAATGAGAGCCTGGTAAATGGACATTGTCAAGACCACAGGCTGTGTGCCCAAGATCTTGATCGCTTTGGTACCATTCTGTTCATGATCATGTCAGCAAGGCTCGATCAACAAGCCTGGGATCGTACTTACCCGAGCGATTTTTTGAAGCATGGAGGCGTCACTGACGCCTTCGATCTTGTACTCCACATCTGGGTTCTTCTTCTCGAGTTGCTTCTTCCTTTGTTGCAGAAGTACTGTGGCGTTGGTTTCGTAGCAGAAGAGGAAGCAGAAGACGGTAAGAACTCCGGCCGCAATTGTCATGAACCAGAAAATCCATCTCCAGCCTGCTTTGGCCAGGATCAGAGATGCAACCAATGGACCGATCGTGGGCGCTAGCAATGGTGCAGTAAGATACACTCCCAACACTGGAGCTCGCTCGTGCGTGGTGAACATGTCAGCAATGCTGCCGCCACCATTCGCAACGCCGACGCTGCCGAAAAAGCCAGAGAATGTTCTCAACACCAAGAAGGTAGGGAGGTTTGGAGACAATGCCGTGGGGATCTGTACCAGCGTGAACAGGACCAGGCAGATCAAGAAAACGGGCCGCCTTCCAAAGGTCTCGGACATGGGCGCCAGGAAGAGAGGTCCGATACCTAACATGCATACAAAGACAGTCTGGCCTGCGAGTACTGCCTGTGAAGAAACGCCGAATGTGGATGCAATATCCTCAACTGCTGGAGCCAGGATGGCGCTGGCCATGGGACAGATGAAGCCGACCAAGAAGACTTGCAATGTCTGCAAATATCTTACGGAAAGTGACCAATTTGGGGGGTTCTCGAGGTCATCAGACGCAAACTCCACCGTTTCTTCCGATTCATGTTGATGAGAGCCATTTTCATTTTGAAGTAGGGGAGTCCGCTCAGGATCCCGTGCAGAACTCATGTTGAAGCGAGGATGGGACGGGAGAACGCTGGCTTGGTGGGAAACGTGGTTTCTAGGCGGGATCTTGATTCATTTTCTGGTGCAGGTTTTCTGCCAACGGCAAGGCAAGATCATTTCTCTTATTAGCAGCATGCAAAAAGTCGAGCTCATGAACGGGCACGCGTAGTGGGTACATGTACTCCGTGCACGTGGACTACAAGGTATTTGCAGTGACGACATTGTTCTATTTGCGGCTCGACACTCTAGGTACATGCATGCTTGCCGTATGTGATAGATGCAATAGAAATGCCTCATGTATGCTCTCGTCCCAACACAGGCTCTCCCTGATCCTCGCATCCGTCGATGTCATGTACGCTGCACGTACAAATTTGAAGATGAGGCAAGATAGGCAAAGGATCATCCTGAGCTGCAGAAAATTACGGCGCGGTACGAGGTACCTTGCAGGCTGGGGTGCATGTATCATTACGGGAGGCGCACATGGATGATTCCACGGATAAAGGTATATATCCCTATCCTCTTCCAAAGTCTGACTGTGCAACGTTTACATGTGCACATCAAAGCTCAATCTGTGATAATTCATACTTTACCAAGTAAGTACATGATCGCGCTTCAAAGAATCAAAAGGTAGACATGATCCTACGACAAATACTGCGTTTTTCACACCTAAACATCATCCATGTCAACATCACTTTCCGCTTCTCCCATATCCTCATGGTTGATTGCGCTTTCCGCTCCCGAATGTGTTTCGTCCACGGCGTTAGAAACCTTCGTAAACACGTCGAAGCTGCCCGTGCCCATTTTACCGAGCGCACCGACAACGATCCTCGCACTTGGCCCTCCCAGGTCGTCGCCATCTCCCTCCAACACCGCATCCCGAAGGAAGCCGACTGTTGTCTCGAAGCTCATCTTCATGAATGGCGAAACATTAGATCGATATCCCATTCGGCTGAAGGCTTGGTATCTTCCATCTCGTGTCATGTAGTCGGCAATAAGCATCAGATGACGTGGATCAACCGAGATACCGTGACCACCAAAAACGCCTTGTAGTTCGCGGACGATAGCGTCACGAGCAGCTTCCACGCCATAGTGCATCAGGATTTCATGAACACTATTGGTGTAGAGGTAGCGTGGATCGACGATGTGTTGAAATCCCCACATCGCTGGTAGATTGACGCCAGAGGTGGCGATGATGGGCACATCACCAGCATCCTTAGTCGCTTGCTCATCCAGCATGGCGGCAGAGATGCCGTCTACAGACTGAATCAGTGATTTATGGGCGGCGAGTTCCACAAGGTTGAGCATGAGAAGTTTAGCAGTTGTGGACTCGTATTCGAGCGTGAAGGTGCAAGAGTCACCGTTGCGGTCGTCAAAAGAAAATCGAGTAACGTCGCTCGTTTTGTTGTCGGAGCGGATGCGCTGTTCACGGTCTTTCGCCGCCGATTTTCGATTAGGACCCACTGAACCTTCTTCGTCGGAGCCCGAGTCAGAGTCAGTATCCGCTACGTTGGCAGGGCTTCCACCATATGCTTCGTCCTCCACATCGTCCTCCTGCTCCGTCTCCTTTTGTTGTCTGGATCGTAAATCGTTCTCTTCATCATCCTCGAAAGCTTCGTAGCCAGCCTGTTGCTTGTTGCTCTTAGCTTTATCTCGAGTTGCATCGTCGTCGCCTTCGCCATCACTGTCATCGTCTCCACCTTCTCGCTCAGCAGCTGGCCTGCCACTCTCCTGTTCAATGGTACCGACACTTTTGCCAATTTCCGGCAAAGCATCGCTCTTGACGTTCTTGAGACTCTGCTCTTGTCCTCGTTTTTTGAGTTCCTTCCTGGTCAGAGCTTGCAGACTGGGAAGGAAACGATGCTCCAGCGTAGCCACGACATCTTCTACCGTGACTGCGTACTCTTTCAGATATTCTTCCTTGGGGAAAAGCTTCAACTTGACTTCATATTGCTTGGCTTCCGCATAGCTGATGCCTTTGCCTGTGGTCTCATCTACGGTGACAAAATCGAGAACATCTGCCAGACTGAGCTTGCTGATACCCTTGGCGAACTTTCTCGCATCTTCCAGACTGATGTCTTCATGTAGTCGTAGAGTCATGGTCGGCGTTGCGTTGGTCTTTGCAGCAGTCATAACTAACTCGCGCAAACGAGGTATTCCAAGAGTAACGTTCTTCGCTGCGTGACCAGCCAAATGGAAAGTGTTCAGCGTCATCTGCGTACTGGGTTCACCGACAGACTGCCCAGCAACGACACCGACCGCCTCCCCTGGCTCTACAAGGGACCGCATATAGCGTGTATTGATGATCTGTTCAAAGTTCTTCCTTGACACTACGCCCTGGATACCCTTCTTCTTGTTGGCGATGAGCATATCGGGGTTCTCGTCGGTGTATGCTTTGAGCTGACGATAGATGTTCTCGCTTGTGCTTCCCACGTGTGTGCTTGGTGTGTATACACTCAGAGCAGGTTCTGATACCCCAAGCTCTCCATGGTCGCGAGGCGTAATGGTTCTTCGATACTGTTTCTCAGCCTTCTTGTTGTAATCTTTGGCTGCCTCGCTCGATACTTCTTCCCAATTGTTGAGGGCGCCCAGATTTTGATACAGACTCAAATGGTTCTCAGCAGTGAACTTGAGGTCAGTCAGGTACTTGGCTTTGGTGACGTCCAATCCATCTTCACCATATAAGAATTGTACGATTGAGCCGTCTGCGTCGCGTACCGAAGTGTCATATTCGACCTTTAATCCTTCCATTCCTTTGATGAGACACCGCTGAAGATAGCCCGAACGTGAAGTCTTGACGGCGGTATCGATCAGACCTTCGCGACCGGCCATGGCGTGGAAATAGTACTCCTGGGGTCTGACACCAGTCAAGAATCGATCAACAACATAGCCTCCGGCACGGATCGACGTCTCGAATGGCTTGAAACATGGCAGCGTCTTGCCGCTTACCATAATCGGAACCCTGCGGCCTTCGAGCACTTGCTGACCAAGATTACAAGAGATCTGATTCGCATTGACTTTGGAACCTTTTGCGCCAGACATCGTCATTGCCTGCATCTGATTTTTGGGAAATGGTTTGATGAGGGCAGCCGGTAAACATACGTCAGTGACCTTGGAGGATAGCTGCTTTGCTGTAGTACTGTTGGTCAACTGATCCAAGCCCAACAGCTTTGCATCGTCTCTCAGGACATCTTCTAGACGTCGCCTCAACTCGCGATCGTCACTCTTGGGCTTATGCTCCTGTAGACCGACGTACTTGGCTGTGACTTCAAGACCGATGGTGGTTGCGTCTTTTAGTGCTGTTCGGCGATCGTTCTCACCGCTTTTGGTGAATATGAGATCTTCAACACCGCACGAGAATGCGCGCATGTTTTCCAGGCGTGTGAGCAGTCGGCCCAAGACACTGAGCAGACGACCAGCTACAGTATGCCCGTAAACCTCATACACAGCATTGACCAGACCTCCACTGCTCGGACCGATTTGTTTTTTGTCCACGACCCCAGAGCAAAAGTAGCCATCCTTGAAAATGACATTGTTCTCTTCCTTCCCGGCGGGTCCCCACATGTTGGCAGAGGTGGTTGACTTTCCGGCCATGTTGAGACCTTCGTGCGTAGGCGGCGTGATGTTTTTCAGAACAGTGGTAATGACTTGTTTTCCAGTCCACAGTGCTTTTGGTTTGAAGACTGCAGGTGGCACCGTCTCTATACGACCATTCGCACAATGACCATTCTCCGGCCGAAGTGCTGCATACAGCAACTGCATGTAGTCACCCCTTTCAAACATCGTGTCGCGGTTGGATATATGTACACCCATTGAAATGTGATCTTGAATCAGGCCTCGTAGCGGGTTACCGGCAGTGGCAGAGAGGTACTGGTGGTCGGTGTCTGCTATTTGCAACGCCTCTGCTCTTGCATTCTCATTCTGGGGAAAATGCATGTTCATTTCGTCACCGTCGAAATCGGCATTGTAAGTGTTACAATTAGCGTAGTGCATCCGGAGAGTCTTCTCCCCTGGAAGGACTCTAGCTCTGTGACACATCATGGACGGTTTGTGCAGTGTCGGTTGTCGGTTCATGATGACAATGTCACCGTTATTGAGATGCCGATGAACCTTCTTAGGCCGTGTGCCTCTCGTGTTACCCCATGCTGCAGGAGCCAACAGCTGATTTGCCAGAGCAGTCCTTTCTTCTGCGTTCTTACGTTCCAGGCTCATGACCTGTCCGGTCTCGCTCTCGATGGCGACGGCTCCGGGCCAATGATGAGGTCCGTTACGGACAGCCTCCTGCAACTCTTCGATGTTCCAATGAGTGACCGGCTCAGGATATGTTAGCTTTCTCGCGAATACGGGAGGTACGCCTATCTCATTGGTCTCGATGTTGGGGTCTGGTGAAATGACGGTTCGAGCGGCAAAATTGACACGCTTTCCCATCATGAATTTTCGGAACATGCCCTCTTTCTTCTCTAACTTTTGCTTGATCCCTTCAGGATTGCGGCGACCCTGTGGACCTTGCACCGGATTACGATCTCTGTCAATCAAACTGTTCACGGCATCTTGAAGAGTGACCCAGGTCTGCTCCAGATCCGTATACGTTCGCGCGCGGTAGCGTGGGTCACGCTCTTGCTTTTGACTCAGTTCCCGTTGAATATTTACCATAGAATCACAGACGTTCAGAATGTTCCGGTACAGGGTGTTCTCTTGTGCCTCGGAAATTTCATCGCTGCCAGTTCTAGCCTCGGGGCGGTATCGATTAGGGGGCACAAGAATGTCCTTGATGAAGAACACGTCCGCCACCATGTCTCCTTCATCCCTCGATTGACCGTGCAGACCATACACAAGTCTTATAATGTCCTGTTCGTGGACGAAGAGCTGATTCAGCTGTGCAAGGACTCGCTGAGGATTGAGATATTCTTCATCCACAATCTTTTTGGCTGTCTTAATTTTCGTCCTTGTCTCTGTGGCTTCATCAACGAGGCCACCGGCGATCTCCACTTCGTCGTCCGATTCTTCCTCCATGTCCACGTCCTCGGACTCCTCGGACAGGTCCATGTCCGCAATTCCTTCGTCAGCGTCGCGCTTTCTCTTACGATTTCTCTCGGCCATCTCCCTCTTACGAATCTCTACAATTGGATCCTTCGCCTTGTGCCCACTCTGTATCATTGCATGTCTTTCCTTCTCCGATAAAGCCTTGCGGAAAATTTTGACAAAGCGATCTTTCCGATATTTCATTCCTATGCCAGCACAGTTTGCACACTTCTTGTTTTTTGTAATGACACTCATGAACTCGGCCACGATCTCTTTTCGTGCATTGTTGGTAGCTTCTGTTTTCTGACTCGAGCTTACACCGTGGTCCTTGACCGCTCGAATAGCTCTCCTCACGAAACGATCTCGCTCATCGATGATGGCCTTCGTGTCTGGATCCAGCTCTGTATCTGAATTCTCGCTCTCCTCTTCCATGATACCAACTTTCGAGTTCGACACTCCGATGTTATCAATCTCTTCCATCTCTTTCAACAATCCGTGTTTGACCAACTTCAGTTTGCAGCTGTAGCGGCTCACTTGAACACGGCTGAGCTTAAGCCTGTTGCAATAAACACAGGCGGCTCGCAGAAGCCGCAGGGTCTGATCCATGTACGTCGGATGGTAACATGGTACAGGAAGCTCGATATGTCCGCAATGCCCAGGGCATTGCGGACTCATCAGACCACATGTAGCGCACGCGGCGTCTCCGAACTGGCCAAGCTCGGGGGTGTACAGGCCTCCAGGAACCGGATTGAGTAGTTTGTCAAGTGCAGTCGGGTTCGTAATTCGCTTGGTAGAGAGAGCGCGGATGTCGGATGAAGCAAGGAAGCCAAATGACACGCCAGCTATGTGGCTGTCAACTGGCTGAGAGGAGTTCATGTTCGTCTAAGGTATCTGTACTCAATCCCGTGCCGGCGCAGATAGCACCACGAGCTTGTCTGTCGAGCAAGAGATCGAAGCGACTTGCCTCACAGCATGTGAACATCTTTGGAGTCAGTAGAACTTTTTAGAGCGTCAAAGCTCTTGAAACGTGCGGGCCGAACCTTATATTTCACATTTCGCGTACATACATATGACGGGCACGCTCACGCGAGTCATGCCATCAATCTTTCCTCTCGCGTTCATAGGCACGTATTGCCCAGGGCATTTCGATTTTTTCAACTGAACCAAATATGGCGACCACTCCAGCCAAGAGACAGTTGGAGCTCGACCATGAAGAGAGCGATGCGAAGCGGCTCCGCTCGAGTAACGGGAACGTAACACCATCGCAAGATGATGAGAAGGAACGAAAACGGCAGGAGGCTGCGGCCAAGATCGCTGCTTTGAAGGCAAAGATGGCCGCCGCAAAGATGCAGAACGGTGGGCCAGGTGTACCCGCGACGACTAGAACCACACCAGCTCTGGCACCAACTAGCATAAGCAGTGAAGATGAGAAGCGTCGCAAGCAGGAAGAAGTGCAGAGGAAGATTGCAGAAATGAAGGCGAAGATCGCGACAAGCAAGCAGGGTAGTAGTCTCATCGGCCGTAGCGGAAGCACGCTTGCGACTCAGGATGCAGTGGATGCAGTCGCAGAGGCAAGAAGAAAGGCCGCTGAACTGGCAAAAAGACCCAACTCGAAAGCACCATCTACTGTCGGTCCTGCTCCCGCTCCTCCACCGCCACGGCTAGACGGAGGCAGAGCGGCAAAGGGTGGTTTGGGTATAGGGCTTCACCCGAGTCTGATGGGAGATTCGCGAGCTCCAGCAGCAAAGTCACAGACGTCCAGGTCCATGAACACCAAAGGAAACCAGGAACCCAATCTTCCACGAGCCAATCCATATCTGGCAGCTGGCGATGAGACCACGCCTCAGCAAGCGGATAATTTCGACACAACGCTGATCACAAAGCGGGCAGGTGAACGAAAGAGCAGGAACCTTGTCTTCAATCAAAAAGGAAAGTTTATGGCGCAAGCAAATGCGATTCGACAGCAAGCACGTATGGATGAGATGAAACAGCGTATTGCAGAAGAAGCTCGTAAGACCGAGATAGAAGAAGCCGGCGACAAAGCATTTCTTGTGCCAGTTCCACCCGAGGTGGAGTGGTGGGACGAAGGGATTATTGGCAACGTATATGATGAGACTGGCTTGGTCTCAGATCTGATCGTTCACCCGGTCATGCTGCAAGCTCCACAGGACAAACTACAGCCCGCGCCGAAACCATTAATGCTTACTCCCAAAGAACAAAAGAAGCTGCGTCGCCAACGTCGACTCGCCGACTTGAAAGAAGAGCAAGCCAAGATTCGTCTCGGTCTTGTAGCGCCGCCGCCGCCAAAGGTCAAGAAATCAAACATGATGCGTGTGCTGGGCGAGCAAGCAGTGAAAGACCCCACTGCTGTGGAAGCGCGTGTCAACAAGGAGATCGCGCAGCGAGCGAACGATCATGCCAGAGACAACGCTGAGCGAGCGCTGACCAAGGAGCAGCGTGCAGAAAAGCTGAAGCAACAACAAGCTGGAGACGAAGCGAAGGGCGTCAAAATCGCCGTCTTTCGCGTTGACAATCTCTCGTCTGGCAAACATCGCTACCAAATCGACGTCAATGCGAAGCAAAATAACCTCACCGGAATCGTCGTGCTACACCCGGAGATGAATCTCATCATTGTCGAAGGAGGCATCCACTCTCTGACTACATATAAGAAGCTCATGCTCAACCGCATTAAATGGAGTGAGAACACAATGCCTCTGGCCAACACCAATAAACCGTCAACCTTTACAGGCGCCAACGACGGAACCAAAAGCTCAGACACGAACAAAGCAGCATTGTGGCTTAATCCTATGGACGATCGTGGCGAACTCAAAGACCTGGGAGAGAATTCATGTCAGCTCATCTGGGAAGGCGACGAGGCGCAGCGAAGTTTCAAGCGTTGGGGTAGCAAAGCATGCGAGACAGATGGCGAAGCGAGAGACGTGCTTAGTCGAAGCAAGATGGAAAACATGTGGACTTTAGCAAGGTCAATGCGTGGTTGACGGAAAAACGAAACAAAAAATCCACCCAATCAACCACGAAGAACCTTAAGATCCCATAATCTGCAGTATAAGGACCTTGACAGTACGCTACACACGCCTCAAGCGGTCAATGTTCATCGAGACTCAAAGCCTTCGTCAGGACTGCTTATGTTAAAACGTGGAATCCGTGCCTGCAACATTGCGAGTGCCATTCGCCTCGTGTGTGCCGTTGTACATGTACTTGACTGGAGTGTACAGGGAGTCTCGACCACGATTGCTGGTCCGCCTTTCGTTGCCAGTTGATGCATTGCTGCTTGATCACCCGCCGTGCTTCCGATAAGACGTGCTCTCAGTCCGTGTTAACCAGGTCGCCTATGGTACCGAAAAAGGTCAGCGTACGAATAGCAGTGTGGCGCATCATACTTACGTTGCTGGTCGATGACTGTGGCAGAATTATCGTCGCACCAAGGTTGACCCTGCGCGGCAAATTCAACTGTGTGCGGTCGATTCTTATCACGCCCTGCCAGTGAGAAAGCGACTGCGGCCAGAAGGAGAAACGGAATTTGTGGCGTGAAATCATCGGATCCTATGAGATTGACCAGTTGCCATTGCACCTGCCATTCTACAACACCTTGAATCAGAGCACATCACATCGCTAGTGAAAAGATGGAATCCACGTGCTGGCTCGAGCGTTTGGAGGACCTGTATAGATGGCGACACCTAGAATTGGCTTCAGCATAGAGCCTTCGTTGCACAGCCCATCCGCAGAAGAAGGCTGCCGCGGCAGTCATCTAACCACGGATGAAGCGAGCGTCAGGGCTTGTGCCGCAAGTAGCAGAAGACACTACCACTGGAGTTGGTGCTGGCACGCTTGCAGTCATTATCACCGTCACCGTGACCACGGCGGTCGATGTTGAAGCCTTACGGCGACCCTGAGGTCATTGCGGGTGTGCTTACGTTCATGTGGGCGGTCATTGTCTAGGTGGTTGTTATGATGCTGCTAGTCCTCAACAGTGACTCCGTTCTAGTCAGAACGATCTCGGTTGCAGTAAAGATGGGCTGTGGGTGAACGCCAGCATTACATGACGTGGAAGTTGTGAGAAAGGCGGAACAGCTCACGGTCAAAGGAATGATCGTCGCAAGGTCTGCGCTCCAATCCGGGTCTTTTGCTGTGGATGAATCTGCTCTTTTCAGTATGGACACATGGTTTGTACCAATTGGACAGCGCATTGTGGTGAACAACAGGTTGGCTCAATCGCCTCCATTGGATCAGCTGAAGACCTCGGCAGCGTCCTTTGCTCAAGTTCCTGACCAGTCAGCAGAACTGAAGCACTATGGCCTTGAGCATCCGAACCATAGCTTATCGCGACTATGCATAACAGTGTGAGCCATATTTCCACGCACCGCATCGTTGAATCAATCCTTGGAGAAGTGTGAAGAGCAGGATACAGCAAGAACACACGTACGCCCGGTCAGGGGGTGGTTTACCTATCTCTGACACGATCTGAGCTGCCTTGAAGCACATGGTGGCATGGCATCGATCTGTTATTCCAGAAGTATGGCGCCTTATTCATGTCATGACATGGACGTGTCGTGTTTCAACAAGCATCATACAGCACGAACCACAACAGAAACCTGGTCGCATCTACATGCAAGCCCTGCATACATATACAGAGTACGAAAAGTGCAGGTTGACCCTTGCCGGCTTCTGATCACTTTATCAACGAACAATTTCTTCGCATCCTATTGGCTCGGAAGTAAGCAGGGAAACACGCACCTATCGGGTTCTGTGTTGCAAGGCAAATGTCCGTCTGTTGAAGAATGGGTATCTCACACAAAGCCAAGGGAGATGTACTACATCTACGTGGATTCTGTGACACCATCAGCGACCCTAGACAAAAACCCCGGGTCAATTGACATGGCACTGGAGACACGTCTCATCCCGAACGTGCCGTGAAAGTTACCCGTTGTCTAAATCGGGGAGATGTCCTTACAGATCGCCATGTGGTCACGCGAATTCGAAGATCGGTCCCTGGCAGGACTCTAGACGCGGCAGTCTCAAGGCAAGGCATGCTCATTGTCTACTTCTCTGGAGAAATCAAGTCAAGACACACAATGCCAGGACAGAATTGAGGCACGGAAGGCGGCTTTTCCGGCAAACTACAGCCAGCGGATCGAACGGTCGCAGAGCGTCGATGTATTATGTCTGGGCAATGTTCAGCAAGGGAAGAAAGTGGCACATGCGTCTCCCTCGCATTGATGCTATGTTTGATGACAAGGTTAGTATAAATGTCCTGATTGCGATGTTACCAGACGATGGAAACTTCGATCTTGCTCTTCGAAAACGGATCTTCGTTCCTGCCATAGCTCTGTTGTCTTGTTCTCTGACTGCGATCACCTCATGCTCAGTGCTGTCCATCACTTATCAATCCAAATGTTCGCGAGGCTCAGGTATCGAGATTTTGTGGTATCGGCTTTGCTCCTCTACAGCATCTTGCCTATGGTTCCCGCCACAACCATCGACGAAGTGTTCAATGTTGCGACTGGTCCAGGTCCTGGGAGCTGTGATGCGTATCGGAAGATTGGCGGTAACGGTGTGCTCGATGCCATGTGGGAGGAGATCTTGCTACTCAACAGAAACGCTCTGGAGCTCTTAGACGAGCGGGTATGGTTTGGCACTCCTTGGATCCAGAGGTTGGCCTATGCATTTTTCGGGATGGCACCGTCACAACTCTCCGATAGAGACAACGTAGAGAGGTACAGAAGAGTCATGAGTGGGTATCGTGTGTACTTGGCGCAATATGTCCCTGATGCTGACTTGTGTCATCGAGATTCGTTGCGGACCATTCACAGGTTGATATGGCAGCCAAGATCGTTCCGAGGAGACTTTTACTGTGATAGCAACTTTCTGATATGGCAGAAACCAACGGATGCATTCATGGACGGAGCTAATCAACCCGTCTTGGATGACGAGGGCCTACCGTTCTCGCTGCAGCAAATGTATGAGCGCCATATATTCCCAGTAGATCCCGGTATGTTGATGTGTGTAGCCATGGCCTGATAAGCACCAGGAAAGGACTGACCAGATATGTGCAGTCAAAGTGAGCTTGGTCTAGCCACGCATCTCGATCTCAGCTGATGCCGTACAGTATTGGATTTTCCGTGACCCTCCACAACATACTTACCAAACCTATTCAAAGACAGATGTCTGGCCGATTGAGAAATTCGTCCCACATCGTGGGCAGGTCAATCCCACATTGTGTGCGTCAAATATCCTTAATGCTTTTACCATCTTTCCGGCTGATGCACCGCCCACAATTTGTCTTTGTCCCCACATCATAGCTTCAGCAACAATGCCCACAACCCTTGACACGGATCTCAGGCCCCTCGATACGCCGCTCTTGAAATTCAACACAACTTCTCAGGTCCTATACCATGAGCTTGTTCATGCTGCACTCGAACTAAGTGAGTCCACAAGCCTGCATCACAAGGCTACTGTGGTCCAGCTCTCCGGCTAATACCCTATGACAAGCGCCGCTTGGGCCGACGATCGACCCTCAGGCTCGGTATCTTCGGCCAGATTCTCGTGGATACGTACTGTAAGCATCAGAGGTCAATCATTGGAGTACGACATGTGAGGATGAAGACATGCTGATCATGTGGTAATTAGTAAATCGGACTGGATTTCCGCAGGTAGTGCAATGATGGGTCCAGTGCCTGCTATATCGTTGGTCAACTACGAGATGGCGCTGCCTGTTACACCTGTGGACCGGCTCGAATCCCTTCGCAGCCCGGAGGCTTACGCCTGGTTTTGCGTTGCGGGATTTTTGACCAAGTTCGCGCATGATCCTCGAGAGTGGTATACCGGGTATGCTACGGAGTTCCGCAGCTTCTGATGGTGAACACTGCGTGGCGGAGCGTCGATATGACGGGGGAGGAGTCCGGCTGAAGGCCAGCAAAGGAACATATCTCGGCATCTTGTGGGGTGCTGTTGGCTGTCGGTCAGGCACCCAGATCGTACGACCTCGATTTCCCCACAGAGTCCATTCATCGAAGACGTCGTATTGGGTATGTAAGGTATGTACGAGTCGCTAAGAAGTCCCAGTATAGCAGTCCTGCTCTGCGAAGCTACATTGTCTTTTGTGAAGACCATGCATCCCTCGACCTCAGGCCATGTGAAGCATCATTCCGTTGCTACTTCATGTCTGGATGGGAAGGGTCGAGTTCCCTGCCTTGAGGAGCGAAATATTGTTAGTATCGAAGTCCACGATTTGCAACAAGAACCCACGACTTAGGTTGTAGTCGGATTCGGCTGGAAAGGAGTAGAATATATGTGCTCTACACTCCCGTCTACAACTCAACATGTAGATTTTTACTATCTCGATCTCCTCTAGTTGCCGTGCTGATGACTATCTAGTACGTATGAACCATATTTTACATTCACTGGGATATCTGCCTAGGAAAGACCATAAGCAACGCTTCACCTTCACCTCAAGGGAAGCTAACAAATGTAGGAGGTAGGTACCTGTATCAACATTCACGTCGACGGCATGAAGTGCGGTTCCCCCTAATATTATTCGATCTCGTTTACTCAACTCCTCGAAGATCTACGACGCGCAGCTCTCCCAATCGATAAATGCCTTCCACTCGACCGCATCGTTTCATCAGTATACGCGCCTCAGAAAGTAAGGTAGAGGCGAATTAGAGTAGCCTGTTCTATTGCAATGCGGGAATAAGGTACCTTTACATATGTAATTCGTTGACTGAATGGCGGTGCCATACCTACCTCACAGTAAATGTAACCACAAGCTGAAGCTGTCTATCGCGCAGACATAGCAATGAGCTGAGTACCATCGCAGATCCGTTAATCCTCCGTTATTCCGTTTCATCAATGGGATATACTGTGCTCCCTACATGTAGCCAAGACGTAAGTACATTCCGATGATATATGTCGATGGTGTGGACATATCGGGGGCATTTTATTGGAGAAGACAATCTCATACCTTCCAACTGTGCTTGCAGCATTGAAGTCGCCAAGGTATCGTGCCTACGTAGCCAACATGTCTCACCAAGGCAATTGTTTCGATGACATGATCAAGATTGCGTGGTCCACGCTCGATGTGAGCATGGTACGGTGGGTCACCAACATGAGCACGTGGTACGACAATCACTCACAGACACACGTGTAAGCTTGATGAATGTGCGATTCAGTGCATTAGGAAGTATCTGCTAAGCTATCGTAGACGAAAGCTGGCTATTACTACTATGCCCGGCTATGCTCCTCGATCGCCTTCAGTTGCGTAAGGTCGAGAGGTAGCAGTATAGAGGTGCCGGCTGCAAGAGATAAAGGAAAAGGGAGCCTGCCGGAACAACGCGACGGCGAAATGATCCTCCAACATATTTGCTGATCTGGGTATCTGGTCCAAGTGATCAATGTAGAGGGTGATTGCGTGTTTCAACAGTGAGCAAATTGTTGGGGAAGAGTTGACGAATGTGGTCACTCTGCTCGCCAAAAGCACGCTTGAACGCCGCAAGGAAAATGAGCATATCTGCGCGATCCGCGAGTGGCAGATCGACGCAACAGAAACAAGGAGAGACATGAGGATGTGGTAGATGCGCCTGGAACTCCGCGCCAAAGCCATGAAGATGTCATGGCCGAAGGAAGATATCGTAATCGGAAAAGATTGCATCAGTAAGATGCCATACGTCGTTGGAAAGACTGCCCGATCCCTTGGGCAAGGTCCAGACCGACGTCAAACGCGCTGCGAGTGCGGGAACCTAGACAGCCACGCCCTTGCCCAGTCGGCGAGTCTTCCATTTCATCAGGGCCGTGTTGGCCGAATGTGAAGGTCTGGTGACGGAAAAGCTTTTGTCGGCCTTTGACCTTGGCCATCCCGCGCTCGCAGGCCTGCTCGTGGCGTTGGTCGTTCATCTCGACATAGTTCTGGGGATAACATTTCGAGCGATGCTGCTCGAAGAACTTGCTGTATCCGCCCTCGAGAATGTACATCTCAGGGAAGGTGAGCTGGGGATAGCAGTGGGCGTTGACGTTGCGATCATGGCTGCGGATGAATTTGGCGGTCAAAGGTGCACGGTGCACGGAGTACTCGCAGTGCAGGATAAGGAGTGTCGAAGGTGAGGGCGGGCGACCATCGAAAAGCTTCTGGGCTAGCTGCTGCTTGTCGTTGAAGTTGACTGCGCTTTGGATGTGTCCACCTTCATATTCGTACTCAAAACGACAATCAATGACCATCACCTGGGTGTATTGTGAGCTGTATTTCGACTCGAGAATGTCCACCATGGTCTCTCGCGTGATCCGCGGCAGGCTATCGGGTTCCTCGTCGGGGATGAAGTGGGGAAGCTTAGGGGTGTGCTCCCGGTCGATGTCCATTGCCGACGTCACGGGGTGCTGAGGGACAAATGCTTCTTGTTCCTCTCGCATGAATTCGTCGGGATGCTGAAACATACTGAGTGACCGTCGCATGACCCTCTTTTGGGGCCGCACAAAAGGAGGTCGACCAGCCGACGGTTTCCTGACATGTCCGGATGGCGAGCCAAATGCACGAGCACCATTACTGATCGAGGTTCGACGCAATGACGGAAGCATGCCTCCAGCATTGACGTTCGGAATGTCGTCCACGGGCGATTCCGTGAAGCTCTCTAGCAAGCTGGGCGTCGACGAGCACGAGGGATTGGAGGGCACGACATTGCCGAAGCGAAACGGTGGGAGTTGGGTTTCGGGACTGGTGGCACGTTGGGGCTGCGGGATGCACGAGGTGGAGAAGCCCTTGTTGCGAGACAACGCCGGTCGTGTGGCAGGCCTTCTTCGTCTTCAATGTCATGTTAGTATTCAGCATTGAGGTTGTCAGGCCGAGGGTACACATACTCGGGAAGGGGCAAGAAACTTGGTGGTTGGACGGCCAAGACCTGTAGAGGAGTGGGGACCTCAAGTGGGGACAGCAGATCTGGGGTGATCAAGTCCACATCGTCGGGAGTGTCTACCGGCGAAGGCGAGGGAAGGGTGACCTGGAGATACGGGGCCTTGTGCGGCAGTGGCGAGATGTCCATGCCGTCGAAGCCTGGGGAGGAGGATGAGATGATGTCTGGAGTAGTGACTTCCTCGATATCGACTGGAGTGGTGATGCATAGTTCTTTCGCGGTGTTAGTCCTGCCACTTATATTGCACACGAATACTGTGCCAGCATGGAACTGCTCTACACATACCGGTTTCATCTCGTGGTTGAAAGAGGTTCGTGGTGAACAATGACCGACGCGGCGTGGGCGCTTGCGGACTATTGAGACAATGTAAGTACATGTGACACGTGGCAGCGGAGTGGAATGTGCATGTGCGAACAATGCAACGGAGGAATGTCGCACCTTTTGTCGATATGGAAGTTCGCATCGAGATCGGCGGTCAGACTCGATGTCGGGGAGGAACCGCGTGCGGGTCTGAATGTGAAATAGTCATTCCGACCTGCTTTGTGTTGTGCTTGGCGAGACGCATTCTGCATGCTCATGGTTTTGAAGTCGAAGCTGCTGGCTCCGTAGGTCTGATAGCCGTGATATGGACGAGACGGCATGGGCAAGTCTCTCCGGTTGCCCCACGCTGGGCATGGAGGTGGCCGCATTGCTGCCAGCGGGGATGAATACTCCATGCTGGGTGGTATATGGTATGCCTATGTGATGCTGTGTACAATCCTCGCGCAGAGACTGCTATGTACTCCGTCGTCCTTCCAACCGTGGGAATACCGAATGCAAAGAGGTGGAGACGGTGTCCAATGCCAATGGGTGATATGGTACAGGGCTTCCTGATGTCGAGAATTCGTGCTGTATAGCTATACAAGTTCTGCGGCCAAGTGTCGGGAGTCGTTATAGCATGTCCGACCGCATCTTGACAGTACTGATGGGATGCAAGGTAGGATATCCGTCAATGTCGAAACGATGGTCCTGGAAGCGAGGGAGAGGTTCTGAGAGCACGAGTGAACGCTTCCCAGGCAGGAGCTGCAAGATAGCGAATGACGAAGGGTCGACCGTCTGCTCGGAGCGGAAGGAGGTTGCGGCGGCGAGGGAGGAGATGGTCGTCGTGGCGGAGGCCAATGTCGAAGCTAGGTAGTGTATGCGTCGGAGGGAGGAGCTGGTGAGTGAAGGAGAAGTCGTCGGTACATAGGTCGAGGTAGGTCAATGGTGGTAGAAGAAACAAGGCTCGCGGGCGGGTAGGTAGGTTGCCCAGCAGGTGGTGCAGGGTAAGGTAGGTTAAGGCGTGGTGCTAAGCGACCAGACAACGAGCAGGTGGGCAGGCTTTTCCGGGTCAGTGTGATGCGAGCAGCGCAGAGCAGACCAGGCCGAGCACGCGAGAGCAGTTGAGGCCAAAGCCAATCGACGATGCTCGAGACCGTGAAGCGGGCGGCAAAGCCGGGGCTGAGGCTGAAAGGGCTGGCGCTGTGCTGACGCTGGCGCGGCGGATGGTCGATGCGGCGACAACGAGCGACGATACGGTAACTTAAGGGAGGGAGGGAAGAAGCAGTGCAATCACTACGGTATCGGAGGTTGGCCGGTGGGTAATAAAGTAATCAAGTTGATTAGTTGGTACGACATCCACGACGAACAGTTGCGAACGGTTGCCCCAGGCACAGAGGCGGCGGTTGTATCATCATGCTTAAGCTACGATATGCACATGCAGACATCCCGCAGCCAACATGGCATTGAACGACACTCGATAACAATGCTGTACTGTGCATATCCAGCCGACACTCGCCGAACCACACATCCACGGGCAATAGTCTTTCCTCCCGCTGTGGTATGATATGTCCAGACTTTGGTGGCTTGCAACGTTGGACAGCGCTGTCGTCGCCCGGGCTAACGTTACTCTGGGAGACACCCGGATCGTACAGCTGCGTCTAGTCCTAGACAGTCTCTTCCACGCCGATAATACCATGCTCGACCTGCTCCATCGAGCCATGATGTTCCTCCAGTATTGGCCCACCCGGCTCGTTCAGCCTGGGTCCATGTCTGCGTGCGCCCATTGGCCCCTCGGCTTTCCTCTCTGCGACATCGTCCAAGACTGCCCCGGTGGAGAAAGCTACATACTGCTGGAGCGGCGCTTGCATGCATATTGTAGCGCCTATGGCGAACGAATCAGACATCTCATGCCGTGCAGCGACCTCAAGACGATGCTTTGCTCGACGTAATGATGCTGCCCACCTTGTCCGCGGACGATGGATTGCCGCTGTCATTTCGCCGACTGGACTGACGATCAGTTGGCATTGGCCTTTGGTGCCCGGTTTTCTTCACGTCGCCATCGCGATCGTCGTTGCGTCAGTCTGGCCGTATCGGCGATGCTCTGCATAACCAGGTCTCTCGCATCCTGCCGTTGCATAAGGTAACTTATCTCTGCATGGAGATGCGGCAGACACATGTATATCTCGACGTGAGGTATACCTTGCCGTACTGGATAGTGGCTCAACACTGCCACGGCCCCTCCATCCTCTGCTCCACTTGCCGCCGCCTTCTCACTGCTGCAAGGTACACGAGACTGCCGTTGGGCCCGTGGGTGGGACAACGCCATGGCCAGTGGGTCGTGGTCGGCGGCGAGCTGCATACACGCTGTGTTGATATCGTTGCTATGCTACGAATGCTGCGTTGCACATCACATGTCCAGGACCAAGATACATGATACATGTAATCCTTATACTCTTCTCACCGCCATCTCTATCTGATGATGCTTCTCTCGCCCGTTGATCACGTTAGACCAGACACACCATCCGGGAATTACAGTATCCTGTCAACGGCGCGCGCGCGCTTCCAAGCTTTCCACACGCTTTCGTCATACTGAAGCTAATGCATCAACGTCGCGAGAGCAACGCCAATGGCCGTATTCATGTCTGTCTGCACCAACTGATCCCCGGTGATTTGTGATGCTTTGAGCGAGAGCGACATTGCTGATCATCATTCGTCCAATCATCGATTCCCTCCCCTAAGCCAGAGCAGCCAACGAATGCGTACGGCCTGTGAGTGGAGTGATGGGCTCGGCACGATTCGACAATCCTGGCTGACCAAGCCGCCAATCGTCCAGCACGACCGGCCAAGGCCTGCGAGATGTGCGGGAGAAGCATGAAGCACAACGGCACGAGCGGAGCGGCTGCGGTGCACTGACGACCACACACAGAGCTTTTTAGCCCTACAGACCTTGGCCAATCCATTTTTCATGGCTCCTCGTGGCAATTGCACCATGCTTTTTGCTTTCGATCGGCGGCTGCTCTCGACACACATCGTCGATTCTACGTCACTTTCCTGATGCTTGCCCACCCTGCCAGGTCCAGGATCGGGCTGCCGGAGCGATATCCTGGCTCTGTTGGCCGTTGAGATATTGGAAGCAGCGGTGCTGGTCAGTTGGCTCTCTGGACTTGGGCGGCTTCCTTCGTCTCGCCCGTGACCCCACATTATGTGATATGTCAGATCCCCATTATTGCATCGTGCGACTTGATGGATCCATCGTGCCCCTGACAAAGGCTAGCCCGCTGGGCCAATGGTAGACGTATCACAACAGGGAAGACCGCCGGGCAGATGGCGCAGCTGAATCCACGATCTCGAGCGCTCCACCGCACGCCTCCGCCAGTGAGAGAACAAGCGAGCTGGATGGTTTGCATAGCCGCTGTTCGACCACGCGGGTCTTGAAGAGGTCAACTAGACGAGCCTATCACATGAATACCTGAGACACCAGAGGTGGACCGTGTCGGTCGGACATACGCGGGCTCATCAGATGAGGATTGGCTTCGACGATGTGGGGGGTGGAAAGCCGTTTTCGCTCGGAGCACGCGTTTGGTAAACAAAGATCGACATCAGCGCCAAGCCCCGAACGCGCGAGCACGTGATGCGGACGGGCAATCGACAACGACCTCGATGGATTCAGTCTTCATCATCGATCTGATCTACACCCTGCGTCATGCCATCCGTATCGAGCACAATTCATCCCAGCAATCATGATAATGCCATCCACTAGCCGCCAACCTATAGCCGCGATGCCTACTCTGCGGCCTCTCGCTCTGACCATGGATTGATCATGAAGCCGACCGGCATTTGTCTTCCATGTCAAGATGAGCTGTCACGAGTCTGCCATGGCAACACCAAATCAGCCCCAAAAGTATGTTCGGCCTACTGAGACCACGCTATCAGCGCCCCGGCTGCCACACCATCCACTTTACAAAGGGACGAGAAAAGCAAAGTTCGACAGGTATCCTGGAAGAACTCCCCATCATGCTCCGCATCCTTGCATACATATCTGTGCTCCATGCAGCAAGCACCCTAGTTGGTTCGCTGAGGTCTGCCCTTTTGTGTTGCCCGACCTGTACCATTGCACGGATGTAGCGGCGGCGTTTCAGACGCCTGCAAGTGTATGCATAAATGGAAACAAAGTCCTTGTTGGAGGTCCAGCATATTACAGTCTTGGCAGTCACCGTCTTCCACAAGACGTGGCCTAGCACAACCGAGATCTGCTGACACGCTGACATGCATCCTGCTTCTTACCATGATGAATTCGCGACACAGCGAAGCAATTGTCATGTCTACGGCAAACCCAATGTTTCGGCAATCAAGCGCCCAACTTGCGTTTGCTGCACTCCACAATGTCAACATCGCATATCGAGAGAGTCACCTATACAATGATGCACTGACAGTACAATTGCATCAATGCAGCAAAGCCACAGATCCTCATAGCCGCGTTACCGCTGGCCTGGATCAATATCAAAGACATTGTATAGGCAATGGTAGGATGCATCACGAAACCCACTTGACAAAAGTATAACAGAAGTGCTGGCCGCTGTAAAGAATCGAGTCCTTTCGACACATCACGCTTTGATGAGTGACTTACCTACGGTGCAGAGTAGGGAAACTTCCTAGACGGTAAGTATGTGAGGTATGCTTCTGTCAATAACAGGGTGCGTTCCTCCGCGCCTTCACTATAATCAATTCCCATCCCACATTTACATCGAAAATTCTGCTTCATGTAATGAGCAAAACACATCGTACGTACAGCTTTGTCCATGTCAAATTTTTCTCTCACCTTGTCACTCCACTTCATCGCTTATGACGACGCTTCAAATCGACGTGGTTGCATTACTAGACAGCTTCTCTTGGCTTGTACATACTGAGTATGGTGGACACGGTCAGAAAACACAACCCCCTTCGAGCTCTTGGACGCGATGCGATCTTTCATGACTCGAGAAAGGGGACTTCTAACCCTGTACAGGGAGTGCCAGCTGCGAAGAACTCTACACCTCCATATCGCAGCTTTGCAGAAACTTCAACTGGCAAGTCATACCTCGAATCCTTACTCATCATCCTGCCGAGTCCAGGCAATTGTATCAAGTGATCGGATCCCGAGATATTCGTACGGCTCAGACAAAGCATCTTGGAGTTGCGGTTGGAGCAGAGGGGGTGTGACGGAGTAGCATTGTCGAAGACGACGCTGAGGCTAAGGCCCTGCGCGAGCAGCAAGTCAATCACAACCTGGGACCAAAACGCATGCTGCCGGTACAATGCAGCCTCTCCTTGCGTCATGCGATGAGACAGTGGTGAAGAAAGACGCTCGCATGACCGTACAACAATACCTTCGATAAATATTGGCCGAGACCTAACGTCGCCTGACCTCTGCAAACAAATGTTCGATTTCAGGAATCACTCCCAGAGGCATCTTCGTATCAAGAAGTTGTTCCCTCGGCAGTGAAGCAAAGTGTTTCACAGATGATGAGTAAACAAGACTTCCCGGGATGTTGGTCTTCAGGCAAGCACTACCTCTCGAGTCCTCCATCTGCAACAACACCAGCGTCCGAAGCATTCGAGCACGCAAGGGGTAGATGTGTGTGCTTGCACTGACCTTTGTCGACTATGCCAATCACTGCATGCCTCGGGACTTTCCTGAGTTGCTCGCACCCTAGGGAAGAGGGTCTAACTTGAGATCAGGATACCCTCGAGTCGTTCTAGCGCTCCTTCTTGAGAGACACAAATCATCGTCCCTACGTATCTTCGTAGCATGCGGCGGCTTTCAGACTTTGCAGTGAAGATGCAGGCGAATGCCTAGGATGACCGCGATGGGTCACCCACATCTAGGAACATTCACCACCAAGAAAGCAGGATAGGGATGCATATGCTGAGGGCTTGTAGTAGAGCTTTGACGGGCACGTCTATGTAGTGCATCTTACCTATTCAATACAATATCGCAGGAAATACGGTAATCGGCAGAGTGAGTGTGGTCGTTGAAGTGACTGCGCTCCATGAATGAAAATCGTCGATGATCGATGAAGAAAGCCCAAATTGGAACTGGTTTTATGAGAAGAAAGTAGACAAAGTTAGAAGGGTTCATCAAGACTCCTATCCCTAAGGTGACATCATGATCTTCGTCGTGACAAAAGCAAGGCTGGTATATATCGCCCAAGTTACCCTTCCAAAGGCATGCTCGCATGAGGTATGGCCGCAATGTAGCAATAGCAGGGCATAATGTCAATAGGGTGTCTAACCCTAAGGCGTTGAGCAGGATGAGGTTGCAAATGTGTGTATATCACGACTTTTGGCCGTCAAGCTAGTGAATCTTCACTCCCAAACTTTTTTTCCACCGAACGATCTTTTATGTAGTCTCTCGAATCATAGCACCATGCCAGGACTGAAGCGAGCGCGCGAAGGGGAAGATGATGTCGTTGATGGGAACGATGTCCATCCATCCCGTAAGCGGCGTCCGGAACAAGGCAAAGTCGATACTCACCTCGCCACGATCTACAACGACCTGGCGGACGACATCCAAAGTGTACGCTTGAAGGCCGCAGGCGCACTGCTCAAGACTCTCTCTACCAGATCACCGGACCGGAATCAACGGATCAAAGACTCTCTGGGAAGACTGGTTCGCGGCTTATGCAGTGGTCGGAAAGCCGCCCGTCTAGGATTTTCCGTTGCGCTGTCAGAAGTCCTGCGGCTGGCGTTTGAGCTCGCGACGAGTGAAGGGGCCACAGACTTCAAGCTGGATGTGGTCACAGCGAAGGTCATTGCGATCACGCAGGCGGATGGGAAAGCGAGGGGCCAGGAGTTGCGCGATCATCTGTTGGGCCGTCGCTTTGCCTTCCAAGCCATTCTGCAAAGCAACATCGCACTCGACAAATCCACCACCGACGATGAGTGGCGCACGTTCGTGGATGCTGTCATCGATCTCGCAGCTGAGAAGCCATGGATTCGATCAGAGTGTGGGGCTATGCTCTACGAGTACTTTGAAAGTGTCGAGGTGACTGGCAGGGCCAAGGAACGAGCACAAACAGTGATGTTGTCATTGCACGAGAAGGGCTTGACGAAGACTCCTGAAGGTGTTGCTCTATGGTTGTCAATCTCTGATCGGTTTCCCAGACTTGATTTGCCTAAGGGAGTCTGGCATGGTAACGACCCTCTTTCATCCGAAGAGACGGTCAGGCTCAAGAAGGTCCTGCACGGCAACGTGGTAGAAGGAGACGGGGCAGCAGCCAATGGGTCAGCGACTGGTCTTCGGCAATCACAGCCAAGCTTCGCATGGAAGGTGATTCTTTCTCGGCTGCATTCTAAAGATGGTAAATCGTTCCAGCACTTCTGGAACGATGCTGTCGAGCATGGACTATTCGCGACTGGCTCATCCAACGAGCGCAAGTCCTTGGGTCTGCAGATCGTCTCCTTGGCTTTCACCACGGCGCCAGCGTCACAGCTCAAGCATATCTTGAGCAACAATGTCATGCATTGCATAATCACACAGCGCGCTGAAAGTGGGCGTTATCTCTTTGAGGCTGCGAAGGTCACACTCAATCACATCGCCTCCCGCACGCAGTCGGATCATGATTCTCAGAGCACGATCGACACTTTGGAGACCCTGCTCGACGCTGCCGTCAATTTCGATCAGCTCACCAAGACGAAGACGATCGAATCTATCCTGAGCCAAGCAAGTCCTCAGGTTCTGAAATCGACAGTTCCGGTACTGGAGATGAGAATACTCAAGCCTAAGGCGAATGATGCAAATGGCGTCGAGTTTGCTAGACGTACTCTCGCAAGCCTTCTTGTGGACGTCGCAAAGTCACACCAGGATCCTGCGTCATTGTTCAGAGAGAAAGCAAAGTCACAGTCGATAGTGCTTGAGAGCTGGGTCCAGACGCTCCTCCAAGTATTTGTCCATATTGGTTACAGTAAGCTCGACAAGTCCGCGGCACAACCTCCACTCTCGGAATCACAACGCTCGTGGTTCCGTTCAAGACTCATGTCTTACTTGACTCTGCTGCTTCAGCTTCCGATGGAGAAGGCTGTCATACCTATTGATGCAACGATTGACTTGCTGCGCAATTCAGATGCCCTGGTCCACGAGACGTTCAAGAAACAAGACAAATCAACGCTAGCGATCGCTGACAAGCTTCGAAGTGAAGCACAGAAGCTGGCGAAGACAGACGATGCAAGCCTCAAAGTGGCTATGCAAGCATATCGACTTCTCTTCGCACTATCAACACTACAGGTCTACAACGAAGAGCGAGAAAGTGTAGACGTGCTAAAAGATCTTTGCTCCAGCTTCCAGGACCGCGGTGAGGGCAGTAGCGCTACAGCGATGATCGTCGAGATCTTGCTGAGTTTCCTATCCAAGCCATCTGTGCTATTCCGAAAATTGGCCGAGCAAGTGTTCACGACCTTCGCACCCGAACTTACTGCAGAGAGCATGCAGTCCCTGCTTGATATCTTGCAGCAGAAAGAAGGACTTAGTGGTCAACAGGAGTTGTTTGATGACCACGGTGATGAGAGTCAGGAGGACGATGAGGATGAAGACATGTCTGATGGGAGTGGCGAAGCAATCGACGTGGAAGATGAGTCCGACGTCGAAATAGTCAATGGAGAAGTTGTGGGGGGTATGGCTGATGAATCTGACGAAGACGACGCAGATGTCACCAGTGACGCTGAATCAAGTGAGGAGGAGACCTCTGACGACGAAGAAGAGGACGAGGAGACGGCCTTCGACCGCAAGCTTGCAGATGCACTAGGCACGCAAGGTATGGACGGCAACTCCGACTCCGATGGATCCGACATGGACGACGATCAAATGATGGCGCTCGACGGCCACCTCACGACCATCTTCAAGGAGCGCAGCAAGCAAAGTAACAAGAAGCAAGACAACAAAGACGCCAAAGAGAACATCCTCAACTTCAAAAACCGCGTGCTGGACCTCCTCAGCATCTACGTCAAGACCCAGTCCGCGAATCCGCTCGCGCTGCACCTGATCTTTCCCCTTACCAGCCTTGTTCGCACAACCTCGAGCAAGCCGACCAGCGAGAGAGCCTTCGCCGTGCTCAAACAGTACTTCGAGGCCTGCACCAAGCACAAGCACATACCCGTACCAACCGACGCAGAGGAGTGCTTCGCTATTTTAAGCGAGATCCACGCCGAACTCCCCCTTGGTGGCTCCAAACTACATGCCAACGCCTGCAGCCGTGCCAGCCTCTTCCTAGCAAAAGTCCTCGTTGCGCTGGATGAGCAGCATTACCCGCGGATCGCCAGCATGTATGCCACGCTTCAGAGCGAGTGGTATCTGGATCCCAAGTCGAAGGTCCAGGGGAGCGTGTTTACGGAGTGGACGAGCTGGTCCCTGACGACGCGCAAAGCGAGGTAGCGGGCTAGGGAGCGAAGCGTAAATTAGCCGTAGTCTGCTGTTGTGCGTTGATTCGAAGGGACGGCGTGAGTCGGAACGACACCGATCTAGGCCCGCACATCCATACTATTGTAAAGGCCACCATGTACAGCGCCAGTAAGACGACAAGCATGCATGTAACAACATTCACAAAGTAGACACAACACGTAAAGGGATGTGTGAGATAGTACTTAGAGAGCAGTGCACAAAATTCATGGGTACCGTACTACAGAACAGGGAGAAATCTCGTGAAGCGGCACGCGCCCTTTCTGCTTGCGCAGAGCATCTTTCTAGCTGGTCTGATGATCATTCCGGCAACATATTAGTCGTCAGACATGACCACGTCTATCGCCGTTGCGTGCGCGCCCACTGCAGCATGTTTGGCGGCAAGGCTCGGTGGTGTTGCCAGGCCACCACTAAGACCCATCCGTGAAGTGGCATGCTCCAGTTCAGGTGAGCTGCGCGGCATCTCTTCGTAGACGAGTCCAGTGTCCCGTGGTCCTCGAACGCGTCGCCGAAGTCTGCGCTGGCTAGCAGTGAGGTCGTGATCGTCCATGGCGTCGGGATCCGTCGTGGGGTCGGTGTCACTCTTCAGACTCTGACTATGGGAACGCTTGAAAGCCGCTCGGTCGCCGGCTCGTCTCTGCAGCTGTCGTCGGCGACGCTCCTTCTCAAAGTCGACTTCTGGCTGGTCATCACAGCGCATACGCGAGAGTCGTCGTGTCATGAGTTCGTCCGGCTCGTCTGTGTCGGAGGAGCTCATCTCATCATCGCCGTCGCTATTGCTTTCCGCTTCCTCGTACCCTTGAGGATAGACGACTCCGACGTCGGTCTGGTAGCCGGCGTCGCCCTCGTTCAACTCTTCCACTCGTACGTGATCGCTCGCGGCGCGTTTCACTACTTTCTTGGCCGGGCTGCAGGTTTCGGCCGGATGGATCGAGGAAGCGGGTGAGTCAGAACGCTCGAGCCGACGCTTACCACGGCCCGGGGTGTATGGCGGGGTCTGTGGTAAGGGAAGACTGGTTTGTGATGCAAATCCGGACATCGGCTGAAGTGTCTCCATCTGGCAGTAAGCGCGACCGGTGTCGCGGTTAGGCGTTGCGACTGCTTGTTGATGCAGGGAACTCGGTCTGACCTCAGTTCAGGGCTTGCTCAGCAGATTCAGCCGGCCAATATCCGGTCCGTGGTGCCTCTTGACAGTGTGTGAAATAAGCCGAAAATCTTGCAGTATCATCTTTGAGGTGCAACGGCAAGTGTGGAGGATAAGTCCTAGATCCTGTCGGCAACTATATACTGATACCTCACACCAAAGGCAAACGGAGATTCTGCTTTGCTGGCACTGGTACGACCGCGGTGTGAGAAATCGTCAGTGGCTCGCGGGGCTCGTGCCTATGCGCTGCTTGGGCGGCAGCGAGTGCCTTCCGCGTGGTACTGGGGAATGGAGACGGTGATCCCTGCAGGAATGCTGCAGCTTGTAACAGGCAGCGCAATGTGATGGTGTGGCGGCTGCGTGTAAGATTGGTTACTGCCGCGACGAGATCCTGCAATGATGGACAATGCGACAGACGAGCTTGTTGCCGGACGAGCAAGAAAAGGAGAATGCAGTTATGAGTCAAACAGGTAAGCAAAGGAGAAATCAGAGGAAGAAGAGAGAAGGAGTGTTTGAGAGGAAGAAAGCGGGTAGAGTGACGGGGAATGTCGTGGTTCGCGGAAAAGTTCGCTTGGGCGCCGACGCGAGGGAGTTGGGCGGAATGTGTTGGCAGTAGCAGCCTGTGTACTACCTGTTGTTGTCGCCCAACGGCAGATTGTTTCGACTGTGGATGTCGTCGGCGAGGTTGATAATACGGATGGTGGTGGTGGAGGGGTCATGAATGAATTAGGACCCGTGTTTCGTGGATGGAGTGAAGTTGAGGAACCAATCCAACGGTTCTGGATGCCTGACCATGAATGTCGTGGCCTGAGATTGTCCGATCAGTATACGTCGACTGTAAGCGGCCGAGTCGTGCTGATCTTCAGACTCCAGCAGAGGACAATCGCGTGGGCCCAGAACCGATCTGACACGTACAAAAGTCTGTGGTAGTTTCTACTCAGAAATGACCACGACATGAGGTATGTTGCACACGGATCTGTGAAGTCGAAGATCCAAGTCGAAGATCATGGCCACGTGATTCGGGGCCATTCCCTGAGCATGCGGCGGGACTGCCCGTCGGCGCGATTCTGCCACCTTTTGTGGGCTTGGGGACAACGTAGACAAGATGCTCAGGATCAATTGCGACCACCACTCCTCCGACGACAACACCACCACCTTACCTCCCTCTCCTCCACCGCCATACCGGTGTCCATCGATCTCGCTATCTTCTCGCCCCAGTGATTCGGGCTCTGTTGTCTGGGCATTGACCAATGCGTATCTAGAGCTGAGGCGCTCTCCATCCAGCCCAATATGAGCTCCTCATCTTCCTCCCCAATGCTCACCAAATTCGAGTCCAAATCGTCCCGTGCCAAGGGTATCGCTTTCCATCCTAAGCGACCATGGATCCTCGTCTCCCTGCATTCGTCCACCATCCAGCTATGGGATTACCGCATGGGCACCCTGATTGACCGCTTCGAGGAACACGATGGTCCGGTGCGAGGCATTGACTTTCACAAGACTCAACCCTTGTTCGTGTCAGGCGGTGACGACTACAAGATCAAGGTCTGGTCATACCAGACGAGACGTTGTCTGTTCACACTCAACGGACACCTGGACTATGTGCGGACAGTCTTCTTCCACCATGAGCTGCCTTGGATCATTTCAAGCTCTGATGACCAGACCATCCGGATATGGAACTGGCAGAACAGATCTTTGAGTATGTCTTCCGCTGAATCCAGCATAATAGCAGCTAACAAGTTCCAGTCTGTACCATGACCGGCCACAACCACTACACAATGTGCGCGCAATTTCACCCCAAGGAAGATCTGGTGGTTTCTGCCTCGCTGGATCAGTCGGTGAGAGTGTGGGATATCTCAGGGCTTCGCAAAAAACACTCTGCGCCAACATCAATGAGCTTTGAAGATCAAATGGCACGTTCAAACCAACAGCAGGGTGACGTTTTTGGAAATACAGATGCAGTGGTGAAGTTCGTGCTCGAAGGGCATGACAGAGGTGTGAACTGGGTAGCATTCCACCCGACACTACCGCTCATCGTTTCTGCTGGTGATGATAGACTGGTCAAGCTGTGGAGAATGAGCGACACAAAGGCTTGGGAGGTTGATACCTGCCGGGGACATTTCCAAAATGCTTCGGCTTGTCTTTTCCACCCACATCAAGATCTCATCCTCTCCGTGGGTGAGGACAAGACGATCAGAGTCTGGGACCTTAACAAGCGGACATCAGTGCAGTCCTTCAAGCGGGAGAATGACCGTTTCTGGGTGATTGCGGCTCATCCAGAAATCAACCTTTTCGCGGCTGGCCATGACAATGGTGTAATGGTGTTCAAACTCGAGCGCGAACGCCCAGCTTCCGCTGTGCACCAGAGTCTGCTGTTCCATATCACCAAGGAGAAGCATGTACGGTCATATGATTTCACCAAGAACGTAGAGAGCCCGTCCTTGCTCTCGCTCAAGAAGGTCGGAAGTGCTTGGGTGCCTCCACGAACCATGTCATACAACCCGGCGGAACGATCAATTCTGGTCACATCTCCGGCCGATCAAGGCATCTACGAGCTGATCACACTCCCACGAGAGGCTTCTGGTGCAGTCGAGCCTTCCAATACTATGCGCGGTCCAGGCACATCTGCAGTGTTCGTTGCGAGGAATCGATTCGCAGTCTTCAATCAAGCTAGCCAGCAAATTGATATCAAGGATCTGCACAACTCCACCACAAAGACCATCAAGCCACCACATGGCACTACCGATATGGTCTTCGGCGGTCCAGGCTGCTTGCTTCTCATCACCCAAACACATGTCTACCTCTACGATATTCAGCAAAAGAAACAGCTAGCGGAGCTTGCCATCAACGGTGTGAAGTACGTTGTATGGTCGGGTGATGGACTGCATGCTGCTCTGCTGAGCAAACATAACGTGACCATTGTCAACAAGTCACTCGCCCAGATCAGCACTTTACACGAAACCATCCGCATCAAGAGCGCAACCTGGGATGACGCCGGTGTACTTCTCTACTCTACGCTGAACCACATCAAATACACATTGATGAATGGCGATAATGGTATTGTTCGCACTTTGGAACATACAGTCTACCTCGTCCGCGTCAAGGGTCGCAGCGTGTACTGCCTTGATCGCTCTGCCAAGCCTAAAGTCCTCACAATTGACCCAACCGAGTACCGTTTCAAGCTCGCGCTCGTCAAGCGCCATTACGATGAGATGCTTAACATCATCAAAACATCCAGCTTGGTCGGCCAAAGCATCATTTCCTACCTGCAGAAGAAAGGTTACCCGGAGATTGCGCTACAGTTTGTGCAGGATCCGCAAACTCGTTTCGAACTTGCTATCGAGTGTGGAAACTTGGACGTCGCCGTCGAGATGGCAAAGCAACTTGACCGACCAAAGCTCTGGCAACGTCTGAGCACAGAGGCATTGACTCATGGTAACCACCAGGTTGTGGAGATGACCTATCAGAAATTGCGCAACTTTGACAAGCTTTCTTTCTTGTACTTGACTACTGGTGACAAGGAGAAGCTGCAGCGTATGGCGAAGATTGCCGAGCACAGAGGCGACATGACTAGCAGATTTCAGAACTCGCTCTACCTGGGAGACGTTCAGAACCGGATCGACATGTTCAAGGAGCTTGATCAATACCCTCTTGCCTACCTCACGGCCAAATCAAACGGCTTGACCCAAGAATGTGAGGACATTCTTGAAGCAAGCGGTCTGACCGAAGACCAAATCAGCCTGCCCACCACTGGACAGCCTGTCTCGATCCCCCGAACGATTGTACCAACGCACAAGTCAAACTGGCCTACCAGATCTACCGGTACGAGCTCATTCGAGAAGGCGCTCCTGGCCGAAGGTGATGACACTGCAGCACCAGATGCCAATGGCTTCGAGGATGAGGATGCGCTTGCAGAAGAGGAAGCCGCGAATGGCCAGCTAGACGATGGGGATGACGACGACGACGCCGCTGCAGGCTGGGACATGGGCGACGATGCTGTACCAGAAGTGGAAGACGATTTTGTCAACGTTGAGAGTGCGGATGCCGGGGCGGGTAGCAGCGAAGCAGATCTATGGACACGTAACTCTCCACTCGCTGCGGACCACGCAGCAGGCGGTAGCTTCGACACCGCGATGAACCTTCTCAACCGACAGATCGGCGCAACCAACTTCAAGCCGCTCGAGCAGCGCTTCATGGATATATACGTGGCTAGTCGGACATTTCTGCCAGCAAACGCCGGCATGCCGCCTCTTGCGAACTACGTGCGAAGGACCCTGACCGAGACTGACTCACGAAAAGTCCTCCCTCTAATCCCTCGTGATATCGAATCGGTACAGGCCGGCGAACTTGCAGCCGGCAAGACGGCTATGAAAGCGAACCAGCTGGAAGATGGTGTGGTAGCATTCAAGAAGACACTGCATCTTCTTATGGTGAACGCAGTCGGCTCTCAAGGCCTCTTCCAGGAAGCACAGCAAGCAATCCACCAAGCTGCACAATACATCTTGGCAATGTCCATTGAGTTGGAGCGGCGGAAGCTGACTGCAGGTGCAAGCGACCTGAGCGGAGTCTCGAAGGAAGTGAGGAAGCGAGCTCTTGAGCTATCGGCATACTTCACGATCCCAGCTCTGGAACCCCAGCATCACACCATAGCTCTGCTATCCGCAATGACGGTTGCGAACAAGAACAAGCAGCTTGGAAGTGCCCTTGGATTTGCCAACGCGCTTATCGAGCGCGGTACCAATACCAAGTCCAAAGAGAACGTAGGTCTCGAAAATCCTCAATTCATATCCCGACTAGTAGAGTCATACTGATCACATGTCATTTAGGCCAAGAAAATCAAGGCTATCGCTGAACGCGCACCCAACGACGCTGTCGAGATCGAGTTTGACACATTCGGCGAATTCGATATCTGCGCCGCATCATTCACCCCGATCTACGCCGGCGTGGCTAGCACCGCCTGTTCGTTCTGCGACGTCAAATACCACACCAAGTACAAGGGAACTGTATGTAAGGTCTGCGATGTCTGCGCAGTGGGTGCGCCAAGCAGTGGATTCCGCTTGACCGTGTAAGGGTGGGCGATCAAGTCAGCTTATCGTGGAATTGGCATGAAAAAGGTACGGCTAAGGGCGAGCTGCGATTGTCTACAGATGTCCATGACGTTACTAGAGATAACACAGAGTCGTCTGGTTTGCACACTGTTCGGTCGTGTATGCCGAGCCAGAGCGCAATAGAGGCCACAAAATCTAATAGCATGGGGCAATGATGCAATGAATATTGAGTTTCACCTATGTGTCGTGTCATGTCGTTACCATGAGTTGAGCCCACCTACTGAGCAGATATCAAGTCTCGAGCTCGACGAACATTTTCCTCCTCTATATGTGTTCCCTTCTAGATACTGACCGCAACTTCGGTAACTTGACCTTTCCAGCGTGATCCACAGGCTTTCTATGTATTCATGCCGACGCTTCCGCCTCCGCCTGCCTACTGGCAATACTTCCGCCTCGCCAGCTATGTTTCGGATCGCGCGTCTGGCGGTGCGAGTCGCTCGCGCTCTGCTTGCCCACCGGACCCCACCCGCCGCCGCCTGGAGTCTTGACAATGATACGATCGCCGGGCTGGAAGGCCGCGGAGTTCTTGCCGCCGAGGTTGATGTGCCTGACTTCCTCTTCCTGCTTCGGTGCATCATTTTGTGAATTCGATGGATCATGGTTATCGCCATTCGTGAGGCTTGCATCACCTTTACCATCAGCATCGCTGCCTATTATCTTAGGCACGCGGCGAACCCAGATGTTCTGCCCGCATTGAGCATCTTCGCCGCCCTCCAGACCGTAAGGATGATACACGCGGCGCTCGCTCAAGATACTGACCTGCACAGGGATGCGGAATTCGATATCGCGTACGACGCCGTCGCCACCTTTGTGCTGACCAGCACCATGGCTACCGGCACGTAGGCTGAATTCCCGCAGGATGACGGGGTAGCGGCGCTCGAAGACTTCTGCGTCGGTGATGCGTGTGTTGGTCATGTGCGTATGAACGCCGTTGGTACCGTCCCAATGAGGGCCGGCGCCACTACCGCCAGCAATCGTCTCGTAGTATCCAAATCCGCGGACTTCTTTCTCACCCTCGACATTGCCTCCGAAGCCAAAGGTGAGGTTGTTGCAGTCACCCTGGCTGGCGGCGCAGGCGTTGAAAGCTTTGAGCACGACGTCGGTCACGCGCTGTGAGGTGAGGACGTTGCCACCTACCACTGCAGCTGTGCCTGAGGGTGAGAGGAAGGACTTCTTGGGAATATTCACATGGATGGGTTTCAGGCAGCCTTGATTCAGCGGAATGTCTTCGCTGATAAGGCAGCGAAGACAGTAGATGATAGCCGAGTATGTCACAGCTTCCGGGGCGTTCGTGTTGCCATACACTTCTGGTCCAGTACCAGTGAAGTCGAATTCTGCTTCACCTTTCTCGGCGTCGATAGTGATCTTTAGCTGGATTGGACTGCCGTCGTCCATGTAATCTATGGCAGACAGGTCCTGACCTTGGAAGCGCTTGCTGACGTCTTTCAGCAGATTTCTGACGCTCAGTTCGGCGTTGTCTTGAATGTTGTGCATATAGAACTGTACAACTTCTTCGCCATAGTCCTCAATGAGGGTGCTAATAAGATTTATGCCTTTCTGATTCGCTGCGATTTGTGCTTTGAGGTCGTTGATATTGTCAGGTAAGCATCTTGTACCACTACAGCCTGGATGCTTCGCTGGCTCTTTCAAGAGTAGCTCCACGATACGCTCTTCGTTAAAATGGCCTTCGGAGACAAGCTTCTCACTCTCAATGCGTGCGCCTTCTTGGAAGAGCTCTCTTGAGTGCGGTGGCATAGATCCTGGAAGGATCCCACCAATATCTGCGTGATGAGCACGAGATGCGACATAAAATATGATCTTATCTCCGCTAAACGCTGGAGTGATCACGGTGATGTCCGGGAGATGAGTGCCACCGAACATGGGATGGTTGGCCACCAGTACGTCGCCCTTCTTGAGCTTCCCTTTCCAGATCTCTGCTTGTTTCTTTACGCAAGTCGACATGCTGCCAAGATGGACTGGTAGATGAGGTGCGTTGGCGACAAGCCCACCATCTGTATCGAAAAGCGCACAAGAATAATCCAGCCGCTCCTTGACATTCGTGCTGACACTGGTCTTCTGCAGAGCTCTGCCCATTTGCTCGGCGATAGCCATGAAACGATGAGCAAATATTGATAGCATGATGGGGTCGACTTCCTTGGTGTCTATCTTCTTGTCCTGGCTGTTGATATCCCCGATATTGATAACGACGTGAGTCTCAAGGATCAGTGCAGAAGCTTCAGGGGTAACCACAATAGTTTGTGTGCCGTCTGCAATGATGGCTGGACCTCTGATCCTATCGCCTACCTCTAGAGTTTCAAGCTTGTATACAGCGGTTTCTTGCCTGCCACCATCGAAGTATACTTTGCGGCTGCCGTACTGCTTCTCGTTGTTACCAAGGTCATTCGGTTTTATCTCCTTGAGCTGCTGGTCCACTGTCTTCTCGAGCCCTTCAAATGTCTTACCGATACCACGCGCTCGCACATCGTCGACGAGAATATCGCGATCTGGCAATGTGAACCCAAATTCTTGCTCGTGCTGCTTCACGAAAGCCTTACCGAACGCCCAGTCGTCGCCATTGTAGTCATGATCCACCTCTTCCTTGGATGGCCTGACAACCATGAGCGCGGACTCTGTTCCGCGATAACGCATGTTCAGGTACTCCTCGAATTGAATGGTTTTATCGTCAAATCCTTGATCAGTCAAGGTTGCTGTCGACTTCTTCTTAAGCTCTGTCATCTTGTTTTGCAGATACTTCCTCGTATCGCCATCGTCTGACCAGATTTTCGATTCGGGCTCTTGTCGCTCGTCGACCACATCGGCGAGGGCCATACCGTAAGCTGAAAGCACTGAAGAATATCTGTGAATCAGAATTTGAGAGATACCAAGTGCCTCTGCTATAGCAACAGCGTGTTGCCCACCAGCACCACCAAAGGTAGCAAGACGATGCTTCGAGGTGTCATGACCTCTTGCCTCCGTCAACGATCGAATTGGTCGAGTCATCGTCTCATTGGCGATTTTGATAAACCCGTATGCCACCTCATCGCTAGACATTACTTTCTCCTTATTATCACTCGCGATCTCTTTATTGATCGTCTCTGTCAATTCCTCGAACAATTTCTCGCTCGCAGATTCGTCGAGGCCTTCGTTCTCCTTCTCTCCAAAGATCTTCGGGAAGAAGTCCGGCAGCAACCGGCCAAGGAATAAATTCGCATCAGTGATGGTGAGAGGCCCGTTCTTGCGGTAACAAGCAGGTCCAGGATGTGCCGACGCACTCTCTGGACCTACAACGAAAAGACCATTTCTAAAGAAGAGTCTTGAGCCTCCACCAGCCGCCACGGTGTTGATATCGAGTTGAGGACTCTGTATGGTGACACCGGCTGTGGTAGTTTCGAAAACATGGTCATATCTTCCGCTTCCATATCGCGATACATCCGTACTCGTCCCACCCATGTCGAAGCCGATGACTGGAATCTTGGTCTGTGGGTCGTAGCTCGTCAAAGCATATCCAACGACGCCACCAGCAGGTCCGGAAAGAATGGCACGTAGTCCTGAAAACTTGTCCACATCTACCAGCCCACCATCGGATTGCATAAATTCGCAGCGAGCACCCTTCGAACCTTTCTCCTTCTTCACGCTTTCTGTGCCCAGCCCGCCCTCGAAACCAGCTTGGAATCCTTCAATGTACTTTCGAATGGTTGGGGTCAAATAGGCATCAGCACATGCAGAAGTGGCTCGAGGCACAAGTTTGATCATCGGCATCAATTCATGGGATAAGCTGACATGGTGGAAGCCTATAGATTTTGCGATTGTTCCAACGAGCGCTTCGTGGTGTTGGTAGGTGTAGCCATGCATGAGACAAACCGCGATACTCTTGATTCCTGAGTCGTACACGCTTTGTAATTGCTTTCGAATCTCATCCTCCTGAGGCCTTTGTAATATTCGCACCGACTCGCCGGAGAGGCCCTGCACGATTTCGTCCTTCTCGCTGGCTTGCTCCGCCGAGACTGCTTCTGTTCGAGTCCTTTCTGGGTCTTCAGCATAGTCTTCCAGGGTCACGCGCTCATCTATCTCCACGACTGTCTTGTAAAGTACCTCTAGCTTGCGAATAGCCAGATCGAAAATGTTTGGCCGTGATTGATTCCCAATTTCCAAGCAATCTTTGAATCCTTTGGTAACTACCATGGCAATCTCTTCTCCTTTCCGTTCAAGTAATGCGTTCGTCGCGACCGTAGTCCCCATACGTATACTCTCGATCTTACTTGTATCTAGAGGCGTACCTCGGGGGATCTCTTTGCCTCCGAATGTGGACAGCAATCTTCGAATGCCCTCGAGCGGTGCATCATCATAGTTTTGGGGGTCAACGGAGAGCAACTTGATAACAACATCGTCCTCCATCTTGCCAGACCCAGGATTTCCTACACAATCAGTGAAGGTTCCACCGCGATCAATGGCGATGCGGATGCCCCGCCTGTTGTCTTCTGATGCGTGGGCCATCTTGAACGCTCTTCCGGGTGAAGAATGCTCGAAAAGCAAGGAGGTACGAAAGAAATCTTTCACAGGCCGGGGCCACACAAGTACTTATATGAGCATCTGAAGAGTGGGAGTCTAAGCGTGAGATGTGGTATAATTTTGACCTGGATGCGGATGAATCTGTCGTCTTGGTTGCTTACAATGCATCTCCATCTGTCGCACGACAAACACTCCGACTTTGCCCCACGATCGCGTTAGAAGCGCGATCTGGCGATGACGTAGAGCTATCTAACTCACTAACAAATTGAGGAAACCCCACACTGTAGATGGTCATCTTTTCTATAGTGAACACTTTAGACCTGCACACTATGCAATTCATTCGCCTCAAGACAGCTCGATCTTATATCAGCAAGAAGCTCTCCCAGGTAAACAAGCACTGACAAGCGCGTGATGAGACTACGAAATATGAAGCGACCAAAATCGTGATATATGAGATCAACACCATTCGACTGATGAACTCAGCCGTGGAGCGAGGTAGGATGGTTGCGAAACCACTCACGTCTCTTCCATTATTCACACAAAATCTTCATCTCAATCTCCTTTGCATCGATATATCTCTACAAAGCGTGTGGGCAGTAGAACATTCTCATTCATCGACATACATGGCTTCTTGCGCCATGTGTCACGGAGATCTTACTAGGCGCTCTGCCCAGATCGGATCTTGAAGCTCGAATGCGAGAAAAATGGCAAGACAAGCATATATCGCACTGGAGGTGTTCATTGCCAATCGTTCTTCCAAAGGGTTACGCATTGGCTGAAGAAGACCGTGGTATGTGTCGGGCTTATTTCAAAGCACTGCAACTCGCCACGACCGAAGGACTTATATGGCTGTGCCCAGTTCAAACTGAACACAACAACACCCAAAATGATGATGTTCTTACCCTCTACAGCGTACATCGTCCCTTTCAACATGATCTTCATGCAGCAGCATAAGCTTGTGTCACTGCTGTTATGCCAGGCATGACATATACCACGGTGGATATGTGTTCAAGGATCCTTTTCGTCACGGCGCGAGTGCAGGGTACTCAGCCCAGACCTTGAAGCCTCCTGCAGCTTGCGGACTGAGGTACATGTACATGTCTGTCTCGGCACAGGGGTGTGAATCACGTGGAGGGGCGGTCGTGGCACACTTGTCGAGTCCTGCATATCATGATCTTGCGGGCAATCTACACCCCATGCAGTATCCTGGTACCGAGCATTCCATGGACGACGATCTCTCAACCTCTTGGAGCGTCCGCGTTGCACCCATATCTACTATCAGTAGCGTTGTGGCTTCGTGGACAGTCCCAGAGAACAATGCGTCAGTCTTTGGGTCCATGTCCAGTACCTTGCATTACGGTGGTTGTGGGAGCTTGCATCAACCCTATGCACGACACACAAACCAATCAGAGCTCTAGTCGCCTTACTACGGCTCTAGAGTGGAGCAGGGCGGCTCACGAGAACAGTCCTACGACCAAAAGAAACTGGTACAGTCATGGTCGACTTCGGTACCGTACGAAGGTAGGGGCCAACGCTACCTTTCGGACCTGTCGTCTTGCGCGGGACCGCAGAACACAGGGGACACGCTTGAATCGATCGTGGAGAACTAGTGGACACACCCACACACCGCAACTGCAGTACACGTACTGCACTGTACTGCTGAGAGCCGAATCGAACCCCAGCATGACTGCCGTCTCGTCAAGCCGTTTCCAGCAGGCCCCTTCTAATTTACTGGCGCTGGACGCCGTACGTGTGGCGAGGGCCAACGTGAGACATGTTGACTCTAGTATAGCCGGTGAGCAAGGCTGAGTGGGCATAGTACGGACGAGCCGTCTGTTATGAGCGTTTGCTTCCGGACCTGTCACAAGACCGCGACAGAAGCAGTGCGTTCCTGGCCGCACACGCAGCTAAGCTCCATCATGGGATCAACGGAGGTACCGCCAGCATCATCACTCCTCACCTCAGCTTTCGCGCCACCGACCATCGTCCCTCTCGAGGGGTCGGACCGGACATACAATATATCGACCTTCCCACGGCTGACTGGCCCATGGATGTCGTGCGTCTGACGAAGCAAGGTACCTGTACCATACGCCGAGAAAGACGAACTTATCCTCCCTGCTTTGCTTCTTCCCGAGACACTTGAGGAAAGCTGGTCGTGGTGACTGTACGCAGTACTTCGCTTAGTATTAGTCGATGCACTGGTATTACATCGGGCGCCTGGGGCAGATAGTGCAGGTGGCTAGGCGTGCGGTACGGAGCAATAGATGTTGAATAGGGTCGATCGCCAACTCTCCAACCCTCCTCGCTGAAACGGTTCCCTGCCACTTCTCACTAGCACATCCCACCTCAATACAACACATGGTCTGCATGAACATCATACTGCCATCCTTGCTCATGTACCTCCGCAGAGTATTCTCTTACGATACCAGCCACCGTCGGTGGCGATAGCGTTTGAAACAAGCGTGGGAAGTCCTCCTGCGCACATCTCACTGCAGTGTGTGCCTGGCCTGATATCGTCTTCGTCATTTCCCTATCCCGCCTGCTACCACATCTCCATCCCCTCCATCTTCAACCTCCGCCGTTCCAGCGCCCCCACCTCTGCCGCCGGGTCGCTGTCCTCGACCGTCGTCCCGTCTGGATTCCGCAGTCCTTGATATGTGTTAGCCGGCCTCACCGTGGACCACATCCTCCGTCCGATTCGCGTCCTTTCTTCCTTTCAGCTCCAGCGACCACTCCGCCCAGTCGGCCGGCCTACGTCGGCTTTCTTCAGCCTTGCGCAAACCGATATACGTTGACGTCGCACGTCAGCACACCGTTACGGGTCACGACTCGCCATATCACTATTACTGCGGGGAGCGCACGACAACAGCGAGACAGCGATTGGATCACAGAGCAGCGCACCACGAGTCGCACACGTTCCACCTTGGCGGAAACAAAGACCGATCGGAGCCGCACGGGACTTTTGGCTGCGCCCTTCACTGGGGTCTTGATCCCCATTTCTCTCGATGCCATGATGATTACAGTCGACACCGACCAGATCGGCGAGGCACAAACACCAACAACGCCACGACCACAGTTCGCCGAGCCGATGGTCAAGGATAGAGAAGTCGACGAGACGAATTCGAGCACGCCTACACGAGGTGACTTTGGAGGAATAGCCGGGCAACGGCCGCTGCCCGAAGAGCCATACACTCCTCAGCGATCAACAGACCTAGTAAGCGAACCGGAAGGGTCACTGAAGCGTGACATCTCCCAACGTGCAACCCCATCGCCTTCAGTGCAAGATGTAGAGATGGGAGAGGCGGACGATGACGAGGGTCTGGGAGAAGACGACGGATCGGATAACGAGAGCGCGGCTAGTGATTCGCAACGACCGTCGAAGAAGAAGAAGAAGGGACAACGATTCTTCTGCACAGAGTTTCCTCCATGCCAACTAAGCTTCACGAGAAGCGAGCATCTGGCAAGACATATCAGGTATGTAGGGGCCGCAAATTGTGCAGAATTGATAACGTTGCTAACGATCCGCAGAAAACATACTGGCGAACGACCATTTCAGTGCCATTGCTCGCGTCGCTTCTCCCGTCTTGACAACTTGCGCCAGCATGCTCAGACAGTACATGTCAATGAGGACATACCCGGAGACTCGCTCGCAGCAACTAGCACACGGTTCCAAAGGCAGATTCGGACAGAGCGAGTCCGTCCACCCACCGCACGTTCGCGCGCATCCACGATTGGAAGTCAAGGTGGTCACAGCAGGGGCCATAGTAGAACTTTGTCAGCTTCGAGTGTTGGATCGACCACTTCCAGCATTGGCGGTACGGAAGATGTACGTCGGCGTCCGCAACCTCTAGCAATGGCGAACGATCCCTCCGCCCGAGCCAGACTCAGCTTGAACACGTTTGATGCCTCTGGTAATGGTGGTAGCCCTCAGCAATATGGACACTACCACCACTCACCCACGGGCTACAGCACACCGACTTCCACTTCCTTTTCTACCGGTCCGGGCAGTCCGTCTGGCATGGCTACCCCATCCTCTACGATTTCTCGGTCGTCATACTACAATGGATCGCGACACGCTCGTCGATTATCGGTGCCCTCGGGTCCAGTTCCCTTCCAGTTCCCAATGATACCCTCTTATTCATCTTCGTACTTCAGCCCGATTCCTTCCGGGACTTCTGTAGCATTCTCTCCTAGCGGAGGGAGTCTGCTGAGCAGCCCTACGAGCTCGGTATTCCACAGTCGTCGGGACTCGGAGACAGAACTCGAACACAGACGACGGACCTGGCATCCTGGGACCAACAATCATTACACCCAACGTCCTGCCACCAGTGGCTTGATGTATCATCAGACGGTCGACGATCAGAGACCTGCAACGTCTTCTCAACCTGCGGCGTCTCAGATGAACAGCAGCCAAGTCAAGCTTCCTGGTATCGAGAGCTTCGATCACGCACCGCCGACCGCGCCTCGGGGCAGTCCAATGATGGTCGACGCTCAGATGGTCAGTCCGGGACGATCATCCGATGGTGGGCTGTACCAGAACCTCACCCGACTCGACATCACCGCCGCGAACCATCCCGTCGACCATCAGTGGCAAGCAGTCCAGTCTTCTGCTCCCGCACAACACCCACACTACCATCAACACTCCGTATCAGCCTCACATATTCCGCAGCACCCACCCGAGCAGCCTGTCACCCCGCGGCGAAATAAGCGACAAGGCTTCTATGGAGGAGTGCCGCAAGCGCCACAGAATTATCTTCTTCCACGTACCTCTCCAGAGGACTCTGGAAGTAGTGACGGCGCACCAACTCCGTCGACGTCGCAAGGTACAGAATACCACCCCGTTATAGTCAATCACAACGGAGCACAGGACATGCCGCCGCCAGCAACCGCTCATACAGAGGACCACAAGGTATACTATGTGTCCGACTACAGTAAACCAGAGCCCGCTCGGTCTGACTCTGGCGTTCAGGTTTATGCCCATCCACCCCACCACACTTATGCCCTGCAGTCGGGTCAAGATCCAAGAAACTATGACCCGCGTGGCGAGCATGACATGTCCAAGCTGGACGCGCTAGTAGCTGTGGCGACCAGCGAAGGTCATGTCATGGGCCAGCGGCAGTAAACTCAGACCCTCTCTTCTTTATTCTGCTTCGACCGGCCACCCTTTCAAGCATATCATCTTACTCAGTGGAAGATTTAAGCCAGTGATGCCACGGATACCATCACCTTCATGACCATCTCACGACTTCACGACATGCAATCAAACTTCACATTTCAGACGACACCGCACAACAACCGTACATGATGAGTGACGACGAACGAAGCGCACATTTACATTTCAGAACATGAATAAGTCTACAGGGACATCCTGCAACCAATTATTACGATTTCACGATACCCCTGCAGACTTTGTTTTTCCTGTTGGTTGGATAATATCTTGCATTTCGTGCTTTGCTGATTACTGTTCTTGCCTGCATGAGCGTGCATCTTCTCATCCTTTAACGCTATTCGGCGCGATGCCTAAGTTGAGGATCTGGCCGAATTTGGTGGATTCTTGATGGTGTTCTCGTTCATTGCTCTGTAGAATTGTTCGTTTTCTGGTAGCTATCTGATCCCCTTTGATCATTTCTTTGCGAACAGAGGGACTAGTCTTCCAACATCTCGAGCGAACCTGACAGTCCGCATAACGGCCATTCATGACTCTTTAATCGTACATGCAGAGCTTGTTCATCATTCCCATTCCGTTACATCTCAATCGTGATCCAATGTGCTGGAGGCGAGACGTGAACGCTTCTCCTAATTACTAGCAATGCGCAGTCTTCACCGCGCATGGTGTCCTCAGTAATCCGGCCACAATCCATCGACCTCGGTCCTCCATGCCGCGAACCCGCCCCTGACATCTCTGACCCCTGTCAGACCGTCGGCCAGCAACGCTCGCACCGCGAGTTGCGAATCGTTGCCCAGCCGACACACCACGAACCGTTCGCGTCCGTCACCTGCATCGTCCAGCGCTCCTTGCTTCGCCGCCTGGGCGAGCCACGTCGCGCCGTCGCCCGTCCATGGGACATTCACCGAGCCGCGCAACGCACACAGCGCGTACTGCGTCGGGTCGCGCACGTCGATGAGCATGGTCGCCGGCGGCGGTAAGGCGGCGAGCGCGCGGGCTGAGATCTGCGCGGTACTTGGCAGGAGTTCGTTGTTAGTGCTGGTGGTGGTGCCGCAGAAGGCGACGTAGTCGAGGGAGCCCGAAGCCAGGCTTTCGCGGGAAATGCTCGCGGTGGCGGAGCAGGCGGCGCAGTCCTTGCGGCGAGAGCGGAGGCGGACACTGCGGAATGGAGGCGAGGTATACGCCGAGAACATCAGGAGGGTGGGTCTTGGCTGTTCGGAGGGAGGTGGAAGGGGTGGGGGCGCGGCAGTGAGGAGCTTGAGCGCTTCCAGGGCTTGGAGCACGCCCATGACGCCTACGACGGGGCCGAGGATGCCGCCTTCACCGCAGGAGAGCACGCTGTCGGCGGGCGGTGGCCGCGGGAAGATGCAACGGTAGCAGGGTCCGCCAGAGCTTTCGGGGGAGGGAGGGAGAGGAGGGTTGTTGAGGACCATCAGCTGGCCTTCTGTCTTCAAGGCTGAGGCGGTGACGAGGGGTTTCCCGGTCAAGACACAGGCGTCGGAGACGAGATATCGCGAGGTCGGATGGTCGGTGCAGTCGAGGACGAGGTCATAGCCGTCGAAGAGCGCGCAGGCCGATGCGGATTCGAGGCGGCCTTCGTGGCGGTTGTACTTCACGGTAGGATTGAGACTGGGAGAATCAGAGACGTGTACGGGTCGTCGTTGAGACGAGTACTGATGGGGGAACTATGTACATACGACATCAAGTATTCCCACGCACTCTCCACCTTCGACACGCCTATCCTGTCCGTCCCATGTGCGATCTGCCGATGCAAGTTGGACACTTCCACCGTGTCCCCGTCGATCAAGCCGATGGTCCCCACGCCTGCTCCAGCCAGATATGCAGCGGCCGGGCAACCCAGTCCACCCACGCCGACGATCAGGACCTTGGCCTCTTTCAACCGCAGCTGTCCTTGTAGTCCAACCTCAGGGAGGATGAGTTGCCGGCCATATCTCTTGTACTCCGCCGGTTCGAGCGGGAAGTGGTCGGCAGCACGTATGTCCTGACTGCCTACCTGGTGCTGCCAGCGATGATGAGGAGGAGGAGGAGGAGGAGGAGCAGCGTCATTCTCACCGCTGAGGTTGTCGTCGGAACATGCTGGCTGCTTAGCACGAGCGTCCTGCACTGCTTCCTCTGCTTGCGCGAGTTGAAGTCTGAGCGATGAGAGACGACGTTCAGTCGCGGCGACCTGTGCACGAAGAGCCTCCACTTTGTGATCCATCGAACTGAGAGAGTCCATAGTGTTGGTCGGAAGGCAGGAAACTTCAGGCGTCGATGTCAAAGATTGGGCTTGACGTCGTTCTGGCATGTGCTTGGGCCCGTGCTCACAGCCGGCCAGCGTGCAGTTCACACCAATACGTGACGGATATATGTTCGAGTACATATGCCTTCATCGATCTCGGACTCGTACTTCTACTTATGTAAACAGATCGCGGACATGGCATGCATGCGGAGAGGTGAAGTAGACCGCACGGCTCTAAGGGTATCTCACAGATATGTCATTGATTACCAAAGTCATCGGACATACCAACACCTGAAACTCTACACATCACCCAGGTAGGGGAACGATCATCTCACAGTCTCCCGCCCCGTTAGTAGATCCCAAGTCGGCACTCTCTCCATATCCCTTGCTTCAAACCCACCTCTCCCATCGAATCTGTGACCTTCAACCTTTGCATTGGCAAACTCCATCACCTGTTCCCTGACAAACTCCCAATCCCCAGCCACGCTCTGACCCAGCCCCTCCAGCCCCTGCAATGCCTCTCTCACCCAATCTACGCAATTCCACTCCTCCACGCGCGTCCGTAACGGCATTGCTCGTAACTTTGCAGCGACTTGTGCGTGGTCCAGCACTTTGGCTACAGCGATGCGCACGAGCACCATGTTTACCGCACCGAGACTGATGGGCTTCTCTTCGTAGATCCACTCCCAAGTCGCGGTGGGCGTGAGACGTTCTTTGGCATGGAACTTGTTGCCCGTTCTTATCGGAGTGGCGTGTCTGGGACCTTTGACTAGTGCCCAGTGGTAGCTGTGTTGCAGGTGTCAGTCTTGGTGTTTGGGATGGGCAGAAAGCAGGGGACGAACGTGTCTTCTTTGTGCGGCATCTTGGCACGAGAGGCGCCGGCGCGTACACACATGGCGATGTAGAGCCGGTCTTTATTGCGTCTGGGCATGGTAGCGCTGGGCAATGTTGCTTTGATTCGGCTAGAAGTTGTGCGCTGTGCACTCAGGAAGTGTGCCAGGATGCTCGCGAAATACAGTAATGCGTGTAGGAGCAGGAGTTTGTGGACACGGTAATGTACATGATTGCTGCTAGATGCTAGAAGTGACGGTTCGAGAGATGCCCATGTGTGTATGGATATACATGTACAGAATGGAGCGCTGCAAGCAATCAACGGTAGATATGGTAATACAGACGCCAAGTTATCTGAGCTGAGGTGCTTGAACACCCCGGGCACCAGAACAAAGACTACCTGTACTTATGTTGAAGGAGGTGTATCATCCAAAATCAAAGATTAGCCGACCGCAACGTTGATCGAAAACCCAATTGTACTCTCGTAGGTCTTCTGAATGGATGTAGGATTCGGTCAAGGCCATCACAGCCAGTCTCTTCGAGCATCAGTTGAAAAGATGCTTCGCCACGAGCACCTAGCACAATCATATACTGCGAAAAGGTCTTCGCTTTCGCGACAATGTAATCAATGACACAGGCGACAAGCTGTAGAAAAGAAGTGCCAGTCCTTTATGGCATCCAGTGCCAGGGCACTCTACGGCGAAGAAGTATGGCATTGGCATGGAACTTGTCTCAGCTTGATTGTGCGTAGACGACTCGAGCTGGGCCCATTCGACGCGAGACCGAGACTGTGCTCGAAACACCTTGTGATGTATCTGTATTGTTGGCTCCATCGGGACATACATTTTACATTCTACCTCGATATAAAGATGAGGTTGATGAGGATGGCATGAGGTTCAAACGAGATGGAGATGCATGACATAAGAGTGCCGCCACGTGAACACGTGAAGAGGTACGAGTCCGGATTGGTGGAGCGAGGGATAAGGTGGAAGCTAGAGGTCAATGCGAAGCAAAGCAGCTGTTGAGTGGGACAACCGCCGCAAAAGCAAGCACCAGCCTTTACTTGCTCTGCTATTATTGCTTCATTGTTGATCGAGGTCGTCTCCATTCGGTCTGTTTGCATGCTACACTGAGTCGAGGGTCAACTCCACCAGGCATTGGGCATCATGAGGTAAGTCATGTATACGGATCTCCCGTCCCGAGCTCCTCTTGCTGCCCCACCCGCCTGCAGTATTGCTTGAGCTTACCATTCTCTCTTCACGCAACAGGTTCGGCCAGCAACTGCGCAGCTCCTTGATCAAGGACTGGTACTACTATTACATCTCCTACGACGAGCTCAAGAAAAGCCTCCGCACCGACTTCGAACACGTCCCGGTCGTGTCGACCGGCAACAAAGGCAAGCGAAAGCCATGGTCGGAAGAAGATGAGCAGCGCTTCGTCAATGATCTCGAGCAGGAGTTGGACAAGGTCTTCACCTTCCAGAAGGTCAAGAGCCAGGAGATCATCCGTCGCATCAATGCCAGCGAGAAGGAGGTGAGCGAGGTCATCGCGCGAACCGAAGCGGCGAACCAGGATGATCGTGCCAAGCCAAATGCTCCTGACGAGGATGAATATCTGCTGCTGGAGGAGGACCTGTCGGACATCATCGCGGATGTGCACGACTTGGCCAAGTTCACCCAGCTGAACTATACCGGCTTTCAGAAGATCATTAAGAAGCATGACAAGCTCACCCACTGGCATCTGAAGCCTGTCTTTGCTGCTCGCCTCAATGCTCGGCCATTCTTCAAGGATGACTACGATGGAACAGTGGTCAAGCTCTCCAAGCTGTACGACATGGTACGAACGCGTGGCAACCCGATCAAAGGTGATTCATCGGCGGGCGGCAAGCAACAAAACTTTGTCCGTCAGACCACCAAGTATTGGGTGCATCCCGACAACATCACCGAGCTCAAGCTCATTATCCTCAAGCATTTGCCCGTGCTTGTCTTCAACCCGAGCAAGGAATTTGAGAGGAAAGACTCTGCTATTTCGTCCATCTACTACGATAACACCGACACATGGGAGTTGTACGAGGGACGCCTGAAGAAGACCGAAGGTGCCGAGGCGATTCGCCTGCGTTGGTATGGCGGCATGGAAACCGACACAATCTTCCTCGAGCGCAAGACCCATCGCGAGGACTGGACAGGCGAGAAGTCTGTCAAGGCTCGTTTCTCGTTGAAGGAGAAGAATGTGAATGCTTTCTTGCGCGGCGACTTGACCACCGAGCAGGCCTTTGAGAAGATGCGACGCGAGGGAAAGAAGAGCGAGAAGGAGATCAACGACCTGGAGCAGTTGGCCAAAGAGGTCCAGTTCCGTGTCATCGATCGCAAACTCGAACCTGTATGCCGATCTTTCTACAACCGAACTGCCTTCCAGCTACCGGGTGATGCTCGCGTACGTATCTCCCTCGACACCGAGCTGTCCATGATTCGCGAAGATAACTTGGACGGTCGCAAACGATCTGCCGACAACTGGCGCCGTATGGACATTGGTATCGATTGGCCATTCAACCAAATTCCCAAGGAGGATGTTGAGCTTTTCCCTTACGGTGTGCTCGAGGTCAAGCTTCAGACCGCTGCCGGTCAACAGCCCCCAGAATGGATCAAAGAGCTCGTGGCTTCCCATCTTGTCGAGGCGGTGCCGAAGTTTTCCAAATTCATTCACGGTACTGCGACCATGTTTCCTTCACGCATCAACCTGCTTCCTTTCTGGTTTCCTCAAATGAACGTGGACATTCGCAAGCCCATCAGTCACAACTTTGGTCTTGATCGGGCAGGGCAGAGCACCGATGCAAGCACGAGTGCCGCCATGGACGACGACACTGACGACGAACTCGATGATGATGAGGAGGACAATGTGCAGGATGATGAGAATGTTCGTAGACTGCGGGCTGCTCGAGATGCATTGGAGCAGCACGAAGAAGAGCGCCGTATGGAGCACACGAACGGTGGGGACCCGAATGTGCTGGATGAGGAAGAGCGTATGGCACACAAGCCTATCGCCCATATTGACGATGACTACCCGCTGTACGACTCCGACGATGAAGAAGAAGCTATGGCGGAAGCCAAACGGATCGGTGGATGGACATACCGGTGGAAGCTGGTCAGGAGTCACGCCGCCATGGCGGGAGACAAGGTTCTGTACGCGCTCAAGCAGGCAACTCCTGTGCCCAAACCGACAGAGATTCCTGCCCGAGGCGCAGCAATGGGCGTGCCCAGCGCCAACGCTGTATCGGAGAAGCGCTTCAAAGCCCCCAAGGGCAAGAAGATCCACGTGCCTGTGCGTGTCGAGCCGAAAGTTTCCTTCGCCGCCGAGCGAACCTTCCTCGCATGGGTGAGTACCAACCTACGTTACCCCCTTTTATCATGAATGAAGTGCTAACTCCCCCTTCCCAGCTCGAATTCTCCATCATCATCGGCTCCATCGCCGCGACGCTGCTCAACTTCGGCGACGCCGTCTCGCTCGCCTCGGCCTGGGCCTTCACCATCATCGCCATCCTCGCCCTCGCCTACAGCATGGGCATCTACCTATGGCGCGTCGACGGCATCAAGAACCGCCGCGCGCTCAACTACCACGACAAATACGGTCCGACGTTCTTGTGCCTTGGTCTGGTCGGTGCGGTGGTTGTGAGTTTCGCGTATCGCTTTGCGAAGGGCGGCGAGGGAGATCTTCGCGGCAGGCATTAGGGACTCTATCTATCGGGGAGAGGCGGCAGATGTTAGTACCGCGCCGTGGTGCATAGGATGAGCCACGTGCAGTTGTAGAGTGTATATAGCAGCATTGGGAAGCATATCATCGCCTTGTTGAAGCGGATCTACAATTTCGTGAGGTGTCTACATGTATCGGTCTAGCCTTTCTTTTGGGTTGCCGTCCTTCGTACGCCAGACTCCATCCTCGTTCCACCCCGCCCGTCTTTTCCTCGTGACGTTCTTCTCGATCATAACTCGTCGAGGCATTTGCTGCACAGCGTCACGACGACACAACGTCTAAAGCAGGGTATCGCCTAGCGCACAACGAACAATCGACACGCCCGCGCGCACGGTATCCGCCGCGCCACGCTCCTCCAAACTCGGGTTGACCTCGACGAGATCCAGGGCGACGAGGCTGCCGGTGTCGTGCACGCACTCGGCGATGAAGTCGCCCTCGCGGAGCGTCAGACCGCCACGCACCGCGGTGCCGGTGGAGGGGGCCCACATGGGATCGAGGGCGTCGATGTCGAAGGACAGGTGGATGGGGGTGTCGGCGCCGATCCAGCCGAGGGCCATGTCCATGACCTTGCCGATGCCGTGGCGGTCGACGTCGTGCATGCTGAAGGCCTTGATGCCGTGGGCGCGCAGCAGCTGCTTCTCGCCGCGGTCGATGTCGCGCAGGCCGATGTAGACGAGCTTGGCGTGGTTGAGGCGGTGCTCGGGCTGCAGCCAGCCGAAGGGGGCGTCGGGGGTGTCGGACGCCAGCCCCGTCAGGAACGCGACCGGCATCCCGTGGATGTTGCCGCTCTCGCTCGTCTCGGGCGTGTTGATGTCGGCGTGCGCGTCGACCCAGATGACGGCCAGCTCGCGGCCGAGGCGTTCGCGGATCGCCTTGGCCGTGCCCGAGATGGTCCCGATCGCGATCGAGTGATCGCCGCCAAGCGTGAGGACGAAGCGGCCTTGCGAGGCGTGCTCGTAGACTTGTGTGCTGAGCTTCTGCGTCACGGCGCTGACGCTCTTGGGCTTCTTCATGTTGCGGTGGTCCGGGTCGTCTTGCGGGATCAGGTCGGTGTAGGCGTGGACCTGGCCGTCGTAGTGAATGTCGTATTCGAGGTCATCGCGGAGCTGGTCGACCAGGCCGGACTCGATGAGGGCCATGGGAGCGGCATCGACGCCGGGTTTGCACTATGGGGAGGAAGTCGCTGTTAGTGGAGGTTCACTGAGGTATGTCCAGTGGGGAAAGGGGAGTAGATACCTGTCCTCCTGAGAAGCCCACGGCGACGAGACCCAGCTCATTGCCCTTGGACAAGAATTTGGAGTGAACAGTGGGAGCGTCCATGTTGCGTTTGCTGTACACCATGTCAGAATGCGGGGCCTTGTCAACCACACGTCGGCAGAATCGTACATACATGCTAGAGTCGATTCGTATGTTGAGTCCGCTCGAGTGTCCGCTGGTCTGCGTGGTGAAGGAACGCTTGACAGGCTATGTATGAGGTGAGACGATCTGACATGCAATAATGCAGCTGTTTCAAACGAGAGACCAAGGTCGAGAAACGGCGTATGGGTAGCAAGGTGGGAGCGAGAAGAGGAAACGCAAGAGGGAAAAGGGAAAAGTCTGCTACTTGACAGAGGAACCCCACCGTCAGTCTCTGCTGCTGGAATGGTCGTGTACTGGTCTGACACAAACGAGGCCGTGTAGACCTGTACTTAGAGGACGAGCGCGGTCGTTGATCGCTAAGTGCAGGTTCACACGGGGTCGGCGCAGTCGGTGATCTTTTTGTACCTGAGGCAGCGGAGAGGAGGTCGGCCAGCGACACCCCACGTTGCCCGTTCGGACGATCAGTGCGGGCGTGGTGGGAGGGGTGAATATCAAAGCCGTCAACAGCCGATCGCCTGGTCACGTCTGTCAAGGTATACAACACAAGATGAGGTCGAAGTAAGCATATCCCGCCATGTGACAATAGCTCGGTCACGAAGTCGTGGCTCTGTTTCCATAGTAGTCACGAACGCTGAGCCTATTGAGCTTGCTATACGACCAAAGATGAGGGTAGGTTGATTTACAGCAAGCGAGAAGTGATTCAGCAGCAACTAAAACTTTCTTGGAATACATGTGCATACCCAGAGAGATTATGTAGGGCAATAGTAGAAGTGAAATGACAAAAGGTACTCGTATACGCCTCGCTTTTTCCTTCCCGGCCCTCTTTTGATGGATGCTCGATTACCACAACGCCGACGTAAGTAAACACAAACATGTAGCAAACGAATAAACATGACTCGTGTATGAAACAAACGGATGCCAGGACCTCTCGTATATCATAATGAAGACAACTTGCTTGACTTCATCTATGCCATGCTTCGGACATGGGTGTCGAAGACTTCGTTGCGCCAGCCGCCGGCATCGAAATCTTCCACGCGCTCCGAAGCCTGTACGGCTTGCTCGTTCCAGACCTTGACCATACTGCCTGGTGCATAAACACCCTTGAACACACCCTTGCCAGGCTGTGCGACGCCAACACGCGTGTACAGATCAGGGTCATCTTCAGGTGTGAGACGAGCAGTGACAGCCTTGAAGAAGGTGACCAGATCGTCTGGGTTGGAGATACGTGTGGCCCGCAGGCGCTCACGAGCGTAGAGCAGTTCGCGGTTTGCGGCGTGGAAGAAATCGGTCAAAGCGGAGGCGACCTGCTTCTCCACCGTCTTGCGGATGACGGGTCGTAGGAGGGGCTTGAGCAGCCATCCGAACCAGCTGAACTTGGACTTGCGGAAGGTGTAGTTCAGCTTGTGGATGTGGACACGAACAGCCTTTAGGGTGAGCATCTGCTCCATGCGCTCGCGGGCGATCTCCACATCGACGTGGATATCGACGCCCTTCTCGTCAAGCGCAAACGATGCAATGCCCTCATCAGCGAGGCGTAAGATGCCAGAGTGAGCACGCAGCCAGAATCCAATCTCTTCAGCGCGAGCGGTGAAGCCATCCAGTTTGATGGTGACCAGGTTAGTGCTAGCGGTGGTGGTGCGGAACTTGGCTTTGCGAATCTCGAGATCATTGTATGTCTCGATCTTGAGTCGGTAGGGCAAGAAGGAAGACTCGTTGACGGTCTTTCCAGGCTCGATAATGAGATTCTCAAGGAGGAGATCGATCTCCGGCGTGCTGACCTCAAGACGAGGGATTGGGATGTACTGGACCGCCGAGATGAGGAGCGGGATGAAGATTCTGAACGAGTCTTGGATCAGCTCGGGGTTGGTAGCTTGCTGTGCTGGCGATAAGATGTTGGCGAGCGTGAACGTGGTCTGGATGAGGTTGTGAATGTCTTGGTCTTCAAGCACAGATTGAAATGTCACTTCAACCTGCTGGAGGAAATTGGTAATGTCTTTCTTCAGGTCGCTATCGTTGCCGACCTTCTCGCTCTTTGCACGAAGCTCTCCGAACTTCTCTTGTGCATTCTCCATGAAGGAGGGGTCGGTCAGCAGCTTCTGAACAGAATCGCCAACATCCTGCATCATGTTCTCAAAGTCGGGGTCATTCTCCTTGTGGTCCAGCACTTTATGGAACAGGTCTTGGCACTTCTTCCATTCCTCCTTGTCGCCGAAGCTGGTCATCAGTGCCCATGCATTCTTCATCGCACGATCGGTCTCGGCGTTCTGCTGGGTATCCTCCGCCACGACTTCTGTAATTTCTTGGGCAGCCCTTGAGTACACCATAGCGTAACGCTTGATGAGTAGAGAGATGGTGGAGACCGAGTCGGAATAGTCGTTACGTTGACGAAGTTTGGTAATGGCTTGTTGTAGACGATTGATCAGTGTTTTGCCTTCGTCTCCCTGCAGTCTATCCATAGCACTCTCCTTTGTCTTTTTGACAACCTCGGTAGAGCCATTGGCAACGACTTTGCTAATCTCAGTGGCTTCGTTCTCCAAGTCCTCCTTGGTAGGCGCGCCCATGTCTTTGTCTGCTCCAGGCTTGGCTACAGCTTTCTTCTCGGCTTCCGAGGGCTCCATAGTATTCCCGGCATCTTCTGCCACCTTCGAGAGGGTGAAAGCCGAGTCCTTGAAGACTTCCCTACCAACCACATTGAGATCACCGAGGAATGTACGGAAGTCGGAGTTGGTCAGAAACAGAGACCCTACCGTTTTGAGGCTCTCATAGGCAGCAACTGTGTCCGCCTTTGCCTTGGTCTTCTGAGCACGTTTGGCAAGATCTTCCACATCGACCGAGATCCGGCTCTTACTCAAAAACCAGACCAGGTCTTGAATCTGATCTTGCTCGTTCTTGTGTTGTAGCAGATCCATGAATTGCTGCAGCCACTGACGGCTGTACTTCACCAGTCTCCGGCCACTTTCTGAGAGGTCGGCGTCATTATCGGGACTCAGTAAATTGCTTGCCAGGAGAGTCCTGAGATTGATGATGACCTGCTCGTTGCTCGGCATAAATCCCTTCGACATAGCACTGAACATCTGATATGTGTGCAGCTTCTGATGCAGCTGGCGCTGCATGACCGTGTCATCCTCATACTGCGGCAACAGTGGCTCGCGGTCCGACTGGGACGTTTTCCGTCCAAACCCCAAGCAGGAAGACATGTTTGAAGGTTGGTTGTGAGGGAGGGTAGGTTGGAGTAGGTGCAACACAGTAATATGAACAGCGCATGTGGAAGCTCGTGTGTAGGCGGCACAGGCAGCTGGTGCTCCTCTAGTCTGCTTCTGACGCCGATGTGACGAGTGTCGCGACTTGAAACCCGGTTTGAGCTTTAAGGCCTGGGCCGCCGCTCAATGCGGCAGGAGCTCGCGTGCCACTCCTGATTATCACGTGGTGATCGCGATTTGTTGAAGACGGGAGTGCTGAGAACTACATATAGCACAGCTGTGACCGACGAAAGGTGTAATATAGCATAGAAGAGAGGTGTCGGCTGGTGATGTATTGCTATAAGATGCCGTGATCTGCTGGATTCGGACGAGAAAAGCAACGATTTTGTGGTAGACTGCCATGCGCAGAATTGAGTCGCAGAACCGAAGATATCCTTTGCGGCTGAAACATACCATACATACGCTGTACGTTTACTCCATGACTATCAGACAAACCAGCTGCGTATATGATGAGACGAAATATACGCTGATTGTGGGGGGCAGAAACGGACGGGCGATATTAATTCACGTCTGCAGAAGACGTGGGATGGTCCAGAACTCTTGATATGACATTGGATCTGTTGAGATTGTGCTCACGCAGACCTGCCGCGCGTTGACAGCATCGGAAGCTCTAACATTCTTTTCTTTTCATACCGATTAGAGAGTTTCTCGAATCTGGCGCACGGTAAGCTTATTCGATCGTCGTTCTAATCACACACCTAGTTTGAAGCTCACCTGGTCGCTGTATCCCTGATCAAAGCTTCAGAAGTTTCGTCACTTCTGTAGAGCTGAAGTACACCATCGCACGCACACGACCACCACGACCCATTGTACATTAACGCAAACTCTCCCCAAAGCGCCAGCTTCTAACCCCACACGACTTGTGCGATTATCGGTACAACATTCGTTAAACGAAAACAGCGCGCGGAACAGTCAATTGCACAGAGAGGGAAGAACCGGAAGAGCTTTCTCGAGTCGATTTCGCGCATCCTATACATCTGCCGCCCTGCCCGGTTTAAGCTCGCCCACATACCGGACTTGACGGTACAGCACAGCACGACGCACTCCCGACGCACTTCCGGCATCCTCACCACTCACCATCAACGATCAGACCCGGCAGCAGCCTCCAGGAAGTGCTAGGCCTTGTTACATTCAGCGTGCTGACTGCTGGCCCTGATTCCTGCCCGTCCCCCCCTCCCCCAGATTCCCTCTCTGAAGCTTATTGCTGTGGTGGACCTCCTACAAATAATTGCATCTGCCTCCCCCGAGTCTTTTCTCCATGCCATTGATCTCTTCTTTGCGCCTGTGCAGATTCTCTCCAGCACCCCTCCCGTCCATCCTCCATCATCCCCTGCAACGAGCAACCCTATCGGCTTGGTCAGCCCCAGAACCCCTTCGCTACTCGAGCATGTCCGACGCATCTCCCGCCGTCAACGGCATTACCGGCAAGGGTCCTGCTGCGAACATCAAGCATTCCCATCATCAAATCGTCCACCGCCACCAGGCTGTAGTCCCGTAGGTTGCTCCCAGTCGCACACTTCGATCCAATGGCCACTGCTCATCTCTTGAAATTCGTAGATCCGACTATGACTCAGCCAGCTCGAACGAGGCCAGGAAATACCTCAGGACGTATGGCCTGCTTCCGCCAGGTGTTGATACATTCGATACCCAGATCAAGAGAGGTCAGTTGTTCAACATTCTCCTTTACAAGCCTCAAAACTTTAGAACTCCGACTGACAAGACCCTCCAAAAAGCTCTAAACATTATCAATTCACGCTCGACCGACATTGAGAAATACCAATACCTTGCATTCTTGCGCAGCACCAATGTGCACCTGTTCTACCGTTTGCTTGCGTCCAATATCAAGGTCAGAACACCCCTCCCATCCACCTCCACAATGAAGCTCGGGACTAATAGGAAACCAACAGGATCTCACTCCATACATCTACACTCCGACTGTCGGCGAGGCATGCGAGAGATGGTCGGAACTATACACTCAGCCTGAAGGTGCGCACTGCCCCTCCTTTCACTTGACGTTGCTCCTGTGCATGCGAACGCATGTACATAGCTCCACACGCAGCTAGCACGGATTGAGCTGGATTAAGCTTTCGCACCAGCACCGAGGTTGCCGAGGCTGACTTATTCACTTCCCAGGTCTCTACTTGTCGTTCGACCAAGATCGTGGTCAGGTACATACCGTTATTCAGAACTGGCCCCATGATGTCGAGATCACCGTGCTCACCGATGGATCCCGCATTCTGGGACTGGGTGACCTCGGTATCAATGGCATGGGCATTCCTGTCGGCAAGCTATCGCTGTACACTGCCTGTGCTGGCATTCATCCATTGAAGACGCTGCCATTGACTTTGGACCTGGGCACCAGCACTGAATCGATCAGAAATGATCCTTTCTACATGGGCAGCCGCCGCGACAAGGTCTCGGCGGACGAAGAGAAAGAATTCCTCGATGAGGTCATGGCTGCGTTGACTGAGCGCTGGCCAGGGTGAGTGTTCCTGGGGTTGGCATGAGGCGATAGATCGAGAAGCTGACCTCCTTCCAGAATCGTCATTCAATATGAGGACTTCAAGAACCCCTTCCCAGCGCTTGAGCGTTACCAGCACACATACACGATGTTCAACGACGACATCCAAGGTACTGGTGCCGTCATCACCGGTGGCTTCATCAACGCTGTCAAGCAGTCCGGTGTTGCCCCCAAGGATCAGCGTGCCGTGTTCCTCGGAGCCGGTTCAGCCGGTGTCGGTGTCGCGAAGCAGTTGACTGAGTTCTTCATGAAAGAAGGACTTTCAGAGGACGAGGCCAAGAAGAGATTCTGGCTTGTCGACTCTCAAGGTCTTGTTGCTTTGGACCGTGGTAAGCTCGCCGACCACAAGACGTACTTCGCCCGCGACGACAACGAAGGCAAGCAATACAAGTCGCTTGAAGAGGTCGTCGAATATGTTAAGCCTACCATCCTTATGGGCTTGTCCACCATTGGCGGCGCCTTCACGCCAGAGATCTTGAAGCGGATGGCGGAGCTCAATGACCGCCCCGTCATTTTCCCGCTCTCCAACCCGAGCAGCAAGTCGGAGTGTACGTTCGAGGACGCCATTAAATACACCAACGGCAAATGCCTCTTCGCGTCCGGCTCTCCCTTTCCCACGCTGGAGTGGGAGGGCAAGGAGCTCGTTCCTGGCCAGGGTAACAACATGTAAGTCTATCACTCCCCAACTCCTCCTTTCTGCTACCGTATTATGGTAGTCAGATCCACCCTTTCAGCATACTGATCTGTTCGCTAGGTATGTCTTCCCTGGTATCGGTCTTGGTGCCATCCTTTCCAAGGCTGTGAACGTCACTCAGAACATGATCTACGCCTCCGCCGAGGCTCTTTCCAATTCTCTTCTCGAAGAGGAAGTCAAGGACAACTGGCTCTACCCTAACATCAGCCGCATTCGCGATGTGTCCGTTATCGTGACACGCCATGTCATCCGTGCCTCGCAGAAAGATGGCATGGACCGTGAGCTTGCTCTTCGCAACATCAGCGATGAGGACTTGGATGAATACATCCGCCATCGCATGTACGATCCGTTCACCGAGCATGAGAAGACGGACATTGAGATCCGCAACATCACCTCTGCTCTCACCGGTAAGCCCCAGGCAGTGACCAGCCGTCCCGGCACGGCTAATGGCCGTCAGGCAAACCTGTAAATTAGGAATTTACGAAACAGTCTCTGTATCCTCTCGTCAATGCGGTCCACACTGAACGCGCGCGGGAAGGATGATGATTCACAAGAAACGTCTAATTGCGATACTGAATTGCTCCACGTTGGATGTGGTCAGCTATACTATATTTGAAGACATGAAGGACAGGAGTCCTAGAAGTTTGTCGATCTTGCGCGTTCTCGCCTATCAGTCTTGCCCAAGGCGTTGGCTATAGATGCAAACCTATGCCTCATACACAGCAAGCTTTTACAGCATATGAATGCCTAACGACCTACAAAAGCCTCCTCTCGTGTCATAATCGTGATCACTCGTACGAGTACCTTACCCTATAGCCTCAAAGTCGTGTAGGCGTTGCATTCTTGTGTACTGTAAGTCGCCTCAAACGTTTTGCCCATCCGTCGTCGCCTCGTGGCTCACATGCACATCACATCGTCCAAGCTCGCGAGCAGCCCACGGCCCTTCCCCACGGGCCCAGCCTTAAAACACTTCCGGAGCAACCCCCCAAATTTTGTTGAAAGGTGTACTCGCCCCTGCCACTAGTCAACTACTGCTATAGCCAGCCAGAGAGCGCAGTACAGCTAAGCACAGCTTTCAACAGTTATCGCTTTTCGCCAACTACCACTCCAGACACGCCCATTGTCTCACATTCCCACGAGGATACCAGCGAATCAACCACGACGACTGCGGTCTGGACGTTCTGTGCGCGCAGCGGAGCAACTCTTACCTAAGACAGATCACCGCTACGGGTTTCTGCCATTGACACACCTGGACGCATTGGAGCACGCATTCGCTGGTTTGTGCCGGTACACGCATCAAGATACTATAACCTTGCGCTTGCGCACACGACGCGTGTCCGTGGAGGACCGATAGGAGTTGCCTATCATGAATATCTTCCGAATCTTAGGTACGCGACACCCTTCTTGCAACCATGGTTGGATGAGCGCATTGGAAACGGGAGGGGAGCAAGAATAGGAAGAGTTAGAACGGCGATACGCTGAATTGCCAAAACTTCGGTTTGGCAAAGGCGTGCATTGGCAGAGGGCAAGATATGCGGACGGAGAAAGATGCTCGTGGAAGAACGTTTGCTAACAGGTGCTGGACGAATAGCGGATCTATCGCATCTTGCATCGGTGCTGATCCTGATTCATAAGATGCGCACGTCAAGTGTAAGTGAGAACGATCTCTGGTGCTGCGAAGAGAGGGACGCAAGGGCTGTACGCAGGAGGAACAATGGCATGCACGATGGACGACTTTTGTGGTATGCACGCTGACAAGAGGATTACAACAGAGCGCATCAGGAATCTCGTTCAAGTCGCAATTCCTCTTCCTGATTGTTTACATTACGCGGTATCTGGGTATGTCAAACTGGTTTGCCTGCTCATCAGCTGGCACGAAAACAACTCGCCATGGACACTAACCGACATGTCGCGCAGATCTGCTTTACACCAACCCCACCAGCATGCTATGGAACACATTCTTCAAGATCGTCTTCATCAGCAGCCAGTCGTACATCGTCTACTTGATGCTCGTCGACTACAAGCCAACACATGATCCCGGTCAGGATACGTTCAAAGTAGAGTACCTGCTAGGTGGTGCTGCCGTGCTTGGAATCTTACTACCCTTGAAATACACCTTCACCGAGGTATGGCATGATCGTGACAAGATCCCAAGACAATGCTGATGATTTTCAGATTCTGTGGGCGTTCTCAATCTGGTTGGAGTCGGTCGCCATCCTGCCTCAGCTGTTCATGCTGCAACGCACCGGTGAAGCCGAGAGCATCACGACCCACTACCTCTTCGCCCTCGGTGCGTACCGCGCCTTGTATATTCCCAATTGGATCTATCGCTGGTTCATGGGCGACAAGCTCGATGGCATTGCCGTCATCGCGGGTATCGTGCAGACGGTGCTGTACTCGGATTTCTTCTACATTTACTGGACAAAGTACGTCAGCCGTGAGAAGATGCGATCTTCTTCAAGTTTTCGTCGGTCGTTCGAAGCTCATCTACTGACCTTCTCCTTCGCAGAGTGCTGCAAGGCAAGAAATTCAACCTCCCTGTCTAGACATTGGCTTCCCAGAAGACCGGAGCGCATTAGACAATGGGTCAAGTCGCGGCGCATATGCTTCGTCTTGGAATTGTACAGTCCACAAGCTGTTGGCGCAACAATCATCCACGCAGTTGTCAATAGTTGACTGCACTCTTCGACGGCACGGAGATGTGTAAGGCGAGGCTTTCTGCTTGGAATACTTGCAGCCTGCATGTAGAAATCGTTAACCAAATAGGGAATGATCAATCGTGATATCGCTCTATAATGCCTTGACTCCTTGACTATGGTTTATGGTGAAGCATCTCATATGCATTACTCAGTAGACGGCCACTCATACTTCACCTACATACCATACATGTATCTGTATGCGTGCTGTGCTCAACCTGGTCAAGCCCCACGCTTCCTGCCCCGGGATTCCACTCCGAGTCGACCCGGGGAGCGACATGTGATGCGGATGCGCTGGAGCTGCCCCGCTCAGCCGCTACTCTACTGATGAAACAACGCACTGATTGAACATCCTAGGACTGGTCCGATTCTTCCTGATGACACCACGCACCGGACGAGCAGCCGTGGAACTGCAGTTCTGCGGCTGACACTCCTTCCACCTCAGCGGCATGCGCAGCCCACACCTTGCATGCCATCGCTGATCTCGCCCGTGTTGGAATCTTACGATTTGCTGATCGTAAACAACGACAACTTATGCGATGCAGCAGTAGAAAGGCATGTGACGCCCCTTCACTTCACTTCATTTCTCTCTCTACCATTCTCTGCTTCCCTCTTGTACTTGGTTTGGAGGGCAATGAGTGGAAGAATACTGCATCCTGCCTGGATATAGCATAAAGACAATCTTCCAATACTATGTCGCCTCCTCCGCTCTTCCCCGCCTACCTACGCCCGGCGCTCCCCTTCCGACGCCGAAAGAGCAGCACCGACAGCACCGACAGCACCTCTTCGATCACATCTTCTTCTTCATCCACGGATCCCTCACGCAGTTTCCCAACTTACCTCTCCGGCCACACCTCCCAACTCCGCTGCGCGCGCTGCCTCGCCGACCTCGCGCTATCCTCCCAGATTGTCTCCAAAGGCTTCACCGGACGACACGGACGAGCATATCTCGTCGCGCCTGGACCAATCACCGCCGCCAACCAACCACCGCCTCCTGACCATGGCTCCCTCCCTAACCTCCCCAACACGTACACCTCCAAGCCCATGCCGCGCCATCTCGTCACGGGCGCCCACACCGTCAGCGACCTGAGGTGCGCCCACTGCAGCACCACGCTGGGCTGGAAGTACGTCGCGGCCGAGCAGGAGGTGCAGCGCTACAAGATCGGCAAGTTCATCCTCGAGACCAAGATGGTCTGTCAGGAGGCGGACTGGGAGAGTGGAGGGCGAGAAAAGGGAGGTAGGGTTGGTGGACAAGCTGATGATGATGACGTCGAGTTCGACTCGCAGGATGAAGACGAGTGCGAGGATCTGTTTCTGGGCGTGTGGACGCCCAAGCTCGCGGCGGCGCGGCGGCGGCGGAAAGCTTTGCTGGATTGACTCTTCCGGCCTCCGACCAAGTCGCCCGGCTGTCTGGGTTTGCACGTCTCAATGAGGGCACGGGTTGCGAGATATGAACATCGCGGATCGAAGTTACGAATGCATGAAAGAGAAGATGGATGGCGTTTGTTTGTGATACCCTGGGCTTTCTTTATCAGTTTTGTTCTTCTTCTCTGCGCTCAACGGCTTTCATATTGGGAGGTTTCGAATCAGGATGAGCTACTAATCACTCGGTCCATGATGAAGAAGTGGAGGTGCTGCATGACTGTCATCGGCTGGTTATATCGATCTACCTACCTTAGCTTGTTGTTCCAGCTTCGTCCAGATCAGCCATCAACATCTTACAACTAGCACGAACTCCATCACGTCTTGGACGTATGCACCCTACCTACATCTTCATACCCTGCCCAGCGCTAGCATGCGGAGACCCGAACGCCGTATCATTAACTCACCTATAGTACAATTTGTATCGACACCTAAGACACGGAGTTGTCGCCGTAGATCAGCGACATGGATGCATGTGAAGATCGACGCTGCATCATCATTCCCGTCTGCCTGCCTCAATAGTGCACGCTCCACTTCGCTCCGCCTCCGACGTCCTGATCATTTAATCACATACAGTAGTACCATGATCATGCCAGACGTGAATCTCATGTCTTGTTGTTTGCGGGCCCAGGCATTCAGTGCCCTATGGTAAGGTTATAGGAAGGCCTAGGTCTGTACGATACCGATCATGAACGGCAGGCAATTGAATGAAGTTTCCCATACTCAGTTAAATACTGTACATTGACCTTGAATGATTCCTGTCATGTTGTCTGTAGTGTCGCCGTTGTTGTTGTTATTACCGCGCTCCAATGATCATGACTGCCTAGTGCAAGGTAGGTAGGTAAGGTAGACAGGAAATGATGACGAGTTATATATCTTCATGACCTATTTCTAGTCCGTTTACCAGTCAACAGACACTAGAAGACGAGAGAGGTGGGGACGGTCCGTGAGTCGGCCTGAAACAGGTACCAATCTGCCTTTTTACGGCACGCTCGCGAAAGTCTCCCAGATTGTTAATCGGACCTAAAGTTATTCAATTGCCATTGGTCTTAACCATCCTTATTATTACAAGATGGGCCTAGCGGCAAGGCGTGGATCCAAGACACCACAGCATCGATCGGACGGGGGGCCTGGAATTTGGATGGCGATGGTCGTCGTTGTCGTCAGCGTCATCGCCATGCTTTCAAATGTCCTGTGCTTTTATATAATTGTCATCATTGAGATTGGGGTCAAGATTAGTAGGCATGCTATGTTGCATGTTTCTAGGTCTGGTAGGAAATAATGGTCAGGATTTTACGAAGTATCGGGCGGCAGGATTATCTAGCATTATGCGAATGCCAATTGGATGAATGTGGAGAAGTGGTGATAGACAGTGTAGTGTGTGATGTAGATGTCTTAGCTATTAGCTATATACTAGAGGTAAGATAAAGGTAAGATAGAATGTACCCGTGCCAGGACGCACGGTCCTACAAGGGTTCCCCCTCCCAAAAAGAGGATGCCTCCAGAAAAACAAAGACCAACTGCAAAAGATGCTTCAACCCCTTGTAGCATCCAGTAGTAGAGCAACTCTCTGCTACAATCCCTACGAAAGCAATTTCCGACCCCTAAGACAGCAAAGCCGCTTTTACGCCAAAGGCCATTCTATAGGCACCCCGCCGTCCTCCTCGTTGTATCTAGCTGTAGGCCCCATGCCTACCGCATTCTCGTCTGTTTCCCTAGTAAACAAGTCCTCTACCACCTTAGCTTCCTAGTCCTCGAGTTCGACGGTCTGTACTGGTACATTCGGAAGCGTCGGAGGTAGACTCCGGCCATAGTATCTAGTCGTAGAACCGTCTCCTATGCTCATCACTGCCAGCAATTGTTCGAGCTCATGTACCTTGTTCGTCAAGTCCGCGATTTTTGCTTTCTGCTCCCTTGCGTTAGCTACTAGGATCCTAATACACAGATTCATCGCTTGCTAGTTAGTGCCAGAAGTAACTACTCTTGCGAGTGTCTGCGCTTTGGTTTCGTTCGGACGTCGTCTAGATGTAGTGCTAGCTTGCGGAGGTGGTCCCGAAACTTCGTCTGCTAGCTTGCTCGGTTTCTGCCTCGGCCTCGTGATGTTCTGTCCTATAGTCGAGGTTCCGGCTTCTTCCTCGCTAAGCTGAAGTCGTGTCAACCACTCGTTCTGCACTAGATCTTCATACGCTTTCTTGTCTGCTGCTGTCGCTCGCGAGCCTTTCTTTGCTAGCTCACGTCGTCTATCTTCCAGGATCTGCTTCTACTCCCTCAGGGTGTCGGCTAACTAGAGTTTCCTGTTCTTTTCCGATTCCTAGCTATGGTGACTACGCGTCAACAGGCTTTTGTCGACACTACTTAGGGTGAGCGCTTTGTCTAGGACCTTCTTCTCTCCTATAGACGTCAGCATCGCTAGCAACACTTGCTTGTCGAATTTCCCTCGTGTCCGTCCTTAGTAGGCGCTTAGCTGAGCACGCACTCTAGGGTCGCCCTTCTAGTTGAGTGCCAGCGCGTAATCTGGGTTGATCACCCTGGTGTAGTTGAAGACGCCCTTGTCGACTCGTCCCGCGAAATCCGCTTCCTGTAGCAGCAGTTCGCTAGTCGCCGGATCCTTTGCTTTGGCGACATGCCAGCCCGAAGAAAGCAACAGACCCTTAAGGTTGAAATACCTGGGGCACAATGTGTGTCTATCGTACGCTGCGAGCTTGCGATTCTTCAACACTCTGATGATAAGCGCGTCGTCTTAGTTCGGCACGCTGTCTAGGTCCATAGCTACTTTGCCAAGCTGGGCAGCTGTCTTGCGTTTGCGTGGTGTGCTAGCATTAGCACTAGCATCTAATGCCAGTTTCCTCTTTTTCCTAGTGCTCGGGGCGGTTTCTAGTGTGTCACCCAAAGACACTCCGCTACCTTGATCCTAGTCGGGGGTAGGGGGGAAAGTGGCATCATCGTCCTCGCTCGAAAAGCGTATGTCGGCGTTGATCGTTTTCGCGCCCTTCGCTGGTCGTCCAGACGTAAGACCCTCGCCGCCAGTGGCAACACCCTTGCCATCAGTAGCCTGTTGCTTGCCTTTGCCTTTGCCTGTGTTCGCGCTTGTCTCAGGTTGTCCAGACGTAGAGCTCGGCGTCGCCATTGTAGCCTTGGGCTGCGGCTTAACCACTGTCGCATTGTGCCCAATTCTCGCGTCGAAGCCTCCGCCGGCTGATGGTGCCTCATACCTGTGCACTCGTGCGAACGCTCTTTCGAATATGTTGTAGACCTTTTCCAGGCAACGCGGCGGTAGGGTTAGCAGCTTGCGCTGCCTGTTCGTCAATGCTGGCGTAAGGTTCGGGTACGTAAAGTCCAAATAGTCGTTGTTGCTATGTACCACGCGCTAGCTCTCCTGGTTGTTCGCTCGGTTATGTCTGTCTGCTAGGACTTGTACTGTAGAGACTAAGAACTGGGCGTCATCCCATGTTAGGTCTAACAACTTCCCTAGTCTTGTGATAGCTTTTTCCTATGCCACAAGGTACCACATCCTTACGCTGGCTGCCATGTTCTCCTACTCTGTACCTCCGAAGACGCTCATTTCCACCGCTACTGCCTGTAACGGAATGTGCTACCTTGCTTCCTACTCTTCTGCGATCAAGCCTCTGCTTTGTTTCTCTGCTGCCGGCACTCCGTCCCACTAGTGCTCCACCGTACGCTGCACGCTGCGCGCGAGCGCAAGCACGATCTTCTGCATCCTCGCAGGTGCTCTAGCCAACTTGGCTATCATCAGGACCATAGCTGTGTGTCTAGCGGTGGTGCGTCCAGAGGTAGGTAGTTCGGGAACTTCGCTCAGCAGTCCAGCCACTTCAGATTCCTCCTCGTTCATCGTTAGGGTTGTTAAGGGTTGCCTGCTAGGCGCTTCTACTGTCGTAGACACTTTATGTTCCCCGCTCATCGTTTCAGCTACTGGCGTCTCCGGTTGGATTGTCTCGCTTATTTCCGATCGTTGTTGTGGTCGATACCGACGAGGATGTAAAGGTAGAGGATGTGAATGTAAAGTAGAATGATGTGCAAAAGAATGGTGTCGAAGCGACAGTAATCATGTACCACATACCGAAGTGAAGTAACGAAGTGAATCCGCCCTGCGACGCGTTTCCAACATGTGAAAATCTGCCTGGCGCGTGAGTAGTGTCTAACGTCCAGTCGTAGAGCCACTTCCTCGAGTGCGTGTTCCGTGAGGCGTGCATTCGCAACCGTTTGCTTGGATCTGCTCGCGAGCTAAGGCTGCGCATCGCTCGGGTGTCCTATTCTCCCCGCATTGATGACGGCCTTACGACTGGATGCCTCTGCCACAAGCTGCTCGCTCACTCGCCACATTTTCCCGTTGCGAATCCTCTGTGACATCTCGCTCGCCACTAGGCATTGTCGCTACGACTGGATGCTATTCTGATCCCGACGCTCGCATTCCCGCTAGGTCCGCTCGCCAGCGTTCGCCTTGTCCCTTCTCGCGCTCGCTAGCGTCGGATGTCGTCCTTACGTCTAGACGCATAACCAAGATGCCACTGTATCATTCCCTTGTAAGTTAACATCACATATACTGTTGTCTATGAACGCCTAAACGCCGTTGTTCCCATTTCACAACTGCTAGGGGCTAAGCCTCTCACGCAGATCAACCGTCTTCGTCGCCTAGTACCTCTCGTTAATCTCGTCCGCCATTGCTGTCGCCGACGGGTTCAAGTACGCTTCCCAATTCCTGTCCATCGGCCTATGCTCTTTATCTATGGTTTCTACCCCTCGGTGGTCAAGTTCTGGCAAAGCTTGCTCGCCTGCTGCTGTGCGTTGCTGATTGTCTCTCTTCCTCGCCTTTCGCTAAGTGTCTCTAGCAGCTAGATAGGCCTTTATCTGAGCATTGTAGCGGGCAATTTGCATCGGTTCTGGACCGAGACCGTCTGTAGCTTCCCGAATGATGAACCTCTTCATGTCATTCAGATGGAATTTCTTCGGTAGCGCCTCGTGCAGCAGTAGTACAACCTAGCTAGCTTGGCCGTTCCTTACCAAGCTATCTAGGATAAAAGGACCATCCTACCTTAGTTCAAGCTTGTGGCCATGCTGATTATCTTGACCTAGCCGTCGCACCAGCACTGCGTCGCCTACCTTCGGTTCCTTCTAACGTGTTTCCTTCCTTGCAGTGCAAACCTGTTGGTGAAGTCTATGGCTCAGATTCAAATTGCGCTTCTTATCTAATCGCGCTAGACGTAGGTCCTGTGTTGTGTCGTTAAATGCGTCGAGCATTCCATTCTGGACCATTTCCCCAACTCGTTCCATACGTAGGCCGTCCTCTACTAAGAGGTCCAATGGTGAGAGATGCGGCGATGCTCCGAATAGCAGTTCGTACAGAGAAAATCCATTTGCTGCTTTTGACCTGCAGCTATTGATGTTGAACACTGTGTCAATGCACCAGTCTGGCTAGTAGAATAAGGCTTCTAGCTGTGCTTGCAATTTCAGGCGAAGCGCTGCTAGCACTAACTAGACCGATCGTTCTGCTAAACCCACAGATTGTGGATGTGATGTTAGGGCTGCATAGTGTCGAACACCCTTCTTCTGCAGGGTCGCTGTTATGAGCTTGTTGATGAAATGTGAACCATTATCGGTGTACAGGGCGCGTGGCTAACTAAATGTACTTCCGACCACATGTACTAGGAATGCCATCACGTTCGCTGCTGTCGCTAAGACCAATGGCCAAGCGAAAAGAAACCGCGTTGCGTAGTCGACAGCTACCAAGATGTACGATTCTCCTCGAGGTCCTCGCGGCGTAATGGGCCCAATGAAATCGAGCCCTAACAGGTCGAATGGATTAATCGCCAGAATTGGAAGTATGTTCTTTCCTGGTCGCAACGGTCCTGTGAATTGGCACTGTAGGCACTCCACGCAGTACTTAGCTATGTCGTCTGCCCTCGTCGGCCAAAAGCACCGCCCGACAGCCTTCTACAAAGTCAGGTGAATCGAAAAATGTCCATGTAAGTCATGTAGGTCATGAAGTACGCCAGCTACCTCGGATTTCACGATGCATTTGCTCATCGATCCGTCGCGCTCGCGGTAAGCCAACTGGTTACCGTCGCCATTCTCGTTGTCCCTCTGCAGCAGCACAAGGTTCTTTCCGACATGACGCACTAGGCGCCTGTAGGACTGCGCGAGTATTTCGACCGAGGGTACAATGCCTGTTAGCTTGTACAGCAATAGATCGCGATACCAGTCATCTCGTAGCTAGTAGAGCCACCGCCGTCTGTCGCAGTCCTCGAGCGCGTCTTCTACATCGATCCTCCGGGCTTCTATGTCTCTAGCTGTAAGGTCCACGGCTATGGAGTGTAATGTTCGTTCTAGCGGCCCGTTGCCCATTTGGTACGTAGCGCATAGCTTCAGTCGAGACAAGCTATTAGCAATGACGTTCTACTTCCTAGGAATGTGCTGAATCTAAAGGTCAAACTCTTAAAGTAACATCTGCTATCGAATGATTCGTGAGTTCTTGTGATCGCCTGTTATGATCGATTTCAGTGCTTAATGGTCAGTGTAGACAATCAAGGGAATTGCATGCCCCCGAACTAGCTATGCGACCTCACTCAGGCATTTCACTAAGGCTAAAGCTTCTCTTTCCGTAGTTTGGTAGTTCTGCTCTGTCGAAGTAAATGAATAACTCATAAACTGCACTAGGCTGATCAGGTCGGAGCCATTAGCTTTGCACACCGTCCCTGTGTGCTGCGAAGGCAACTAGAATAGATACCTACTAGCGCCGTACAGCGACGCATCTGTAGCTAAGTGCTACTGAGCGTCGGGGTTCCTAGAAGAGCAGATTGTCTAACAGACCAGCGTTTTGATCTCCTCGAACGCTTTGTTCTGTGTCTCTCCCTACTAGAACTTCCGGACCACCCATTCTCGTCCTACCTTCTCTTTGGTAAGGGCGGTATTCATAATCTGCATTCTGTCGGCGCGCCTAGGCAGGAACTTGCTCACCCATCCCAGTTAATCGGTAAACGCCTTCAGCTCCACTGCGTCAGTGGGCGCTGGCCATTTCCAGAACGCCGCGAGTCTGTCAGCGGAGGGTCGAATGCCATAGGGCGATCTGTCGTGACCTAAGATAGATACCTCGCTTGCGAAGAATGTGCTCTTTTCCGGCGACAGCGAAAGCTACGCCTATGCAAGTCGGGGGAAGTAATGGTTATGCAAAAAGTCAAGGTGCTTCGCGAAAGTGCTGCTTCCTATAATGTCGTCGTCCATAAAGAAGCTGTACTAACTGCTAGTATCATCCAGCGCTGGTTCGGGCGCAGGCTCTAGAATAGGACCTGTTGCGATGTCTTTCAATCTTGTGTAGGTTCCTAGTGCACCTGTTAATCCTTGTCCTATGCGCAGATACTTGTAGAGTCCATGAATAGTGTAAAATGCTATTTTGTAATTGTCTCGCTTGCTTAGTACGACCGCCTAATACCCGTTCGACGCGTCAGTCTTGCTTAGCACTCGGTTCTCTGCCAAGCTAACGCTATATAGCACTAGCTCGATGCGCTTTATCGGATAGTTGGCTTTTATCGTCAACGCATTCAGTGCGATCCACGGGTGAATCATCCGCAGCAATCCGTTCGTCTTCCTAACGAACTTGGTCTTTGCACACTATAGAGACTGACATTCGACGATAATCAGTGCAGTCTTGAGCTTCAGTAGCATCTCTTTCTGAAAAGCGACTTCCTCGCGGGTGTACAATGACGGTTTCGCTAGCTTTGGAGGACGTCCAGTCGTAGGGATAGTGTGAATAATCAGATCTGTTACTAGCATATCGCGAATGTCTTTCACGAAAAGGTCGCGCTATACTAACAACAATAGTCGTGCTGCTCGCCTGTCTTCATCTGTGGAACACATGTTTCCCAAGATCTTCGGAAAGGCTCTAAACTCGAGCTCGAATGCGGCGTCAACTTCGCCGTCGTCGAGCAAGTTAGGCATTCGACGTCTCTAGTCGTTAGGCCTTCGTTCTGTCGGAAACCCCGTCATCGACGAGAACTCTCGGTCTTCTGTTAACATCCAATTCATTTGGATTCGCTCCCGTGGTTCACTATGGCCTACGGCGTCCAGACGTACGTCTTTAGAATCCGCGTGGTATGTCTCCTACGTACCATACGAGTCTCCCGAACTCACGGCATCCAGACGTACGTCCCTCGCCACGTCCCTGCACGCGTCCTACGTGCTACTGTCGACCCGCAGACCCGGTCCAACTTAAAGCACCGCTATCAAGACTGGCTAACCAGCTGTCGGCAACACTTGCTCGTCCTTTAGTCGTTCCAACACTCTCGATGTCGGGGCAGCAGCGCCACGGTCGTCGTCGTCCCCTTACCCTGGGTCCGACACTATAACACTTAGCTCAAAGTCCCTCAGGGTTGTGGAATGGATATAATATGCAGACTGGGCTTTATTCTAGGTAAGGTAACTATCTATGTGGTTGATCTGTGCTATAGTAGGGTGCGCTACGTCTGGATGCACGTCGCCTCCCTCGGTTTCGCCATCCTTCTAACCATGCGCTGTATTCCTTGCAAATTCCTTGCGAACTTGCTTCTGTGCTCTTTTGTCTAACAGCATACCGGGTACGCTGTTAGTCGCGCCTGTAGTAGGGTTATTATGCTTCGTAGTCGAATAGTCGACTGCTCTAAGTTTGCTAGGTGACTCCTCCTAGCGTGGCATCAGGACTTCGTCCTAGGTACCCTCGCATAGACTGCGGTCGCTGGCCTCGGGCTCCGTTAACGACCCCCGGCTTTTCCCTTAGTCAGGTAGTTTGATAGCTAGTGTCTAGACGTAGGTCTGAAAGCCCATCCGGTCGGATCAATGTCGTGGCCTTCGGCAATGTTTGCCAAAGCGATTTCGGTGTTGATTTCTGCAGAGCGCTCATTGCTGCTCGATGCATATAGCTGTAGAAGTTCGGCCTTCTTTGCTAGCGACGATGCTAGAAGTCCAGGCCTTAATAAAGTAACCTTCCTGATCTGCTTCATGGTGCTATTATGGTCGGCGATATAGTAGGCATCTTTCTCATAGTCCCCTTTGACCTTGTTCTCTTGCATCTATTGTCAGCTAAGAAGGATATTGAACACTGTATCGTGCGGTGTAACGAACAGCTTTACCTATCGCGTTACGCTAGCAATGTTCATAGGGAACCCTATATACCTGCTCAGCCGGTCTCGTATGCTGTTTGCCAGAATGGCAGTTATAGGCTTGTCGGTAACCATGGTTTTTAGCTTCATCTGTTGCACCACCTTGTCGTTGATCAGATTCGCTCTAGCACCACTGTCGAGCAGCACTCGCTAAATCACGAACTTCGCTTGATTAATGAGTGCTAAACATTCCGTATAGAATGTAGAGACTGATTTCGGACCCTGCGTTTCTTCCATGCTTACCGAACCGATAAACGTGTCGGGTACGACTTTATATGCACTGATGTCGACCACAACGTCTTGTAGGTGAACGAAGCAATCTATCGCGCTGTAATCGATCTGAAGTTCTTCTGCGTCATGTTCCACTAGTAGAGGGTCTGTATGTGCTAGCTAGCGTCCGGCCGTAGGGTTGCCTGCTAGATGCATAGCTTCGGCAGGGCGCTTCTACCCGGTAGGGAGTTCGAACGCCAGTGCCGCGGCCATCTGCTGCCTGGCAGATCTACTCATGTCTAGTAGGTGCTACTACGGAACCTGCACATTAACAGCGCCTAGCATCTCAATGATGTCCAGACCTTTCTTTCCCCCTATAGCTCGAATGTAAGCTTCGTGGTCGACCTTCTTAAACTTAGCCTCTACTGTGTTTTGTAATGGCGCCTACTTGCTGCCCCTAGCATCGCTATCTACCATGATTCTTCCTCTAGCACCCCGCAAGCGCTTCGCCTCGTACGCCATTATTCCTAGCTCTTCCGCCGTAGCGACGTCCACGTTGCTAATGTGCACCGTGCCATAGTCGTCGTCTACGCCCGCCTCGGAACCTAGGTCTGTAAGACTGTCGCAATCTAGTCCGTGGACAGCGACTGGCCTGCTCTAGCTATCCTGTCTAGCGTCTAGACGTTAGGACGTCTTAACGCCTATTCGCGCACGCTAGTCGTCGACTTTGGCCTTCTGCTGGTCCTCGGGCAGAGGAGTCGTGCTCGTGCAGTTCCTAGAAGTGTGGCCATATTTACTACACCTAAAGCAACATAGCTTCTAAGGATTAGCAGACGATGGTGCCTCGCTGGCTTGCTTACCTCTATCTACGTTCCTACCTGCTTTAATCTCTTACAGTGGTTTCCTCGCTAGCTGTGTAATGCTTCTAGCCGTAGGGACTCTAGCTTGCGTGGGTACGGGATTCTGAGCTTGCGTGTTCAAGGTGAGCTGTCCCAGGCCCTTACCGTTAAACCCAAACGCTCTGCCCATCCACTTCAGTTGTGCCTTGCTAGATCCATCTAAGGCGTCGAGGTCCTCACAGAACTTCGTAGCCTCTTCATTCGTGCTAGCTGTGTTTTGTCGCCTTACTCGCGTTGTACTGCGCAGGATGTTAATCATGTCTTCAAAGTTCACGTCGAGGCCTGTAGTGCGAGCTACTAGCATGTCTTCTAAGCGTGCATCCGATAGCCTAGCAATGAAGTATTCAGTAACTTCCTAGGACCATTCCGGTACCTTCTAGAGGATTGCGCGTGCGTCCTCGATGTAGGTGTTAATGTCCCGAGAGTTCTGTTTCAGATGTAGCATGTCGTTCATGGCTTGCTTCTAATTGTCTTTGCGGTCCACACAAGGAAAGCGTGTCTTCAATTCCTTCATTAGCAGTGCAGCATCGTCTATTACTTTATCCTATAGGGCATCTGCATAAGTGCGTGCTGCACCTTAGAGCTTGGAGTATAGGAACGCTGCTATCGCAGCCAATGTGTCTTCTTCTATGTAGCCGTATAGTAGCACGAAAGTCTCGTCCTAGTACAGAGAGCAAATCTGAATCCAGCGTTAGATGTTCTTACCTTTCTTACCTAAGAATATAGGCGGCGTGAACAGTGTTGCGTTCGGCCTACGTAGCTACATCGGGTATTGCTGCTAGAATACTAGGACTTCAGGTACTAGCACCAATAGCGGAGGTACTTCTGCCTGATGAGGCAGATCGAAGGCGTCCAGACGTTAAGCCTGTTGCATATGCCTTCGTGCTTTGAACGGATCCTTCCAGCCAGCCTCGAGAATGTCCGCTGCAGAGATGTGTCTAGTCGTAGCAGCGTGTGAGATCTTCCTCGCCTTCCTAGGTGTGTCTTGAACATGGTCCTCTACCTCCTTCAGCCTCTTTTCCCGCTCTGCCAGTTTCTTCTCACGTGCCTCGAGCTATGCTATTATGCCTCGCGTGCGGCAAGAGACATTAGATGCTAAGCTCGATAGAGCTGGTGAGTTCGCAAGCTTGTCGAACATGCCTCCAGGTTTGGCTGCCACACTGTTTACCGCTAGACGCCCGTTCTAAACCACACCCAAATTGCGTAGTAGTAAGCTCAGCGTTGTAGGTTCGGCTTCCTGTAGTGGTAGGATTGTGTAGCCTCGCACTGTCGATCCTCGAGCCGCCTGACGTTGCGTCGCTGGCCAAATGCGTGTGGCACGCCTGTCAGTAGGTAGCACGTCAAGACCGCATCGTTCGAACACTGTAGTATCGGCAGTGTCATCACGCAACGCAGTGTGCACAGTGTCTTCGCTTTCCGGCACCGCCTTCGTTAGGGTCTCTATGTCTAGCATAGCGTCTAGACGTACGTACGGGTGGCAGTTCGTGAGTAAGATGACCGAGTGCAGTGTGCTAGGCACGTAAGGTATGGTATGCAATCAAGTATGCGTCTGTCAATCGTGAGCTGTCGAGAAGTCGTTCTGCCTTAGCTCTATGGTCTCTAGACGTAAGTCTCACATATGTGGTAAGGGCGAGATGTTCGTGACAGAAGTCTTTACTCGAGCAATGTGTAGCCGAAGTTGTGGCTTCTTCAGCTTAGCAGCTTCCTAGCCAAAGTGTAAACAAACCTAGCTCTTTCTGAATATCGTGAGGAAGGAAGCTGGTACGACTACCTAGGTTGAAAAGGTCGAAGAGACCAGAAAATGAGGTTTAATAAACCCGTTAAGCTCGTAATGGTGTCGTCCAGACAGTGAATGAAGTAAGCGCTAATCGCAGCGCCTGCGGATGTAAAAACCTTGGTTAAGGTGAAAGGTGTAGCTGTCAAAGTGAGCCAACTGCTCGAACCCTAGTGAAAAGACCCCGTCTAGAGGTAAGCAAAACCCGCCAGAGGTTTGCGAAGGTCAGTAAAAGACCTTAGAAAAAAAAACGAACAAAGACCCGGCGCTTCTGAAGCGGTGGACCCCCAATTGTAGTGTGTGATGTGGATGTCTCAGCTATCAGCTATATACCGGAGGTAAGACAAAGGTAAGATAGAATGTACCCGTGCCGGGACGCACGGTCCCACAACAGGAACAGATGGGGTCATTATAAGGGATTGACGTAGCCATTAGTGAGACTCTCAACTACACAGATGAATGGGAAAGTATGTGGTATGAGAACCAGGAGATGAAAAGGGAGTGCCTACCTAGGAGTGGAGTGTGGCCGTCAGTGTAGGCCTAAACATGCGGGTTAGCGCTCCAGGAGACCAAACATGACCGCAGTCGCACGACAGTGACATGCGGATGTATTCAATGCCACACATATCATTTCAACACACCTCCCACACAGTCATGAAGACCGTACGCATCATTCCGCAATAGCACCAGCATCTCCATCCCCCGGTCGCTCCAAGCATAACCACCGACACCACCACCGCCAGTCCGAGACCGTTGCTGGCTAGCCGCCTCCGCCCGCGGAACGATTCAAAACGGGAGAGAGTACCTGCATTTGCCCGTTCCCTAGGTAGACATCGTGCAGCCCCTCTCTATCCTGCCGATAACTCTCCATCCACCCCGACTCACCTCACCACACCGCACTCTTCCTGCACTCCACGCTCGCCGACCACGAATACGCTACCGACCACGCGAAGCGCATTTTCGCCACCAAGCGACTCCATCGATACCCCCGACCGCCCGCGCCGACTTGGAGAAGAGAGCCTTCCCATCGCGACGCCAGCACACAATCGACTGCTGCACTCGTTCCCCTCCGCCCATTGCTGCCACTGGCCGCTGCAGCATACCGCGACCTGGCCAGCAGCAGGCATCCAATGGCCGTCTCTACGCTGCAGACCCCGTCGCGGGCCTCCTCGGGCTCCGGGTCCTCCTACATCCCCATGACACGCCAGAACACCCTGAGCTCGCATGATGGCGCGCGCTCGATGCGCGCATCCAAGCGCTACTCCGTCACCGCCTTATACCTGTCCATGAACGCCAACCAGCGCGATCTGGAGATTGAAGATGATCTGGCTAGAGGTAAGAGCATGATACGATTTCGAGGTTGCGCGGACGCATAGAATCGCCTACTGACATGCATCCAGCACAAAAAGCGCTGCGGGATCTGAAAGCGCGCATCTCGTCACAATCGAAGAAGAACTTCGTCCTCGAGAAGGATGTCCGATATCTGGATTCTCGCATTGCGCTGCTCGTGCAGAATCGCATGGCATTGGAAGAGGTGAGAGCGCACTGATTGGGTCGTGGTATCTCGCGCAGGACTAACAGCAAAGCAGCGAGATGAAGTCGCCAGTCATCTGGACGAGACCTCTGACCTCTCCGTGGGTTCCTTTCCAAACGACGAGAAGACGCAGAAATACGGCAATCTGCTGTTCCTCCTTCAGAGCGAACCAAGACATATCGCACATCTATGCCGGCTGGTCACCATGGCGGAGATCGACCAGCTGCTGCAGACCGTCATGTTCACCATTTACGGCAACCAATACGAGAGCCGAGAAGAGCACCTGCTCCTCACCATGTTTCAAGTGAGTTCATACAGCCTCCTTGCAGACCTCAAATCTAACAATGCTTGCAGTCTGTTCTTACCTTTCAATTCGACACCACCTCCGACTACTCCTCCCTTCTCCGTGCAAACACCCCGGTATCACGAATGATGACCACCTATACCCGACGCGGGCCGGGACAGAGCTATCTCAAAAGCGTGCTTGCCGAGCGGATCAACTCCCTGATCGAGATTAAGGATCTGGATCTGGAGATCAACCCGCTCAAAGTGTACGATACGATGATTGCCAAGATCGAAGCCTCGGGTGAATCTGCTGCTCCCGCTTTGGCAAAGGGTATCACAGCAGAGCAGGCGGCGGCAAATGAAAGCGTGCAGCGGATCATCGCCCCTCGGATAGACATGCTAATCGAGATCGCCAACTCCTTCCTGGACACCATCATTGACGGATTGGAGGAGACTCCATATGGAATCCGATGGATATGCAAGCAGATTCGAAGTCTGACACGGCGGAAATATCCGGATGCAGCGGAGCAGATGATCTGTACCCTGATCGGAGGCTTCTTCTTTCTGCGATTCATCAACCCGGCCATTGTCACGCCCAGATCTTACATGTTGATCGAACAAACCCCAGCCGAGAACCCGAAGCGCACCTTGACGTATGTGGCAAAGATGCTGCAAAATTTGGCCAACAAGCCCAGTTACGCGAAAGAACCGTACATGCAGAAACTCCAGCCTTTCATCGAGCTGAATAAGGAGCGCATCAACAAATTCATGCTCGATCTGTGCGAGGTCCAAGACTTCTACGAGACGTTGGAAATGGACAACTATGTTGCACTGTCCAAGCGAGACTTGGAATTGCAGATCACCCTGAACGAGGTGTACGCCACTCATCAGCTGCTGGAGAAGCATAACGTCGAGCTCGGCAAGGATGAGAGCTCGCATCTCAACCAGCTGCTGGCCGAACTCGGTCCCGCACCAATACAATTACCACGAAAAGAGAATCGAGTCATCAACCTGCCGTTGTACAGCAAGTGGGAGACACCATTGGACGATCTGACTGCAGCACTAGACATCACGCAAGAAGAGGTGTACTTTATGGAAGCCAAGGCGACGTTTGTCATTATCTTGCGAACACTTCCGACGACTGCGGCAATCACAAAGCGGCCGTTACGGTTGGATAAGGTAGCGGAGGCTGCAGCCACGACGAAGAACGACTCGGTGATGGTCCGGAAGGGCATCCGAGCGATGGAGCTTCTCAACCAATTGCAAGAACTGAAGATCATCGACAAGGAGGACAGCTACGCGGTGCTGCGAGACGAAATCGAACAAGAACTCGTGCATCTTGGCTCACTCAAAGAGAAGGTATTGACGGAAACGCAGAAATTGGATGAGGTGTTCCGAACCATCCGTGACCACAACACTTACCTGGTTGGACAACTGGAGACATATAAGAGCTATCTCCACAACGTCCGTGGGCAGTCGGAAGGCACGACCAAACGAGGCGCGGCATCGAAAGTGCTGGGCCCGTACAAGTTCACTCACCAAGAACTGGAGCGACAAGGCGTGATCCAGAAGAGCAACGTTCCGGACAACCGGCGGGCGAACATCTACTTCAACATCACCAGTCCGAGTCCGGGCACGTTCGTCATCAGCCTGCATTACAAAGGCCGGAATCGCGGCTTGCTCGAACTCGATCTCAAGCTCGACGACCTGCTGGAGATGCAAAAAGAGCAGCAGGAGGATCTTGATCTGGAGTACGTGCAATTCAACGTTTCCAAGGTCTTGCAGCTGCTCAACAAACGCTTCGCCCGGAAGCGCGGCTGGTGACGGTGATCAATCGATCCTGACTGCTATTGCCTACACCCCTTTATCCAAAGGGTGCTTGTCCTTGGACGCTTATCCGACCTATTTGTCTTGTCGTCCGGGTGGGCCCTGCTCACGGATTCGCGATGCGCCTCGCTCTTGCATCTACTTCCCGTCGACCCGGATTTCCTGTTGATGTGTGTTCTGTTCGTTTTGAGATACCCGGGTGGAGTTTTTGTTTTGTCGACCGTGCTTTCACGTGTGGACTCTGCTTGTTCGTGGCTAGGGAGTTTCTGTCGTGGGGCTTTTTCCTTGTCGTCACGATGCGATACCAGATGAGAGGGGACAGGGGAAGCTGGACCCGGAGGTTGGTTGTAGGACTGGCTGGCGAGCTGGGCATGGGTATGGAGTGGCTCTGCAAACAGGAGCAGTCGAAGGCGGAGATGGCAGCGAGTCCATGGTCTCCTATGTGCTGGTTGTACGAGTACGATGTATGTATGTATGCGTGCTGGGTCTTGCGAGAATGTATGAGTCCAGATTGCTGCCGTGCTTTGCTTGAGGTCCATCATCTATTATCCCGTATGTCATTTGATAGGTGTGATTGGAAACTGCTACAGACGAGGTCATGATGTTTCGGTCGGTGTGGTCTTTGCTATATCTAGGTGATCTCCGGGTAGATGCCACCGGAGTCATCGAACAGATCTGTTATTGACAGTAGGTGGAGATGAAGTCGGAATATAAGGTATGCAACTACACTACCGCTCTATCTGTACACATACGTCCTTTACGGGAGGTAGGTAGTTGTATTGGTGTTCGTCTTTGAGTCCTCCTTTACTACATGACATACACCGTCGGCCACATCTATCACGATCCATCTAGGAAGCATTCGTATACACAAGTGATGTCCAAGCATGCCTTAGGCCGGTAGGTAGATAGTCATACACTGAGTCACATGCGTAAGGTATACAGTATAGTCATGGGGCGGTGAACGCTGCCTAGAGGTCGACACCGGCGGCCCCAGTCATCATCCCATCCCATCCCATCCCACTCACTACCCTGCCTCTCCCGAAGCTCGCCAACCTACTACCGTACCGCAGCCTGCTGTACATGTACACCCGGCCTCGTCACACCATCTATCCACCAACATCACTCTTGTCTAGTCACTCAATCCTGCCATCTGCTGTGTAACGTCGGGGAAATCGTCAAGCTCGTGAACGACAAGATTACCAGTCTCGCGCACGGTGGGTTCCATTGATCACGACTTCAAGCGTGGTCCGCTAGCCCGAGCCGCAAGGGATATCGTTATACAAACGGCATCGATTTACAACATCCCTACTTACCCTCTGCTTCTCCTGCTTGACGTCGGCTGCACCGTCGACAAATCGTGACTCGAAACCCTCGAACCTACCCTCGCAACCCCACCGAAGCAGCACCGCATACAAGATCCCCACCATGTCCGCCTCGATGCCGATCCCCAAGCGGACCCACCACGTCTCCTCCCCTTCGCACAGCTCCTGGAGCTCGTCGTCCGCCGGCTCGTCGTGGGGCGTCGAGACACTGTCCAAGGCGAAAGTAGTGCCGGGCGAGGAGGAGGGCAAGATGAGCCGGAGGACGTCGAGCGAGGTCAACGCGCGGCGGCCGTCGTTGTTGGGTGTGTATCCCGCTTCTCTATATCTTTCTGCCTTGACGAGGTTGGAAATTGGCGAACGAATGCTGATCAGGGTATACATGTCGTAGGCAACTCGCTCGCTCGATCAGAGTATACCGTCATCAACTTGGGCCATGATGGGGCGCCGCGCTTGGTAAGTCGGGAATGCAAAGCTGTCGATCAACGTACGAGAGTAGCGTAGCTGACAATGTGGTTACTGTAGGTGACGTGCGTCAAGTCGTCGCAGGGCTTTGACTGGAATCAAGGTAGGTTCTTGGTGGGAGGATATGAGTATACGCTCTCTGGAGTGGAAGATGCGCTTGGAGGTCATGTGGAATTCAAGGACTAACTCCCGCGTGTCTGCAGAGCTCTTCCTCCCATCCTACGCCGACCATGACTCGCACGAGCTCGAGCACAAGCCGGATCCCGTGCAGGACATCATCTTGACGGACGAGGAGGCCGCGGCTATGCTTCCGCAATGAGAATGATCGCGACACGAGGGGACCATTGGCGTATACACGCGGCGAGGAATAATGAAATATCAGGTGGATTTATCATTTACACATTGCTAGGTTGGATGTCTGGAAATGCTGTTGGCATATATCACAGGCGTTACAGGTTGGATGATGCAGGGCGTTGGGATCTGGAATAGGCGTAATGGCGATGTGATTTCTGGCTATACTACGATACTACAGACGATCTGTATTTGCATCAATCAATCTTACACACGTGGGTCAACTCTATCGCATCTGTATAGGGGTCGATGTACTACAGCCATCATATCCAACACCTCCCGGCCGTTATCGCAGCCAACATCTAGCATGTGACGGCATCAGCATCACAATCCGATAAGCCCTCCCGCCCCACTAGCCACATGCAGCAATACACCCCCACTTGATCCCTGCATGCACCCCAGATTCTGCCTCCCACCACGCCATCCCGCATCGAGCACTCCCATCCGAACTGTTTACATCCATCCATCAACCGACAGGCACACGCCAGGCGAAGCCGTGCCTTCTCACTCCAACTCTCGCACCACAGCAACAATGGCAACCCTCATCTTCGACAGCACCGCCGCCCCCCTCCTCAACGTCGATGCCTCGACGACCACCGCCCGCCTCACCAGCGCCGCCCACCGCAAGATCGAACTGCAGTCCCCCGAGGACTACGTCTACCTGCGCGCCAACGTGACGCGCGCGGCGCGCGAGAAGCTCGACCGCCATTTCCCGCCGGACGCGGCGGTGCGGAGCGACGGTGTCGTGGGCGCGGAGGGGGGAAGTGGTGAGGTGGGGAACGAGGGGGGAGATGTGATGAGGGGGATTGTGGAGGCGAGGGTCGATGAGGTATGTTTTTACCTGTTGTATTGGGGTTTGCGGGCCGGGGAGGCGTTGTTTAAAGACAGGGGACGGAGGATTTGGAGAACGTGTAGAAAGGAACAGACCATAGACGGGAATGGTGGCTGACAGATACCGCGCAACGCAAACAGTTCATCCGCAACACCTTCGCGGCCGCCAAGGCGAGCATCGCGATCAACGGGCTCGAGGCGCATGAGATGGAAGCCGAACTAGCGCGGGTACAGGAGGGCGGCGAAGGTACCTACCAACCACTCCCATCCACCCCCATCACGCATGCATATATACTAAGACTCGCCAACGACGCAGAACTCGAAGCCTACGATACGCGCCTTGCGGAGCGAATCCAGAAGCTGTCGGCGCAGATCGAGAGCCGCACGCTCGAGCTGGCGGACCTACGACGGACGGCGCCGGCGGAGACGGCACGGCGGTTCCGGGAGGGGTATGAAGCGCAGGTCGCGCGGCAGGAGGAGATGTGGCGGCGGGAAGAAGGGGAGACGATGCAGGCGGCGCGGGCGACGAGGATGGAGGTCGGCGAGGTGGCAAGGTTGGACGAGGTGCGGCGGACGTGGGAGCAGGGGACTGCGGAGCTGGTGGCGCTCAAGGCGGGGTTGGGCGGGACGGTGGCGAGGATGGAGAAGGCGCAGGAGACGGTCAATGTGGTAGAGGGGAAGTTGTGAGAGGAAAATCCATGCTCTTGGTTGGGAGGGTTTTTTTGGCGTTTTCAGGGGTGTCTGGGGAAATCGCATGCATGATACCCGGGGTGACGGCCAAACTGTACATTGACCATAGCATAGAGGACGAATCGGGAGAAAACACGTTCATGAAGCGTGTTGAGTTTCATACATTACTATCTCGTACTGGTCGTGTTGTTCTCCCCATAGAGAACCCTTTTGGAGGGCGATGAGCCTCTCAAACTCCAGAACGAAAAAATGCTGCTAATATCAGAACCCACAACCGCTGCCCACATCCACCCCTTTTCCTTACTCCAACACATCTAGGTGTACTGCCACGCATCCGCCTGGGTGCTGGAGATGGTCTCGACATCGAAGCCCAAGCAGCTGCTCGAGAAGCTGACGCCGGCGAGCGGGGCGAAGACCTGGTAGACGGTCGAGGTGGCGTTGGTTGGGCAGGCGAGGAAGCCGTCGCCGTTCCAGCGCAGGAGGCCGTAGTCGCGGTCCGGGACGGGGTCCCTGGTGAAGCCGGTGCGGATGGCGCCTTCAGGGACGGCGGCCGAGTGGGCTTGCGTGTAGGCGAGAGCGCCGCAGGTGGGGTCGATGTAGACCTGAGGAGGATGTTAACTGAGGATGGACCTAGACAAGGAGATGCGAGGGGAGGTTTACCTGCTGGCCACCGGGGACGATCGCACCCATAGCTAGCGTGTTGTTACCGTCGAGGAAGTTGGTGTCGGTCGAGTTGGGGCAGGCGCCGCCGCGAGCTGCGACGAGCGGGCAGTAGCTGGCCGTGGGTTTGTTGATCCAGATGCGGAAGTCTGATGCTGAGAGGGTGGTGAAGTGGATCGGTGAGCCGGAGCGGACGTTCAAGGCGCTGAAGAATTGTGCATTGGTGGTGGCGGCCGCGAGGGCGAGGGTGGAGAGGATGCTGGTGGTCTTCATGATTGGTGTTGGTGGGATTGTGTTTGGTTGGAAGTGTTGTTTTATGGTTTTCTTGAGAGATTGGTTGTGGATTGTCTTGTTGGATGAAGAGCTGGGAGGATGGAAGATGTGACTGAAGAAGAAATGCCATGAAGACAGGAAACACTGTCGCACTTATACCTGCCGGCACGCCCTTGCCCTTACCTACCTACCTTACTAGCGAAGTGAAGTCGTCAAGGTCAGCCGCGATGGGGTGGGTGTAACGTCGAATCGCCAATCCGTGCTCTGTCGATGACCATCCGCGCCGTCCTCGTCCAGGCGTGCAAGGTCTACCAGACCCACTCGGCCTCGCATCGACCGACTGGTGCAATGTTATCGACGTCATGCGTCGTATTTCTGTCGCGGAGGTAATGGTATGCAGGTCGATCACCCAAGGTCATGTACGGTATGAAGATCGTATTCATGTCTTGGTCGGGCATGATTCGGCCCTTGTCGTGTGATTTCAGCCTCGCTAGCAGGCCATGGCGCTCGTAACACCCTCGAGCTTGGCGTGGGTCTTTCAATCCGAACGACATTGGCATTACGATGATGATTGGAGCCATTGACGTCGTGTCTGAGGGTTTCGTGATAGATGTGTTGCCGGCCTAACATGTACATCGCCCATAGGGCCAACTTGGCGTCGGTCCGTCGGCTGGAGGCGGTAAGTGGCCAGATATAGCTGGTGCAGCACTAACCACTGATCTGCGCAAAGAGGTGGAGCGCTCTGCCGAAGATCTTTCTATTCTTTGTTCTCCTTTGCTATCGCGGTAGTTGTGCGTGCATAATAACGGATGCAGCCAAGCGTCCAAAGACGCCCGAATCCTCCAGAAATAGCGCATGATACATCATCGAGCTCCACTAGATCTCACGGGCCGAACCTTGGGGCCAGGTATAGAAAGCTTGAGTCGGCCGACTTTTGACGTTACATGCCTCAAAAAGCCGGTACGGGCCTGTCGCATCTACTAACCGTGGTTGTGGGGTGAAGGTCACATCAGTGTTGATTGGCACTGACCAGAAGAGTTTCCTCGTGATGTTATGTGCTCGACTTAGCAGTGTGCAGTGGGAACAGTATATTGGCTCTGAGGTTGTGGCAACGGTAATGATGATGAACAGCATTGAAGAAATGCTTGCTTTATAGATGGCACCACATGTTATACAGCGTGGTCACTGTCATGATGCTAATTCGAGGAGAAGTGTCATTTTCCGCTCGTGCCTAGATCTCAATATCATCATCATGACCGTCTATGCTGCCGGATGATCCCAATACCATTCCTCTCTACATCTTTTGCGCACGCGTCGTCCGATCGTAAAATTCCAGCGTGCACGCCGCGAGAAAGCATGGGATCTCCTTCCGGCCCTCCACCCAGAACTCTATCAGACCTTTGATCTCCCCAGCAAACACACTTTGCGGGCCACCACTGACCTTCATCGTGCCGTTCTCGCCGTCGAACACGATACTGTTCTCCTCCTCGTCCCCATCGACGATGCTGGTAGGATGCAGGATGGACGTCGCTTTGACACGACCGTTGGGCATGAAGTCGAGTTTCCAGCCGAGAATCGACGCCACGGCTTCGCGGAACTCGAGTGACTTGGACCCCCAGATCTGTTTCAGTCGGAGGGTTTTCTTGTCTTGCTGTGCCAACGACGTCTGGAGCTCGTCAAGCTGAAGTCGAACGTTGTCAAGCGTGCTGATTGGAACGACTTTGGTGCCATTCGGTCGACCTTCCAGTTGGGCAAGGAGCGCCGCATTCTCCTTGCGAAGGGTCTTGAGAGTCGTCATCTTGATCGCCTCAGCTTGCGCTGTGGGATTATTGCGGAACTCAAGCGTCCGGGTCCGCGATGACTCGCGCAGATTCTCAAGCTGCGAAAGGTTTGCTTTGAGTTCCGCTTCCAGAACTTGATTGCGTTTACGGAGAGTCTCGAGATCGTCTTGCAAAGTGCGTGTCTTCCGTCGAAGTTCACCGAGTCGCTCGCTCTCCTCTTCCTCGTCTTCACGCGAACGCTTCTTTGGTGATTGTACTGCCGGTGCAGGGGCTTCAGCCTCTAGCTTGGATAGCTCAGCATGTGCAGTTTGTAATTCACTCCGGAACTGCTCGACCATATCCTCCAGCTCGTGAATCCGCTTCGACCGCTCTTCGTCGACCTGCTCAGGATGGAATTCCGCCTCCTCCGCTTCGAATGTTTTCATTTGCGCCCGCAGATATTCCACTTCTTTGGCAACGAGATTCCTCTGGCGTTCCAGTCTCATGCGTGCTTTTCCATCCACAGCAGTAGTGTTCGTCGCTCCACTTCCTGCAAGGCGCATTTTCTCCAGCTCAGCCTGCAATCTGACTTTATCATCTTCGAGGGAGCGTATGTTCTCATCCCTGACGTTCAGCTCGGGCTGCACCGCTCCCAATCTATCGACCAGATTCAGACGTTCCAGTCTCTCCTGCATAAATGCCTTTGCCATCTGCTCCGGGGTGTCGTATCGCATTGCCTCATCTTCGGCAGCTTGGCTAGCCAGATACGACGTCCACCCTTGCTTTTCATCCTCAAGAATGCGCCTTTGAAGCTGAGCCTCCGCAAGCTCCTTCCGCAGATCGTCCATCATCCGCACCTTCGCTTCCAATGCCCTCTTCTCTTCTTCCACCACCTCGATACCTTGCTGCTGCTTGCGATACTGCTTCAACTCTGAACTCTGCTCCCGATTCATTCCTTCCAGCTTCTTGATATACGTGACCTGCTCTGTCAATTCCTTCTTGATGATGGCTAGCGTTTCCGTGTCGCCAGTCTGTGCTTTCAACCGTAACACTTCATTTTCGAGCTCGCCGACTTGCCGCTCTTTCTGCGTGAGCCGTTGCTGCGCGCTCAGCAATGCTGCCACCTTCCCCTCAAGATCCTGCTGTATGTCCTCCACCGACCTTTGCAGGGCGGTGAATTTCTGCTCCAGCTCACCATAAGCATGTTTGTTCTGCCTGTCCTGCGATGATAGCTCGGCCTGCGCATCCTCCAGATCTTCCCTCAGCGATTGATTGTCATCTTGCAGCTTCTTGGCCTTCTTCTCCTGCACTTCTCGCTCGTTCGTGGCTTTCGTCTCGATCCCTTGAAACTCTCGCGCAAGGTTGTCGGCTCTCGTCTTCGCGGCCTTGCTCGCGGCTTCTGCTGTCTGTGCACGTTTGAAATCTGCTTCAGCACGACTTTGGATGTCGCGTAACTCCTGTTGATGCTGGAGAGTATGCAGCTCGCGATCTTGTTTGAGTGAGTCGAGCTCGTATTGTAACGTGTTTAATTGTGCGCGAAGGTTTTCATTGTTGATGTCTGGTCGTGGGCCAGCGACTGACCGCTTCAATGGTTCTCGTTGTGGTAGAGCTCGTGGAGGTGATGGTTCGACGCCACCTGTCAGGAAATCGTACGTGGGTTGATTGCGATGCGCCATGGTGGAGGCTTACACAGAAAGAAATATAGAGCGTGCGTGGTGAAGGCTACTTTGAGAGACGCGACAAAACATCCTTCCCTTTTCGGTCAAGGTCGGTGTTCGGCGTTCGCCAAATCGGTACGTCAGTCAGCTGCTTGTGATAGATGTACATGTATACAGTATAGATCACAGTTGCTTTCACTACTTGTGCGAGTCTATCAATGGTAGCCTCAATGGCATTCAATACATGTATCAAGGCTTGTTACAAGAAATTGGTTCCTTGGCCCACTGATGCTTCATCCGTCCCTCAAACCGAAACACACTGCAACATCGTCAACACCCTCAAAGCATCACGACTGTGGACGGTCCATGCGAGCAACCTCGAATGCCACCAGCTCCCTTCTCAGGTCCGCCAGATTGCGCAATCCTCGCCGTCGAGCGTGAGCCCGTCGAGGATGTCTTCCCTCCGCGCCAGCCAGTGCTTGAAGATGCTCGCGCTCCATTGTTTCGATCCAAGCATATGTCATGTGTAGACGTGCTGGCGCGAAGAACGGCACGTGTCGGAATATGATGGGCGCTATTGCGGAAGCGCGAAAGTCGTGGGTGAAAGGCTCGATGGTGTTCTCCTCGTCGCTGTAATCGATCACGGTCTCTGCTATCGACGGCGCAATGGCGACAGGATGCATGTTCGCGTGTCTAAAGTGATTGGATCTTCCGTGTCCAGGGACTTGTTCCCTACGGCCACCGGCCTCGTGCGCTCGCGGGTGTTCCATATTATGATGAGGGTTTGTCACAGTCCCCGGGCGTTGGTCTGGCGTGTCGTTGAGCCACTATGTCCCTCGTTGTCAGTCAAATTGGCGTTTCGTGTTCGACTTGCAGTATGGGGTCACTTACATTGCCCCTCCAGTCAATCACCCCCTCCACAAGCCAAGACACGATGCAAATCGCACTGACTCCGACATACGTGAAGAGAAGTGCAATGGTAAGCGTGGCCCAGCCCTGGTCATACCATGGAGCATTCGCCGGATGGTCGGTGGGTACTTGTGGTGGGACATGACCGTCTCGAACTGTGAGAACGTCAGACAGGTTAGAGTTGTTGTATCCTCGTAGTATAGCCATGGTCAGAAAGTGGCAGGTGATGTCGTGGTATCTGCTTCGCCGCTGTTGTGTTACTATTCAGTGCGCCATACCACCTCAGTCAAGCTGTCAGGAGTAACCATATGAGCAGGGCACTGAAGTGTTGATGTGTAAAGGTAGTTGTCAGGAGCGTTTGATGTATATACACGTCCGTGCGTGGGAGCAAGCGACGAGTGAACATAACTTGACGAGAGAAGAAACGCAACTAGAGCAAACAGTCAACTTCGCAGGTTTCCCACCTTGAGGCAAGGCCACTTTATATTCTGCCGAAATGCAAGATCACCGTACGCCGTGCTTACAGATAACATCCCAGATCACGACACAACTCCATTACTATGCAGCACTGTTGAAAGTGCCAAGCGCGTCAATCACTTCTCGGTCCATGGCAGGGAGAACGTGCCCACCCAGTCTTCCACCTCTCGTCTCAACTCGACGATCTCGACAATCTCCTCACCCTCCTTCACATACTCCCGGAAAGCATTCATGCTACCTGGGTTCTTCCTGTTTGCTTTCTCGGCGGCCTCCTTCGCCTTCTTGTCAACCGTCTTCGAGATGTTGACAGCTCGGTGTACGATATCTGCCACCCGGCTGAAGTCGCTGGTCTGGAATCCTCGCGTGGTCATAGCAGGAGTTCCCATGCGCAGACCGCCCGGCTTCATCGCTGATTTGTCGCCAGGCACTGTGTTCTTGTTCGACGCAACGCCGACAAGTTCGAGTACACGCTCAACACGTGCACCGTCGATGCCCTTGTCTTTCAAGTCAATGAGAACAAGGTGGTTGTCTGTGCCACCACTAACGATAGTGTAGCCATGTCCACCGCTTTCCTTGCTGTCTCCAAGTCGGCTGGCGAAAGCCTTGGCGTTCTCCAATACCTGCTTCTGGTAGTCTCTGAACTCCGGCTGCTGCGCTTGTTGAAGCGCGACTGCAAGCGCAGTGATAGTGTGGTTGTGGGGACCACCTTGATGACCAGGGAACACGGAGCTGTTGATGGGGCCTTCCAAATCGTATGCAGTCTCAACACCTTTCTTGTCGACACTCCTGACGCCTTTCCGGAAGAAGATCATGGCGCCTCGTGGCCCGCGCAAACTCTTGTGAGTGGTGGTAGTAACGACATCAGAAAACTCGAAGGGAGATGGAATGACCTTGCCGGCCACCAGTCCAGAGATATGCGCCATATCACTCAACAGATAGCTGCCTACCTTGTCTGCGATCTTGCGAAAGCGATCATAGTCGATCAATCGACTGTAGGCGCTCGTGCCAGCGATGATGATCTTCGGTCGATACAGCATCGCGTTCTCCTCGAGCTTGTCGTAGTCAATGAGTCCTGTCTTCTCGTCTAAGCGGTAGGGGAAAGTCTCGAAGTACTTTGAAATGGCAGAAATCTTCTTGGTGGGAGTTTGGTAGCCGTGGGAGAGATGTCCGCCGTGTGGGAGATCCAAGCCCATGATTCGGTCGTGCGCGTTGAGCAGTGCAGAATAAGCGTAGAGGTTCGCCGGAGATCCAGACAGCGGTTGCACGTTGACGCCCCACTCCGACTCTTTCAAGCCGAAGGTCTCCAATGCTCTTTGCTGACACAGCCGTTCGGCCTCGTCGATGTGCTCGTTCCCGCCATAGTATCGTGCTCCAGGGTATCCTTCGGAGTACTTGTCTGCACACCACCGTCAGCCTCGACACTCGCCTCCGCTTGCTTCGATGTATGACTCTTACTTTGCATAACACTTCCTAGCGCGTCCAACACAGCTTGGCTGGTGAAGTTCTCGGACGGGATGAGGTTGATGAAGTGCTTCTGTCTCCGTTTCTCCTGCAATCCTCTTCTGTCAGAGAGGTCCTCTGCTTTCTATTGCCACCACCACACAGAATCGGTGGGTACGCATTGTAGGCTTATCGTACCTTGCGGATAATGTCGAAGACGGTCGGATCGGCTTCCTCAAGGGGTGAAGCTAGCAACTGTATTCAACCATCAGTTTGGCTGGTCGTAAGCTCAACATGCGACCATCTGACCGACCTTGTGCTGAGCTTCCATCGACATTGCCCGCCATGTCGAGATCTTGGTTTGTTGCGCGCAAACTGTCCCAAGCACGGGACGTCTGCACGCGCGACTTGTCAAGGAGCTCAATGCCCTTGGGGTCGAAGTGAGCGACGCCATGACTGTGGCTGTCGTGTGGGCTATCTATTGAAGCATGCAAGACACCAAAGTCTGGCCAATCTCTGATGTGTATGATGCGGGCACTATTCATTCAAGGGGTCCGTGCGTGGCTGGTTGCGCATTGATCTGGGTACAAAAAATGGGACGCATGGACTCTGGTCCTAAAGCAACGACTGGAATATGTCTTGTCGTGCAAGATCACTGGGAAATACTTTACTCTCACGCTACTTGATCAGTAAATGAGACCATACTGGTCGATGTTGACATATGAGTGCTGCGAGTGATCTCGGATGACATCGTTGTTCATCGACCCTCTCAGCAAGGAGGCAAACAGCCATCTACAGCACACTCATCCTCCAACCCTGCACATCGCCAGCGCTACCTTCACGGTGCCATCTTCGTTATTGACGTCCCCCAGGTATCCCACGTATCCCTGACCGAGTCTAGCAAAGACTGCTGGTGACTGAGTGCGGTCCCCCACTAGATCGGGTGGAAAGACGGCCGACTCGACTCGTGAACCAGAGGTGGGCAAGTAGACTGCATCAGATGGCGCGACGTTGGCAAGATGTACAGCCTTTTGACTGTAGCTCGATGCCAGTCCCGCGGTCTGTATCTGTGTCATGGCCGGATTCAGATGAAGTGTCGATCGATGGTAATCGCCCGTGCTCCATGGCAGATCGATGTTGTTGAACAGAGCGGTGATGTCTGGTGGACGTGAGAAGGACAAGAACAGACCCATGAAGATAAGCAGGCCGCCGGAACGGACGTAGCTCGCAGCCTCGTGAACTAAGGACAGTCGAGTGCTGACCGTGAGCGACTCGTCCACGGCAAGAATGGCGGATGGCTTAGGGGTGCGCTGGAACGCAAGTCTGGCGTCGCTGGGCGTGGTGATGTGCTCCACTTCCGCCTGTTCACTGAGCACGGCGTTGAAGTTCTCGTACATGTCGTTGTAGAACCCGATCTTGTCCAGTGCCAGGATCATGATCAAGGGCTTGGAGCCGACCGGCTCGGAGGCTGGATTGCTGGTAGAGGCAGACATATTTGTGTTCCTATCCCGAGCTCTGGATATGTTGCGTTGTTCGTGAGGACGATGGTTTTGGCAGAGGGATGACCCCCAGACATTTGCGGGTGCTATCAGACATATTGCATCACGTGGGATCGAGCGATTTTGCACGATTGCCTGCAACTGCAAGGGCGATGCTGCATAAACCCCCCCTGCGTGAAGCATGCGGCCCAGCTGCGCCTGCCTCTCATACTTTGAGGTCTGCCAGCAGTGATCAAGAACATCTGCGCACTGCGAGTCCCTGGCGATGAATGACAGGTGAACACAGCTTCACATCATGTATGATTCAATCGTGACATGATAGCCGGTATAGTAATCATTTCATACATGAAGCCAAAAGCATCGGGAATGGACCACCCGGTAGAGTGGAGACTCATGTTCGGCCAGCTACATGCTACCTAGTCTTGATATGCTCCTGCTCCTGAGACATCACAGCTGAGATTGCTTCATCACGTCTCTTGCTACAATGCTGCAACACCGTTTCGCTGCCTCAAGTTGTTTTATCAAAAGTGCACGACGAAGCACTTATGGACTCGGACCAGCCGAGCAGTCGGTTCGCGATGTCCGAGACATAGCAATGGGTCGCAACGCCGTCCTCGAGCTTCCCCGATGGCGCGACCGAGCCGCTGTTGTACGATCTCGCACCACGGTAGTAGCTGAGGCAAGTATCGTTCGCAGCCCCTGAAGTGGCGATGGTCTGCTGTAAGCCGTCACCGCTTGCCGTCCCGCATACGCCGTCGTGCACCATCTGCGTGATCTCGGAAGCTGGACATGGGTCTTGAACCTGACCTGTCCCAGCGTTACAGGTACCGGTGCCTTCGTGGGATTGGAAGAGACCTGGGTTCTGAACGCTACCTGTTGTGGTGGGTGTACGGACGCAACCCTTGGACTCTTGCATCATGATGGCGGTGATGAAGCGGCTGTCCACACCTGCGGCAGCAGCCTCGTCAAGGATGGCTGTCTTCAGGTTCGAGATCTCAGAGTCGGCGTTGTTGGTCTGGTCGAATTGCGTGCAGGATATCTGCAGAAGATGAAGGTTGTTTGCCCAGACGACTTCGAATGGAGCCCATGCATCCATGGACGGCCAACCTCCCGCTTCGGTCCCGTCGCCAGAGAAGACCTTGTAGTTGATACTACCCGATGCGGCAGGAGCGGCAGAGGAAGAGCCTGCCGAGGGCTCAGAAGTGGTCGACGATTTTTGAATCGCAGAAGTGCTGATGCTAGTCGAGACACTTTGAGTAGTGCCTGTGGCACTGTATGCCGTCGGTGCCGGTGCCCCAGATAAAGTATATGACACTGTCATCCAAACAGTAGTCTCCTCGACCATCGACGTTGTGACTGTGACCGTGGTCGCACAACTGTTCATGTACACTGAAGCCACCGTTCCCGTACTTGCGCTTGTCGAGTCGTCACTGCATTGTCCATACGCAGCCTGGCACCCAGCACCAGAGTACGCCTCGGTTGATCCACACCAGCCCCATTGCGAACACGACTGTCCTGCAAGTGAGCCTAAACACATGTGCCCTGCCGCACCTCCACAGCTTCCGTCCGAGGAGATCGAGGTGCCGTTCCCATGGGAGACAAGGGGAACGCTATGGACGGTTGAGACGGCGGTGAACAGTGTCAAGAGCAGGATCCGAGAATCGCCAAACATCGTATCTGACCAAACCGCTTGAAATAGCTTCGTCGAGGGTCGTCAATATAATCCAAACCCACGATGTTGCATTCCAGTCGCTGTGAAGAATGCGAAGGAGCCGGAAATACAGTCCGGAATGAACTTCTGAGCCAGCCAAAAGTCCGATGAAGGGAAGTGAAACAGAAAGGCCACCCGAAACGCAGGAGTAAGTATGTGAAGATAACCTGCTCGACAATGCTCTGAATGATCGCTGTACCGGGGCCAACCTGATTTGGCAGAAAGTAGAGTTCTTATAGGTGTGTAACGTGAGTCAAAGATCGAATATTGCGGCATTCACGCCTGAGAAAATATCCTTTGTCGCTCTTCGTGTGTTGTTTGTTGTTCAAGGTGAAGAGGCCGGGGATCCGGCATAGCGTAGCGGAGGGCTATCAACGCGTTGCAACGCCAGAAAGCGGTTGATACGCCACACCAGCATGGACAGTCTTCACAAGATAGCACGCGGGCCGAGAAGTACCATGTGTCTTTGTCCTGCCATTGTGCGCTCGCGGTCAGCGATTGATCGCCGATGCGTGCATGCGGCATAGTAAGGAGTGCGTAGCGAGCATGTCCATTCTGGTGGTATTGCTACCCGCGATTGCTTGATGCTATTAACATGGGCAACCTTACCTGCTCTCTTGGTCAACGTGCAATTGAATCATCCGTGGATCTGACTTAACGCTGCAACCGTGGATATGCGTCACTCTCGTATAGATGCCGATCGAAATTGAGCAGTGCTCATCGCCGTGGAAGGAACTCGTAACTTTCATACTTATCATATATTCATCCAATCGTAGGTTTCGGGGTCACGTTTCATCGACGCTCGGAGTCCCCAGCCCAATGGCCATTTGGCGACCATCATATGGCGAAATGCTGCCCACCATTGTGGACAGCGCCGAGCGGTCGTGGTAACGCAATGTAGATGCTGTGAATCACACACTGAGTTTTAACGTTGAGGACTTGATACGAGGACGCGATCGTGAAGAATGGATTGGTGGTACACACTGGGAGAGAAAAGCATAGGCACATGGCATAAATGCGATCGAGAAAGAACACAAAGCAGACAAATTAGGCAGAGAGACTGGTTTCGCAAGAGCTCTCTACAAGTTCTGCCTGCAAAGGTCGGGGTGCATGAATGTCCTGGGAATGAGAAGTAAGAGTGACTTACTCGTCATCATCGGTTTGAGGCCATACCGGCGGGAGACTGGGATCTCGACACGGCGGTGTAGTATTGCGGTGGAGCGCGAAGTCCAGCACTTCAGAGCGAGGCTCGACGTATTGCCGTAGGCACCAACCGATCGGTGTGGCGTGGACTTGGGGTTTGCCCAGACAATCGAGCGCGGTAGAGCGGAGGAAGAGCATCTGGTTCTTGGAATCCCTGAATGACGAATGGTGATTAGCTTGGGGGAACTGTCCTCGACTGGAGTTGACGATGCCGAAAACTTACTCTCGCTCATAGATCTTCTCGGAAATGCCGAATGCGATCAGTCGGAGCTTGTGCACAGTCTCCTCCTTGGATGTAGCAGTATCGGTCTCTTCCTGATCTGTCTCGCGAGCCGGTGATGTGGCAGCTGCGGAAACAGACGTGGGACCACCAGCAAGCTCAAACATACATTGCGCCACTCCCCGTACAAGCTGTTCGTAGATCTGACGAGGCAGCAAGGTGCCACCGTGCGGTCCTTTATTGGCTGGCCATGTGGAGATGTGCAAGGTGGCCATGTTCCGTAGTTTCATGCAGCTTCGCTCAAATGACGTCCAAAGATCATCGTCCTCGGGCGTCTTGAGAATGCTCATCCCCGGCCATGCACACGAAAGCTGCTCCAGGATTGTACAGGAAGTGCAGATCTTCTCGAAGTGCTCGCGATCCCACACGAGCTCACCATGGTCCAGGTCTCGGCTGCTTGATAGGACAGATTCCAGGGAACCCGAACCATGCACATTGAGAAGCTCGAGCGTCTTGCCGTGACGCGCAATGCCAGCTGGAGCTGGAAGGGTTTTGATGTTCTCCATATCGATGACCAGGTCCCGAATTCCTGATACCAAACACAGAAAGCCGTCCAATGCGATAAGTGCTTCATTTTCGGAATTGTCCTTGTGTTGGACCTCGAGCGTCTTAAGCTGCTTCGGCAAGTTACTTGCTTTACACAGCTGCCCAAACAATGAATCGACGCCAGGACACTGGTAGACACGCAGTTGCTCGATCTTGGTGAAGTCCACGAGCTTGCACCACGTATCTGCACAATATCGGAGACTGATTCCATGCAGTCTCAACGATTTAAGGTTCTGGAGTGGTTTGCACGTGTCGAAAGGCATCATATGGCTGAAGATGATCCGACAGATGAGTCCCGGCCCCGTGGCCGTATCGTTCAGCTCACGAGGATCAATCGCATCGTCGTTCTCTGAGGAATCAGACGCATCGAAGTTAGCGTGTAGAATGAGTTCCTCGAGCACGTTGTATGTGTTTGCAACGTAATGTTGACACAACTCCATCGTCAGTCGATTCTCCGGGTACAAGGCTAGTTTCCTCACGGTCTTGAATAGGTGATCAGTCAAACTTGGTGACTTCTTGACCTTCTGAAGCGCGTTCGGCGGATCGAGGTCCATCACCTCGAGCCATTTCATCTTCCGTTGCCGCTTATACAGGAGGATCAGGTTCTCGGTCGAGAATGGCTCCCACGGGCACCAACTATTGCAACCTATCATTAGTATACCTGTCTGTTTGCTACTTGCCCAGACTTCGACTGACCTGAATTCCTCTAATACATCCTCCGGTAGGAACTCCAAGAGCATCCTGGTTGCGAAATCCGCTTGTTGCTTCTGAATGCGCCCGGACGAGCCATTGGCCAGATACAAGCGTATCCGTCGAACATGCTTCAACCCGATGTTTCTAGGATTGAGGAAAGCAGACAGGCGATTGTCATTTGGCGAGCCGAGGTCCAATGCGACTTGTCGGTAGAGCGGTTTCACCGCGAGTTCGTGGAGTTGCTGGTTGACGAGGCAGACGTTCTTGAGATCCGTTGGACGGATCAGCTAGATGGCAGACTTGTCAAATTCCACGTTCTGACGGACTTGAGAATTGCGTAGTACCTTGTCAACGATCAAAGCCTTCAGCTCTGTCCCCAGGTCGTCAAACTCCAACTTCTTATCTCTCCGTGCGGGTGATTGATGTATTGGCTTGACCTCCTCTTCCTCTCTACCCTCAATCTTGATCTTCTCATGCTCGGCATGATGCTGCCCGTTGATTGTATTTGCAGCAGTAGGTGTCTCAGCGCTCGGGGTCGCTTCGTCCGCCATCTCAACCGATCCCACCAGCCTGCAGCACTGGTTGCGGTCCCGCCCTGCTCTTCAATCCTGTCGGGTCTTGTCCCACCAATCGGCTAACTCGAAGTCCGACCTCTTGTAGGAGCCGGTGAGTGTGGGAGTACGGAACAGGGGACGCAGTGGTGTAACCCAAGGGTTTCCTATGGACGACAGAGTGATCAAGTGGCCCGGCGTTGAGCACCAGCTTGGTGGAGCGAGAAGCTGAAGCTTGTGTTGAACAAGAAACAAGAAAGGCACGATCGCACGAGTAGTGTAGACCTTGGTGGCATAGATGAATCGCTGTGAATGTTACTACAGTAGGTTTCGCGAGTCGATCTACGGAAGAGTCACGATTCCCGCGTGAAGGTATAGGATACGGCGCGGGATGGCCCAAGAATCGAGGCGTTGAGAGCTAAGAAGCTGCGCAGTGCGGTGGTGCTGTACTCAGCCTTGCACAATGGATGCTACGCTGTGCATGCACGTCTACAGCGCGATGCATCGCTGAACATCGCATACATACATGTACCTTCCATCTCACGAGACCACATGCGTTCATTCGCCTGCCAGGTGTGCCCCGCGTGGCGACAGCGGTGGCATTGCGGGCAGTGCAGCACTCCGGTGAAGACGTGTGCAGGCCCAGCGATCGACCATTCAGAACGTCGCTCATGCGGACGTCGACTAGTCTGCCCTCCGTGTGGTTGGTGAGTTGCAATGGCGGATTTGCAGTGACGAGATAGGAGGGGAGGATGGAAAAGCAGCACGGAAACAATACGCGAATGTCTACAATACATGAGATTTGCTACTGGTACAGACACTCGCTATATATCGGTGATACATCAAAGCAATTGATAGGTATTCTATATCCGGAGACCAGCATCATGGCCATGCGCGCAGGGGCGGGCATGGAGGCCTACGCACGGAAGAACGCAGTGCTACCACACAAATACCCACGGATACATCGTGCACGTCGACGTATCGAGACCTCACTCGTGGCCGGTGGCGTCTTGCTCTTCATCCTCGTCTTCGTTGCTCTGTCGCTCCATCTCCGCTGCCAGCGCTGCCTCGAGATCGTCGTCCCCCTCGTCCTCCTCAGTATCAGCCGCGCCGCCGCCCGAATCCTCAAAAGGTCTACTTTCGGGGCTGCCATTGACAGCGACGACACTTGCAACGTTGGTCAGACTGGTGGTTCGCGCGAGAGCTTCGCGCTTTCGTTTTTGTAACCGACTACCCGCGTCTTCAATCATCTCATCGCCACTATCGCCATCGCCGTCGAGAGCGTCTCGCTTGCGCTTCATTCCGTTTGACGGCGTCGCGGTACCCTCTCGCTCGCTCTCACTATCGTCCTCATCCCAATCTGAACCCAATTCATCTTTGAGTTCGTCGTTGAGGTCATCCCAGTAGTCGGGCTGTTCGGTTTCTGTCGGACTGCCATTCACGCGCTCATCTTTCGGTGCGTACTTCTCCAACTCTGCTTCGATATCTGTATCGATGTCAGTGGAGGTCATCGCAGTTCCGCCGTCGGTGCTTTGCGTCCCGCCCAGATCGAACTCATCCTCCGTCTGTGCAGCTTCATCGTCCGAGGATGAGAGCATCGCGAAGTCCTGACTCTCGACACTACCCGGGAGACCGCCAACACCGTTGCTTGCCATGTCGAGGTGGATTCGATATGGATTCTCATCGACGTGCTTCCACATGCCTAGGCACGCGTGCAGCCAGTCGACACCAACAATCGAGATGCGGTCGGGTTTCTTCGCCGCTTGCCGTACCTTGGCAGTTCGACGCTCGGGTGAGGCGACGAGATGTGTGGTCTGCCGCGTGATGTTCTCAGTGACCGTAGCCCCAACGCTCTTGGCCCACAATACCAAGTCATACGACCAGAATGGATGACCGAGCGGAATGATGCCCGAGAATACGATGTGAATGTCTTTCATCGCGCTCTGCTTCATGTTCCTCATCACTACCGCAGCATCCGGTATTGTGCTAAGATCGTCAATCGGTCGCTTTTTGCTTGGCCCGACTTTGAGCTCCGCAATACGGCCACCTTTCGACCCAGCTGATATCTTGTCAGCCTCGTCATAGTAGGCTGCATGAATGTTTCGCAGGTTCTCATCCAGATAGCCAAGAAAGACATCATCATCCTCGAGTAAATTGTGACGGTACTTCTTCGGCGACGAAGACTCTGCTGGCGCGTCTGCCTGGTTGTCCGCGTTCTCCGACAACAGCTCAGCCGTCGCCTCGACAGCTGGTGATGCTTTTGCTTCTTCCTCTCCAGCCGCTTCTAACATCTTCTGCTTCTGCAATAGTGGTCGATCAGCAATCTGCGCTGACACAGCACGACCCTGCTCTTCTGACTTCTCTTGCATGGTGCCCTCATCCTGATTGCCTGCCATATCCACTAGGCGATCGACTGGTGACACATTGCTTTCAGCCACCGACGCTGAAGCCGTATTCGAACCCGCGTTGTCCACCTCAAGCTTCAGTCTGGATCCGCCATCGATACCAGGTCGTTTGGGAAGGAAACTGCCGTTGATATCGCCAATGCCGACAAAGAACTCGTATGGTTTGACCTTGACAAGGTTGGGGCTCCACGACCACACATCTCCTCGATCGTCAATGATAACCACCATTTTCGTGTCCACCGGGAACAGCCTCCCCAGGTTCTTCGAGCTCATGCTGCCGTTTTCGTCTCGGGACAGTATGCGATCTGCGAAATACTTGTGGTCTGGGTCGATGATGGCTGCAATATTCTCCGCGTACGTCCGCGTAGCCATGGTGTAGATGTGAAGCTCGAAGTACTTCGAGATGGTCGCCAAGAAAGCCTCCAACCCTGGCCGCAGCTTGATGTAGTACCAATTCCACTCCACTCTACCATTGTTGGGGTTTTTATCCAAAAGCTTGAACTTGCGCACGTGTCTCAAAGCTTCATGATTCGGGCTGGCGGGATCCTCTTGCCAGTCACCAATCGTGGGATCGTTACATGCTTGAATGACGGTCATATCGAGGTCCACCACCAGACTGAGTTTCCGCGAGTCGAGTAACCTCCGTTTGCTCTCTTCGCTCAACCGGCCAGCTTCCGATTGTGACACTAGCAGATTGAGACTCCCGTGCGCGGTATTGAGTGTTGCCCGGTCCGTGTTCATGGCAGTGGAGTTGTAGCCCTCAATCTCCGTCATGTCTCTGCCGCATTCTGCGCAGATCCCGCCGAACTGGATATCATGCTTGCAAGGCTCTTCTATCTCTGCCACCGCCGTCCGCTTATCGAGGACCTGACCGACACTGACGCCTAATGTTGTGATGGTCCCCTCGACCTCGCTCTCAAAGTTGGAATAGTAGGACTCCTCCCGATCCACATTCTCACGCGTGTCCTCATCGTAGACATTGTTGATGGCCTTGTACCGGTAGGCGAACAGCGGCGCATTGCGGTCGATGGTATCGCCAGCTTTCTGGAGGAGCTGCGTGACAGTGACCGGATACGCGAGGCTCTGGGAGGTGTACAGGCGCATTGGAGATGGATATTCTGGTTGATGGCGCGGGACTTGGATCACATGTTTCGCTTTCAAGTGTGATGGTTGGATGGCAGGTGGGAGGATGCAGCACGGCACTAACTACACGTTCACGCAAGAGGCCCGATCATCTACGAAGGTTCGCGTGAATCACAACTGCCAGATGCTACAAGAAAGGTAGAGTGCTGAGTCGCGAGGGAACGCGGCTTGGCGCAAGTCGGGTGAGAAGGGATGAGTCAATGTTGGCGGGACAAGAGACTGTTACCTGACGCGATGCTTCGGTAGGTCCAGGGAGGTTCGCGAGATGGAGGTGTTTGCGGGATATGTGGTGGATGTTGACGTTGTCTCAAGAAACCGGATCATCTATAAATCTAACAGCTCCCGAGCAGCATATGTGGGGAGCAGGTTAGCTTATTTATGTTCGCTGGACGCATGGCGCACGGACGCTTTGGCGACATCGGATCGGCACGCGAGAAGCTCGTGACATGGGGCAGAGCTTTGACGACTGGCGCTGGAATGGACGTTGATCGATGAGAGTACACGGAATCCTGGAGATAGCATTCCTCCCGTCCATACTGCATTCATCATTACTCCTGAATGGCATCAACACAATTCCCAGCAAACATTGACACTGCGCGTCATTAAAGGTTGGTCATTTAACACATTACGGGGACGTTACGTGGAGATATCTGCGGGCACCCCTCATATCTAATGAACCAAAGATATGGGGAGCGCCATGTAGCGATGTTCATAACGCAACGACGAACTTAGAACTCCATGCCCTCAGCACCAACATCGTCGTCCCTCTCACGCTTACTCCTGCCTTCGTCTTTCATTAGGCCGGCAACATAGCCACGGAAATACTCGACATATGGCTTAAGACTGGTCTTCTGCCAATCAAGGACCTTCACTCTTTCCTCCTCCACCATCTCCTTGTGCTCGTTGTCCCATTCGTCGATTTCTTCAAGCAGATCTGTCACGGTCGGTACGGTGAAAGGATCGAAACTCTCCAGGTTTCTGGTGTCGATCGGCACACATACTCGTCCCGTGCCAGGATGGATGACGAATGGAGATTTGAGCAAGTGGTTCAGCTTCTTCGAGACTTCAGCGTCAAGTCGGGGATATGTGTATTCCAACCGGATCTCCTGCTTTGCTTCTACTAGTTGTTTGGCGTTCATGCTGGATAGGTGACCGGCTTCTGCCATCGCATCGATGTCCGACCACTTTTGATTTGACGATCGGTCCGGCATGCTGTCCCACTTCTTCTGGAGTGCGGTTGTCAGAGTCTTGTCTGGCAGTAGGTCGAGAAGTTTCTCTGCTCGCTCAGAAGATTGCCAAGGGTCTTGGTCGGCGAGCACCTCAGTCTGAAAATATGCATTCAGAATCTTGAGACTGCGATCAATGTGAGGATGTAGCGGTCTCCGCAGTGCAGTCTTTTTGCCTCCATCGCTGCCAGAAATGAGCACAAGATAATTGGCGATCGCCTTGCGTTTGCTGTCATCCATCTCTCGAGCTCTCTTATCGCTGACCCAAGCATGGGCACCTCTTCGTCCAGAGTACACCCACAGGATGTGCTGGAAACCGAAATCCTCTCTCAACGCAACATCCACCACTTTCACAGCCATGACGATGAATTGCCAGCATTTCGTACATATAGCTGCGCCGGAACAGCATGTTCTAATGGGATCATAATCCGTCATATCAATATCGAACACCAGCTCTTTCATGACCGGACGGAATGCGCTGGCCTTTCTCACACTCTTCCGATCGCGTGGGTTCACACTATACTGCGGTCCAATCTCGAATCGTTCTGGTGTCATCTGCACGCACTGTTTCCGGAACAGATCTGCTGTTGCAAATGATTGGTACCGCACGTAACCTCCACCTGGAAGAGTAAACGCGAACTCGCGGTGTTGGAAGTCTGGTTGGGGAGTGGCAGCGTGATTCAGCCATTGAAACAGCTGCCTGAACGGCAGCAGACGTGAATAGTACTGTCGCAAAACATCCGGCTCGCAGTATCTAGGCTTCGTGGAAGCTGTAGTAGGCTCCGGTTGCGAGGAACCTTCGGGTTTCGTAGGTGCACTGGAGGAGAACTCGTCATCGTCGGAATCATCGTCGAACATGTCTTCCAGGGTAGTCTTGGTTGATTTCGGTTGTGTTGGTGTCGTGTGGTCCTCGGACATTGGGACATCTTCCTGGCTCTTGCTGTCTATCGACTCTTCAGGTGCGTCCGACAATCTCTCATCTTCCATAATTTCGACTTGCTTGCTTTCAGAAGACGGAGACGTGGCGTGCGGCATGTTTCTGGATGTAACAACCTGACAATCCGTGATGTTGGGATCTTGCTCTATCCTACCACGCGTAAAGTGGTGGAGAGACGCGCTTCCTGACGCGCTGGTCTGTGCGTCGTTATCTCGCTTGTCGCCTTCTCACATGTGTCTCTCTCACGGTGCACAGCATCCGCCATGCCAACGTCACCTCCTTACCTCAACTGCACAAAAGACTGTGAATTGAGCCGACTTTTCCCCATCTGCACTTCAGAGCTTATTGAGTATCAAGCGAGGCATCATGCAAAGTGGAGAAGGGTGGCTCTCAGACGAATCAGAGTTCTATGGTAGGTATATTTGACGCCTTCGGATGCCAGACCCGACCTGATCGATGAACCTCAGGTGATGTACAGACTCGAGACACTCTTGAGGAAAGAGTCCAGCGGCCTTTACAAGCTTCATCTGTATTGATGTATGGAGTTGGTAGAACGAATGTGAGACAACAATCTCGAAAGGTTCGATCTACAGCAGTGCATCTCTTCATATCATCCGTTTTCGCAAAGTCTACCTTGAATCTCGGATTGCTGATCCTGAGTAGATGGATCAGCCGGCGGCAGCACAATCGCCCTCGCTGCAGGCTCAAGGCGATAGCACTATGCAAGACCTTGTCAAGGTTGACCGCTTCAGAGGCCAAGCTGGCGCATGGCAACAATCGGAGACTGTTCTCGAATTCTTGCGACGTATGCCAGTCTCGGACAACAAGACCTCTACCACTGATGGTTGGCTTTGGGTAGCGAGCCCAATACTCCCCCGTGCACAAGATGATCAAATGCGTGGTCAAGATTTGACATCTTTCGTCGCTGGTGGAATTGACTTGTTGAAATGCTTTGAAGCAAAGCGGTCCGCTATAGAACAGGAGAATCCTGGGAAGACACAAATGGCGATCTCCCGGAAAATCACGCCGCATCGGCAACAACTCGAAAAGGACTTGCTCGACTTGGCTGTAAAGACCAAGACAACTTGCGGTAAATGGATGCTGTTTCCTGGAAAGAATGATCTTCCTCGCTACTGGCGCGTGGTCGCCGAAGCTACAGCATCGGGTAAACTTGGCCCTTTGTCAAAGGTCGCTACACCCGACCCTACAAGTAGCAACAACGGGACTTTGATATGCGTGTACACCTATAGCTTCTCCGACATGGCTGACATGCAGAGAGTGTTGCGTGAATTGCGTTGTCTTGGCCTTGTCCGCGAAAACGAGAAACCTATATACTGGAAGGCAGATGCGTACACCTATCTCGACCTCAACTCGGGCAATCGATTTAACATTCGTGCCAGCTTACACTCAAGCAAAGATCTGTTCTAGCGCTATTGAATGTTAGAAGCACGCAGAATAAGTATGTGAACACGGATTGTCGAGTTTCAACGCAATGCGCTCATCTATAGCTAGCATACATAGCCTGGACCATGGTCTCACATAATTTTACATTGACGGTTCTGGTCCATTGCTTCGAGAGTACTTGTAAATCTTCTGATATTCAGGGACAGTCTTACCCCTTGAACGAACACTTGCCCGGCAATTTTACCGGGTGCAGACGGACCGGTACACATACGTGTTGACTCGATAAGTCGACGAGATTATTGTGCTTGTAGACCCTATCGAGTAATGATTACTCGATCGGAACTCGTTAGCCTCTTCAAGCTCCGGAAGAGTCGGACTGCGTTGAGCAGTCCATGACGGGCATCAAGAACCGGCACGGCAACAGACACGTTCAGAGACTTCCAACATCATGCTGTTTGAGCATCATCCGAACCTCAGCACATCGTATCAGCGACTGAACATTTATACCGTCGAGGCGCAGTGTCAGGTTGGCGACGTGAGCGGTCGACCACGGACTTAGCCCTCGGCAGCTAGCGCTCTAGCCGGCGTTCTTATCTGAAGCCCACACTTCGTTCCATCGTGGGCTTCCACAGACGATCTCAACCGCTTCTGCGGCACGGCCACTGATAACGCACGCTGACGCGCCTATACACATTTCTATCGAGTAAATCAAGCCTCTAGGACGGCCGGAGATCGCCTGTTATCGGGTACTTGACGCGGGTTCACCGCGAGTGGGGAATTGGCGTGAAGTATGACCAGAAAAGCCGCAGGAAGCGATTCTTCAGAACGACAGTCGGGTAGGTTGCGTGGGAGGTATGGTCCTGATCCCCAGCTACGGCATATGCTTCATGTACCCCAGATGGGGTCCAAGGCATTCTCTGGGGAGGTTTATAGGTCCCAGTCCCCAGTCTTTCCTTTTTCTGTCACACTCAACTTCTTTCAAAACTCTCTTTCAGCATTGCTAAGCTTACCAATACGAGATCTGTACTCTTATCGTTCAACTTTCACCTAGATACCCCATTCATACTACTACTTCAACAGCCATGGCGCCTTTCGCGACTGGTACAACCACACCCCATTCGGTTGATTGGACAGCAGAGGTCGTGTCTGACGACAGTATTGTACTTGTCTCTTCGAGAGCCGTCTTACAACAAAGAATCACTCCAGCAACCATCGTCATCTCGACAAAGACTGGTAAAATCACATCCATACACGATTCAGTGCTCTCTGCGTCAGCTTTCCCAGCGGGAACCCAATACCGCGATCATAGCCCGCATGTCCTTCTCCCAGGTTTAGTCGATGCACACGTACACTTGAACGAGCCTGGAAGAACAGAATGGGAGGGCTTCTGGACTGGCACAAGAGCTGCCGCATTCGGAGGTGTCACAACCGTGGTTGACATGCCGCTGAATGCGATCCCCCCAACGACTACAGTTGCGGGTATGAAGGAGAAGATCGCGGCTGCTCAAGGCAAATGCTGGGTAGACGTTGGATTCTATGGTGGGATCGTCCCGGGCAATGTCCACGAGTTGAAACCATTGATCGAGCAAGGTGTGCGGGGATTCAAGGGCTTTCTGATCGACAGTGGAGTGGAAGAGTTCCCGGCGGTCTCCTCGGCAGACGTTTCTCGTGTGTTCAGAGAGCTCGCCGACGAGCCCACCACGGTCATGTTTCACGCCGAGATGATCCCGCCGATCTCTGCCTCAGTAGGAGACGACGTTCAGTGGTCGTTGCCTCCTTTGGAGCCCAGTGGTCCGCTCAACCAGTACCAGACCTTCCTCGACTCCCGGCCGTCATCATTCGAAGTCTACGCCATCCTCCAGATCCTCAGTCTAGCGCACCTCGCACCAAATCTCCCGTTGCACATCGTGCATCTATCGGCTGTTGAGGCGATACCCATGCTTCGCGAGGCTCGCGCACTAGGTATCAACATCACAGCAGAGACATGCTTCCACTATCTGAGTCTGGCCGCGGAGAAGATCCAAGACGGAGATACCAGACATAAATGCTGCCCTCCAATTCGCAATCAATCGAACCAGGATGGCCTGTGGGAGGATATGCTCTCCACAAGTGACGATAGCGTCATTCATACCGTCGTTTCCGACCACTCACCATGCACGCCCAATCTCAAACTGCTACCGGCGCATCTTCCTGGCGCTGTCAACTCCATGAAGACCAACGCAAGCACTCACGGCGACTTCTTCAGTGCTTGGGGTGGCATCTCTTCGGTCGGTCTCGGTCTCAGTATCCTATGGACCGAAGCGAGACGGAGAAACCTGCCGGTCGAGGCCACACTCCAGAACGTGGTGAAGTGGTGCTGCGAGAACACAGCGAAGCAAGTCGGTCTCCGGCATCGCAAGGGCGAGCTGAAGGTCGGACTAGACGGCGACGTCGCCGTTTTCAATGACGAAGGCCAGTTCGAGGTCCAGCACGACAGCATGCTGTTCCGCAACAAGTGCTCGCCCTACCAAGGCAAAGTGTTGACGGGATTGGTGTCCCACACGTACTTGCGCGGCAAGCTGGTGCACAGTCGGGAAGGCGGATTCGGCGAGAAGGGCGCACCCGTCGGAGAGCTGCTGTTGGAGAAGAGGACCGTGGCATAGAGAAAAGTTTTGGACATGAAAGCGTTGTTTGGTGATTCCCCATTTGGCGAGGAACTTGGAAATTTTCAGCATAAGTAATGAGAAATGACACTACATGATACTCATAATCCTCCAAACTCTATGTGCGGGGAAAATGACCTGAGTTCCTTGCAGCACGCTGTTAGATTTCAATAATTGTGTTCTCGTGTAGGGCGTCCTCGTCCAAGCAGATGTCCACCGACACGAGTGACGAGTAGGGTTTTTAGCACACCGTTTACAGAGGAAAACCATTCTTGAGCAGTAGTACAGTGGTGAAACATGGGCATCACAGTATGTTTGATGTATCATGTATAATCGCCATTTTTCCCAACACAGTGTATCGTTGGTCTCTTCAAGCACACCAGAACCAGAAATGCTCACATGGTACAGTTTCATCAAGGTCAAGCTACGGGTCCTGCAGGTCAAGTAATCTTTTAGCATCCTCAAGCGAGCTGCCGCTGCCTATGAGCAGTCCTTTCAAGCATGAGGGGTCATGAAACTGCTTCAGGTGTTGAACGAAACCCGCGGGACGCCAGGCACGATCTGCCATCCAGAGTAGATATGAGCTTGGGTAGCGGTCCCTAGGGCCGTTGACCGGTATTGAGATGGAGGCTGACTCGTCGTACATGTCTGGCAGGAAGACCGATCTGCACGCCCAACACCACACACCTTGGCGGATCTGGCCATCAAGCTGAGGGGGAAAGTAGACGGAGCCCATTCCAGAGTAAGGGTCGTCAGGTGGAGTAAGCTCAGTGTGCTTGAGCATGGGATCTGGCTGGAATGGTGGCAATGGCGCTTGTCGATACCAGGTCCAAGTGGTGACCCTGAAGGCCGGGCTGGCATCAGTATCTGAGGTGTCAGCGTTTTGTAATGCGTCTATTGATCCATGTACCTCGAGGGCCTTGAGCTTCGCAGCTCGAACGCTGGTCAGCCGGATGCGCTGCGTATAGGCCTTGCGGTACGGTAGACTGTGCTTTGTAGGAAGAATCCACATGCTGGGCAGGGATTCGAGGTGCTCCTTTGTAAGGTGAAAGCACTTCCCAGCCTCTGCTACCGAGATCATCCACATGGATTGGTTGAGGTTCTGGCAGATGTAGCAGCATCTTTCAGCGGAGAGGAGGTGTAGGGAAGGTGCGAACTCGCCACAAGAGACACACCACTGGGATTGCAGAGCGGTACGTAGAGTGGCAAGAGAATGAAGTCCAAGAATCCGCGCCTGGGCCAGTATCGTAGGCAGATCTTCGCTCGCTTTGAGAAAGTCTGTCAGAGGCAGGAACGAGTGGACGGCTGCCATCCCACGGAGAGAGACGCGTGCGAGATGCGACAACGATTCTAGGTCTAAATCGGCCATGCAGAGGTGCAGAATTTCCAAGGGCAGGACGTTCATCTGACCCAGTGAGGATGAGGCGTTATGCCGAGGAACGGATGGAACGCTCCATCGAGAGGTGCCAGTCGCAGTAATGAGATTGTCGAAGACGGCGTAAGGACGGTAAAAGAGTCCTTTGAGGCAGGCGACTTCTTGTGTTGACACGTCCATCGATCGCAATTGTTACGGAAGTTTGGGTGCTTTGTCGCGCTGCATCCCCGAGCTGACGAGGGCGTGACGTTGATGACTGCCGATACGATGGACGGCCAGGAACAGATATCACAATGGACTGACTTGGTGAATTCGTCTTCGGTATTGAAGTGCGCTCAGCTGTTCATGCGTTACGCCTGAGTCATCGTGCCAGGCTGCCTTTGAACGATCGCAAACATGCCAAGGAGATCCGCCGCGGGTCCCTCTGAGCCTTGGACGTCGTATTCCTGTGTCTGGGCGATGCTGAGATGACTGTGGCATGAGTCCTGCCATCCTCAGCCAAAGATACACCGAGGTTTGCTGGGTGCTCTGACATCAGGTGGTGTCCCGCATGTACAAGTGGGAGGTACAAGAACGATATTATCGCGGCCAAGATAATAATCGGCGGGAGGGGTCGTCCATAAGGTAAGGTAGGTCTACATAAGACAGTGTAATGCAAGGTACTTCACTGTGCTGTGCTGTAATAACCTATCCTGGCGTTGGCAGTAACCTGATGTCGACGCCATGGCAATCGCAATCACATGTTTCGCCCTAAGATCGTGGTAGTGGACAACGACCACGCTCCCCTGACGCTGGGTGGGTCAGTCGTGCCGGCCAGCAGCTCTCGCAGCCACTCGTACCAACGTCCCTTTGTCTGCCATTCACACCACCTCATATCCCCATTGACCTGTTATATGTTCGTTGTCCCAACTCGCCCCGAGATCTGCGTATAGCATCAGCCTTGTCGCACGGTGACCGATCTTCGATCTCCCCATCTACGCCTATCCTCACCGCATACAGCAATCGTCTCCGCTCGCCGAGTTTCAGGGCCCTGTTTCATATTGGCTGGCTTGGTCCCCTGCTTGGCTGCTGGCCTGCATGCCCGCGCATACGTAGGGACATCCTTCAATCGCACGCGCGAGAGCGGCGCAGACGACTGCTGCGACTCTACATAACACCATGTCCTCTTCGACGCCGCCCCCGAAGAAACCTGTCGCGACCAACACTGCTGCCCGCCGGCCACCTGCTGGCAATCCTCCCACAACCACCACCTCCCCAGCGCCTACTAGAAGTCCGTCCAGGATGGCTCCGACCAGCACAACCACAACGACGATAAGCTCAACCCCCAACGGTCTCAATCGGGTCAGGTCAGTGAGGTCAGGCGGTGTGGTGTCCGCACGGGCGGCGGCGCGCAAACCCGTCGAAAGTGATGCGGCGCTGGACGAGGTGAAGGCGGAGATGCAAGCGAAGCTGGACGAATTACACGAGAAGCTGCAGCAAGTGGAACAATCGTGGGAAGACTCGCAAAAGACGGCTAGCATCCTGCAGGCCAAGCTCGATGAGGCGCGCAAGGAGCAGGGGGTGCTCGAAGAAAGTGTACACGAGCACACGGAGCGTGTGGAGGAATTGGAGAATGAGAAGCGAGAGAGTCTACGAGCACGGCGAGAGTTCGAACAGATCTACGAGGCAGAACGTGCGTCAACGATGCGGGAGAAGGAGGAAGCGCAATTGCGCGAGGAAGAGATGCAAAGCAGCCTCCAGCGTATGAAGGAGGCTCTGGCACAGCGTGAGATGAGGGCAGGCCTAGATGATGAGCGACGACCCAGCATACCGCGAGCATCGAGCTTTGCGCGGAGTCCCGGGGGTGGATCCCCGATCGCAGATGCTGGCCAGTTCGCGCCGCCATCATCCCTCCAGCGTAGCGACTCGCGAAGCAGCTCGAAGTTGGTCATGCAGAAAGACAAGATCATCGAATCGTTACGCATGGAACTGGCAGAAGCGCAATTCAAGATTGTAGAGGTGGAGAACATGGGCGGTGGACAGCTACAAGAACTGCAACGACAAATGTATGAGACCAAAATTCAGAACGCACGTCTGATGGAGGAGAACGAGAGTTTCCAGCTGCTGCTTAGCGAAAAGACACTGAACGGCGATTTCGCACAAAGTGATCTCTTGCGACCCCGATCGAATGGAGATTCACGGCCACCCTCGCGCCAACCACGTGGGACGAGCTTGGCAGATGAGCTGGAAGCGCACAGTGACGAAGAAGGCGGCAGCGACGATAAACGCAGACTTCAAACCCAAGTCGACAGCCTCAAGGACCAGAACAAGGCGCTGACGCTGTATATTAACAATATCATCTCCCGCCTTCTGCAGCACGAACAGTTTGAACAGATCCTTGATAAGACCCCTGATCTTATGGCGGGCCCAGCAGCATATAGTCGACGCCTGGCCAGCGAAAAGGCTTTGGATACGGACAAAGAACTGCCACCACCGCCACCACCTAAAGATGATGACGACAGCGAGAAACAGGAACAGCCTACCGGCCTCTTGCAGCGAGCACGAAGTGTGATGGGTGCGAAGAAACCGCGACCTGTGAGTCAAATTTTCGGCTCTGCAACAGGAGCAGCAATCCAAGCAGAATCCGCCGACGAACCCAAGTTGAATGAGAACCCCGACACAGCTCCTCGAGTACCGATTGGCAGAGCCACTTCTGTGCGTGGTGGCCACCGACGAGCAAATTCGGAATGGGCTGGAGCGGCGTCCGTGGTAACTAGCATGTATCGCGGTCCCCAAGCTGGGTTCACCGGTCCAGTCAGTCCGGGGTTGGCCACCGCTGGTAACAGAACCTCGTTCTTCGCCACGTCACAGCCACTTGGTCTCGGTTCTCGCTCAACCTCGGGCAACATCGCGACCCTTCCCTCAGGCACTGACCAGCGGAAAGAGAATGCGGATCCCGCTGTCACCTCACAGCGAGACAGCAAGGTGTTGAACCCCAACCGCAACAGCGTGGTGTCATCAGCCGCCGACCCCGATTCGCAGTCCCACGCAGACTCTAGCTCCACGCCCGAACTCCTCTCCAACCCTTCATCGCCACCACGCAGCAACGCCAGCAGCGGCGAAGGCGCCCGCAATCCCGGCGGCGCAATCATGATGGGCTCGAAGATGCGTCCACTGCGTCTAGTGCAGGAGGCCAACACACAAGATGAAGCCGCAAAGAAAGCCGCTGCAGGCAACCGCACGAGCTGGTTTGGCTGGATGGGCAAGGCTGGAGCTCCACCCCCCTCCACGCCGACTTCGAGCGCCTTGCCCAGCAGCTCAGCCGGCAAAAGCGAGTCGAGTTCTACGCCAGGCGTATAGTACGCGCGCCAGACCTCCTCGCAACACCTGCAGCGGACGACTCTCGAGCGGGTGTGGATCTGACTGCTCGGCTTTTCGTTGCTAAAGACGCGTCATTTCATCATTCTCGGCCACCATTTTTTCTCTTCCAGCATCTTGCGTGACACATAAACCGTCCAACATCATTCAATATATCCATTGTCTTTCTTCGATCACGAACAGGCTTTTGACAGGACCGTGGACTGAGCGGAGCGGTGCAGTGCAGGGACGCAACGGAGATATATACCCCCCTTTCACCCGGATCTTGTAGCCATGACATAGATGCATTTATTCTTCGACAGTCTTCTCTGATCGTGACAGTGCTGTTTTATGTGTGATGACTGCTGCAGGTGTGACAACGGCACTCGTATGCCTCTTTCTTGCCCGCCAATCGACTCGATATTGTGAGTGCCATGGACCAAACGTGCCCTCGGTACGAGTCTCTGAATGCCTAAATTACTCACATACACATTGAACCATGCTACGATTGTGAAGTTTTGCCCCTGCTTGCTTGTGTCCTCCTACATAAGCCATAGACGTAAACCAATCTTCTTGCTGCAACTCCAGCGGCTCTCATCGGATCTCCCGTCATCTGAAGAGGCTCAAAATAGGAAACGCCGCGCAAGTCTGAGGCGAGATACAGGAGAGAAGGCTGTTGACAACCAATGGCACAACTGATGGCACAAGGCTTGTATACATTGCCTTGCCCTTGAATGCAATATGAGGAGCACGAGTTTCCAAGGTCTTCTAACGACTCCTCACACGTAGGTTGAAAGCATGCAGAGTGACCATGACAGCCAGGTGAGCGTTTGCATACGCATCTGTGCGTGTCTACACAATTGACAGGACGCGAAGAGAGGCATGGATCTGAACAGAGGTGATGTATCTAACGCACGTTCATCACTACACCATGACAATACATCACGTTCTCACTTGGAGTCATTGATCGATAGATGCATGTGATGTGAAGGTGAGAATCTAGTCACGTGAGCAGAGGCGGTGACTGAATCGCGCAGGCGGCAGTATTCTCGCTAAACGTCGGCCCGCCGCCCACTAGCGTCAACACACGATATATATTCTTTCCACTTCGTCGACCTGTTCCTCGATTTTCCTTTCTCCTTTCCAGCTCTCTTTGCCTTTTGGCTTAGATCAAGGTACGTTCCCACCACAACCACCTCCACCTCCTTCGACGATCATCCGCTGACCCCCCTCCAGTGTAGTATCTGTTCTTTTCAGTTTAATCTCTGAAACGTCACTACGGTGACATTTATTGATTATCCTCATTTTTGGAACCGGTCGGGAGGCCGCTGGGCTTGCTTATGTCTCCTGGCACTGTGTCGCTGGTATCGCACTACCTCCAGCTGACGCGAACTCATCATCACTTTTTCATCAGTCCTGCTTGCTATCTTCAGCAGCAGCCTGGAGAAGAAGATTTAGTTTCTTATCCTCCCTTGCTTTTGTGCCTTGATCCAAACAGCTGGTGGAGTGTTGGGAGCATACAGGAAGGATGTCTAGTGTCACATCTATGCTGCTGGTTCACTTCACGCAAAGCTGATTGAATACATGTTCAGACAGATTGTGTCGTCCCATCAAGCCTGTCCTCAGAGCAGAGGTCTATCATGAGGTATGCTGATTGAGCAGCCTCAACCATCAACCCAGATGCCGAGCGACTGCCACCGAGGATCCACACTCCACCATGTCTACTCGAAAGCCACCGGCAGTGCTGCCGTACTAACTTGCCTCCACGTTGCAGGCCTGCACTTGATCCTCCCGTGGTTTCCTTCTTGCCCGAAGAAAAGGCTTTTATCATACTCCAAGTCTCTCCACTATCGGCGGATGCCCCTCCATCCACTCGAACAGTAGGAACACGACACGCATCTATGGGAGCTGACTGTTTCCCGCACACCCGAAACTTGCGTTCCTGCTGAGCGCCTACACGGAAGACATGCAGGTCTTATAGTCATAGCGTCGAGGAGGCAGAAGGACATCACAGGCACACATGGTATAAGCACAGAGTACAGAGGGAAGATAAGAGCCGCATATAGCGGAAAGCTGAGGGTCGCTGGACACAGATACAAATCATTGCGGTTCCCATTCGTCCATCCAGGAAGGAAGCCGTCGCACCTTGAGCCAGCTCACACGCAGCAGCGTGGAGACAAAAGCGGCTTTCCAGTCACATCAGTTGTTCATTCACATGCCGCCCACAGTTTCTCCATTCATGTAGTTGGTCCTGTTAAAGTGAAGTAAACAGCAGTCCCACCGCACGCTTATACTCCAACAGCTAGAGGAATGATGGCATCCAGATCATGTGAGTACAAAAGCATTCGAGGGGCTGATTTCCTAAAAGCATCGATAATGCGTGCTTTTGTAATGGAGCAACCGCGCTGCTGGAACGATACAAATGATTTATGGAAATCTACGTGATAGCAATGACACAGAAGTCGCAAGGTTATAGTCGAAGATCAGGCAGGTGATGGGTGACCCGCTGTCCTTCGATTCTGAGACAGGTTGGACGCGAATGTTCATTTTGCGGTGGCATGATGCGTGCGGAGACATAGCTAGGACTCTGAAAACTGTCGCTGATCGACCTTGTCGTTGTTCAAGGAGAGGTCTATCAAAGAAACCCGAGACCACTGAATCTAGTCAAGACGTACCAGATGACACGCATGGCTTCAGGATATGCACTCTACACTTCGATTCGAGGAGGGAGGTCAAGGTGGGGTCCTCGCAATCGAGAGCTGAAGCTGGCAGCTTGGTTGGACCGCGCTGGACGAGCACGTCTGGAGGAAGTACGTCGAGCGTAGTGGCCGGTAGATCGAACACGCTGCTGAACGTTGAGGACTCCATGGCAAGCCCGACGAGGCATCCTGACAAGCGTACCTTGAGCATACAAGATCCCGACTGCGAGTTCTCGGGCGTTGATCATCTGAGGCCTATCGTAAGAAAAACGTCATATACGCCAGCTGGTCGCCTATATACATAAGGACCGTATTCCCATTCTCCTCGCGCGTGAGTGCCACAGTGAGGATGGCGCACAGGATACACATCTGATGCATATGGGACGTGAATCGTGTTGGGCGAAAATGTACCTAAGCTAGCGTCTATCATTTTCAGCCAATGATGTCCTCCACATCAGCTTGTGGAAGCTAGACGGCTGCTGCCGCCTTCGCAACGCCATGTTTATCAACATCACAACGTGCGACATCTCGCATTACATCGACACTCACTTTCGCAAATTTCCCTCCTACCTTGAGGCGAACACTCGACGACACGATGGCGGCAGCGGAGGATCTGATCGACTTCAATGTGATCGAGGCACAAAAGGAGAACATTCAAGCTCTACCGAGCGGTCGCTCTGCTAAAGCACTCGCGCAACTCTACTCACCTGCGCTCGGCGCCCAACCTTCGCCAGCTTTGGCTCAAGACGCACACTTCAAGGATCGAGCGGTGTTTGAGAAGGAGCTTGAGGAGATTGACGAGGCCGACGATCCCCTCGAAGTCTATGATCGCTATATAAAGTGGACATTGAACGCATATCCATCCGCGCAAGCAACACCACAATCACAACTCCGGCCACTGCTGGAGCGCGCAACACAAACATTCCAAAAGACGGCGCACTACAAGAATGATCCTCGATATCTCAAGATCTGGCTCCACTACATTCGCTTGTTCTCAGACGCCCCGCGCGAAGCCTTTGCATTCCTGGCGCGTCATGGCATTGGAGAAGGCCTCGCGCTCTATTATGAGGAATTCGCCGCGTGGTTGGAGAACTCTGGCAGATGGACGCAGGCGGAAGAAGTGTACAAGATGGGCATAGAGAAGGACGCAAGACCAGTCGAAAGGCTCCTGCGCAAGTTCAATGAGTTTGAGCGCCGGCTGGAAGTCAGACCACAGGACACAGCAGAACCTACGAGCCCAGCACTCCCCAGCGCACGACCTGCCTTGGCTGCGAAACTTGACCCCTTTGCGGCCTCGTCCCCAGCTACCAACCAAGAGCAACAGAGCAGATCGACGGCGCCGAAGAAGAGCAAGAGCTCCAAGATGGCGATCTTTTCCGATGCAGATGAGCAGCCACGTCCAGATTCAGGGAGCAGCAGCAAAGGTTGGGACAGCATTGGCTCTATTGCGGAACGGAAGAAGGAGAACACGATGAAAGCTGAGCCATGGGCTGGCACGAAGCTCAAGGGAGGCAAGACGAACGGCGGCATGCCAAAGCTGATGGTCTTCAAGGACGGGGTAAGTTCTGTCCCCTCATAACATTCTCTACCGCATATTTACGAATGCAGGACTAAAACTCGCCGTTGTACAATAGTCACGATCATTACCCAAGCATATCCAACGAACTTTATCAAGTAGTAATGGTGGATCCCAGTGCATGTTGAACCCCAAGACTGGTAGGATGGAATGCGTCTTCGTGAATCTTGAAGCTGTCTATCCGGAATCGGGGAGACGGCCGAAGGAGTATTGTTTCGAAGAATTGAGAGCACGAGGGGTGAGTAAGCGAGAACGACCGTGGGACATGCCAATCTTCCGGAACAGAAGAAAAGTAGACGAGAGCTCATTGAACTTGAGCTTGGATCCACCACATCAGCCTGAGCTATGTGTAGCCGACATACAGCAGCAAGTTCACGACCTGAGTATGAACGTCACAGCACCGACGACTGCCAAGAGGCAACGTACCTTCGCTATCTTCGAGGACATGCCGCCTCCGCAGTCGCCCGAGCAGTCACGAGCAAAGCCCAAGCAGCGAGGTTTCGCTATCTTCGAGGACCAACCTGCACAAGCCACGCCGCCAGCAGTCGAATCCGATGAAAAAGTTACGACAGAGATTGCTGTTCAAACGATTGCATTGAATGACGAGAATGACGAGAACGCCCCTCCCCAGACACAAAAGGATATCGAGAAACAGCTGCGACGTGAACAACGACGAGAAGAACGCGCAAACCGAACACGAAAGATCCAGGTCATGGACGTGAAACATATCAAGAACGAGACCAAGACCATTCAGCTCAATTTAGACTCACCAACCGGGCCTAAGATTCGGAGGAAGAAGTCCAGCGATCGCAATGCCGAGCCGACTATGACCATCAACACGAAAGAGGCGATGGATGAGATTTATGGCATCTTCAACCAGCCACTACCATCACAAGCACAAGAGTCCGAGGCGGAGGAAGACGAGAGCGATGACGACTACACGACGGGTGATGAGAGCACAGGCACCGGCAAACTTTCGGGACCACCCAGCGAATACGGTGACGACACTCGGAATGAACTTCTCGTGTCCCAGAAATCAGCTGAAGCTGGCGAGGACGGGCGAACAGAAGAGACCGGACGGTCCGACTTCACGACCAGCAAACATGTCCCGAAGGAAGCCAGTGAGAGTGCGGAGCCAACCACGCAAAGCACAAGCTGGGAGGTCTATGAAGATGGCAAGCAGAACGGCGATCTGATCGATCCGACCACGCCAGACGAATCCCATGCGGACGATCCCCAGACTAGATATGTGCCCCTGCCACCGGAGGACTACGAGCCTCCTCGAGGGCAGTACCGCGACATGGCCGTCATGGCGAACAATAGGCTGCCGTTCATGACCCCCATTGTTGAGCACACGGAGACGTCTCTCGGAGCCAGTACCGTGCGCACAGCCAATAAGGACTATTTCCACGTCAAGACTCCAAGCAGGAAGAATGGCTCTATCGGCTCACTCGCAGAGGACTCAGAGCCCGGCAGCAGCCCTTTCCAGGAAGTCACTGCAGAGATCGATGTGGACAAACGAAAGGTGCTGCAACCGATCAGGACGAAGTCGACCAAGGGCACCATCTCTTTAGGTCAGGGGTCGGCCAAATCGCAGATCGCGGCGCAGATTCCGGAGATGTTCGTCGCCGAGCCAGTGCAGAAGGGCCCGATCATCAAGGAGTTACAATGTAATCCCATGGACCCGCAGATCAGAGAGACCATTCTGTCACAGATGAAGCCTTCACTCTCCTCATTTGATGGCTACTTCGAGCATCTTGACCAGAGTTCAAATCGGACCAACGAGATCAGGAAGTACATCAAGAACGTTGTAAAACCTGGAAAGAGCAGTAGCGGTCCTGACAAGACGGCATCGACGCTTTCATTACCTCCGATGCTATCACTTGAAGGTGCACAGGGTAAGTATGCCGTCAGGAAGCAGCTTGGTGCTGGCACATTCGCACCAGTATACCTGGTTGAGAACCATGCCATCATGGCTCGCGAGGAGGAGGAAGATATCACTAGTGATGAGCAACATTCTTCGCGCATCGGCAAACTAGCCCACCGCAAAGCCCTCGAGGCGATCAAGATGGAGGACCCACCTAACAGCTGGGAGTTCTACATCCTTCAGCTCTCGCATCGCCGGCTGGGCGTCTCCAGAGCTGCAGACTCCATCGTGCGCGCACACGAAATGCACCTCTTCCGCGACGAATGCTTCCTCGTCGAAGAATACCGCGATCAAGGTACGCTGCTCGACCTCGTCAACCTCGCGCGCCTCGACAGCGGCAACGGCGGCGGCATGGACGAGATGATGGCCATGTGGTTGACGGTCGAACTGCTCCGCACGACTGAAGCCCTGCACGCGAAGCACCTCATCCACGGCGACCTCAAAGGCGACAACGTGCTGGTGCGCTTCGACGACCCGGGCAGCGAGACGGACTGGTCGCCGACGTACTTCGCCAACGGCGCGCACGGCTGGGCCGCCAAGGGCATCTGCCTGATCGACTTCGGCCGCGGCATCGACACGACGCACTTCGACCCGCGCGTCGGCTTCATCGCCGACTGGAAGACGTCCGAGGCCGACTGCGCCGAGATGCGCGAGCTGCGGCCCTGGACGTTCCAGATCGACTACCACGGCCTGGCCGGCATCGTCCACAGCATGCTGTTCGGCAAGTACATGGAGACGCTCGGCGAGAAGGGCGGCGCGATCGGCCAGGGCGCGACCAAGACCTACTGCATCCGCGAGGCGCTGAAACGCTACTGGCAGACGGAGATCTGGGGTGAAGTGTTTGATCTCCTGCTCAACCCGCTCGCGCATCTGGAGGCCGAGGAGGGCCATCGCATGCCCGTGTTGAGGAGCATGAAGACGTGTCGCGAGCGGATGGAGAGTTGGCTGGAGGAGAACTGCGAACGCGGCGTTGGGTTGAAAGGCATGATTGCGAAGATGGAGAGCGCGATCCGGGAGCGGCGAAGGAGAGTGGTCAAGGGTTGAGGATCTCGCTTGTTTTCTGTTGGTTTCATTCATTGGGCTTTCATCCGTCGCCTGGCTAGGCGGCATTCCCAGCATTTCGTACGTTTCGTCTACGGGAGGAGGGAGTTTTTAGGTCATCTGGCATCACCATACAATGAATTCATGACTTCGTTCGTTGATATTCACTCCGCTCCCTCGATCGGCTACGACGTCGATGTCTTCGTGATCGATGCCTCTCACGATCTCGACCTCCGTCATCACCAGGTGCATCCAGACTGAACCCATCGAGACTATCTCTATCCCTTCGATGCCGTCTATGCTTTCTCTCTCGACGTCTAGCCTCTTCATCGCCACGACTCAGCTCCGCCAATTCCTTCGCGCGCTGCTGCTGCCACTGCTCCCGATCGACTTCCTTCCGCTTCAATTGACTCTGCGCCTGCTGCATGACGGCGAACGGATCGCTGGACGTGATCCGATGCTGCTCGCGCGCTTTTCGTCGTGGGTCCTCGTTCCCCCACACGTCTTTCTCCGGCACGTTGGCAAGGACGAGAGTTTTTGTTTCAGGCGTCTCGCTGGCGGGCTTCGCATGCTTGTTGGAAGCATACCAAGGCTGGTTGTGCTTGTTGCTGTCGTTGTTGTTGTAGCCGGCAGCATGGCTTAGCCGTACCTTGGAGACGTCTTCTTCTCGCTTGCGCTTCCTCGCATCAGAGCTGGTACGGTGCCCATCATCTGGTTCAGCAAAGAGGCGTATGTGCCCATTCTCATCCACTATAGGTGCTTCGTTTTTACTTCTATCCTTTCCTGTATTGCTGCTCACTGCCAGTGTCTCCTTTGCCTTAAGACCGGCCTCTGCATCTTCACGTGCGAAGCGGATCTCGCGATCTGTATCATCCTCACCTTTCAGCCGGCGACGCGGACGCTTGTGATCCGCTTCTCTACCACCACGTTTCACGTATCCATCGTCCTCGTCTTCATCGGCAAGCGACAACATTGTAGGCTTGATCGGGTCCTCACCTCGCAACAGCGCGGTCCGATACGCGGCGTCCTCGGCCTGCATCCGCTGCTCGGCAGCTTCGCGGCGACTCTGCGCATCGGCTTCATCCTGTCGTACGCGCGAGACGTTGTCGGCGTTGTAGACGTGCCAGCTCTTCTTCCCAAGCAGGTGAAGAGGCATGGCCGGGGGATGGCGGGTAGAACGTGGATGTGGTTAACTACACGATGGCGAACTTCTGGAAGCATCCGCGAGTCAGGCAATCAGTCGCATTGTGCATCTGAATGGTCGGGTGTCACGGTGTCAGTGTCATGCCAGAACTAGAGTGTGCATGTGGATAATGACAAGATGGAAAGTTGAGGCGGCCGCATGCTTCCGCTTGCCGCGCGACAGGTCGTCAACGGCTTTTCCATTTTCATAACGTTGCCTAGCAGAAACCCTGCGATGAGGGGAAAAGCATTCCTCGTCGATTCGATCCGGTATCATTATTTTCGAAGCGAGCATCGTCGGCGACACATCCTAAGAATAGCGGACGTGGCTGTCAGCTGGAACCATGTCGCCGGGGCCCCTGGTGCCTGGATCCTGGCTGGACCAGCATGTTCCGGACGTTCCATACCGAACCCATGAAGGGGACTGACTGGGTGTGCTGATTGGCGATGGACGTCTCAACCGTTCGGACATCCTCCAAACCCGCACATTCTCCACAAGATCTGCCGAGCGACTTGTGCAAATGACAGCATGACCAGGCGCCTCAATCATCTCAGCCAGCCACTACGAATCTAGTGCGAATCGTGGTGGTGGTTCGACTGCTCACTAGAACGCAGCGCAGGGATGATGGACGTGTCACGGATCACGACACTCCGACAGGCACATTGCATTTCTTGCTGGTTCGTTGCGGAGAAAAGACGATGAGCTGCAGCCTGCAGGTGATATGCACCTTATCCAATGATTCACCCGGGGAAGCCAGGCGCGCTAGGTCAATACCTGCATTGCTGCAATCGCCCTGGAACCCGGAGTTTCGACCGGCCAAATACCAGGTTTTCGGCGATATGCCATTGCATGTGATTATCTGGACCGTCCGAATCTCTTGGTATACTCGGCATCACGCAGTGTTCGAGCAAGGTTGGGCGAATGCACCGGACCTACGAGCACTCCAGCAAAACTAATGGCCGTTCGACTCGAGCCAGCACAACCTAAAAGTCACCACTAGCGAGCTCTGACGGAAGAGGCATACACACTGGGTCAGTGCTCGTCGGCTCTCCATGTCATGATTCTTCCTTTCTTGCTCGCGAACTGACAGCTCTGGAACCCAGCGCTTCGTCTACCCAGAGCGCTTTGAGATGACTGGCCTCCGATGTTGGGTGCCGTGTCGTGCTACTTGATCGACTGGACCTCATACACTCGTGTTCGCAGTTGCTGGACTTGATGTACCTTTTCGGCATACCCACCACAATCACACTCCGCTAAATCCGCTTGTCAGCGAGCTACAGCACAACTAGTCAAATCGATCGTCATTACTCAGTTGGGTCGGATTTATAGATCTGCGGTACCGATCAATCGCACGCGACCTACTACAGTTTACTGCTGCTCCAAGTATTTGCTTCCTTTCGAAGAGCTGCTCGCACCATCTTGTCGTTCGCAGCCCGGGCGAATCTGCCGGATCGAGATCAACAACGACTGCGTCTGGACATTTGCAATGCCTACCTATCTTCTCCACGGGTTTCGCTGGCCGCGACCCTTGATCCGAATTCATGTCATCCTCCAAAACCTTGACGACGTTGCTGCCGAATGGCTTGTTGCGCCGGGCACGACGAACGCACTGCTGAGCAACTTCCACGACATCTACCCTGACATCATGCACCATCTCGACCGATTACGTTTCGTCGAGCAATACGATCCAGCCGACGAGTCCGCTGGGTCGGGTACCCAACCTCATGCGTATGTCGCGGACATTGTGCACGAAGTCAAGCTTGGGGTCGCCGTGGACGACGTTGTGAGCGCAGGACTTGGTAACGAACAGTGGAACTCGATGATGGAGTTGCGAGATAAGCTGGCGCCAGAAGAGAAGGTTTCGTGGTATATCGTGGTCTGTGGAGACGAGGAGAGATGGGTCCCACCAAGCGATGAGACGCTTCAAACGGACATTCCCTCTGGTGCGGAGCAAACGAGCGACAGTGACAACGATTCTCATAGCGGGGATGTAAGTGGGCTTCCGCTGTATGTGTACAGACAGCGTGGCTAACAATAATGCAGGCCGATGAATCACCACCGGATGCGCCAGAACCGAAGGGATTCAGGAAATTCTTCGGCTCCGGCAGATTTGGTCGCAGATCGAGGTAACTTCTCCTGCCGTGTACCGTAGGTGGCGTGCTGCTGACTAGAGTTATAGTCGTCAACCGCTTCCAGACTCGATGAAAGCTTCCCAGTCATCAGCCTCAGATAACCATCCCTCCGGCCCGACCGACCACGACAGCGAGACAAAGTTCCAAGACCATGACCCGTGACAACGACAGTCGCCGGGCGGCACCACTGATGAAATGAATACCGGCAGCAATTCCAGTGGACAGCTCAGCGTCGGTTACACCAGCATAACAACATCTTTCAACGGATCTCGGGAAGCCCTGTCATCAGTCAGATCCACATCTCCATACGACCCGCGCACAAGTCGAAGAGCCAGTCATAGCGGGTTATACACAAATGTGGGATACGACCAAATTGCCACAAGGTGGAATCCCAACGGTATCGAACCAGCGCTCGACAGCAAATTCTCGTCCCGTCGGAACTCCTCGGCTCGTCGGAACTCGGTGATCAACGGCCTTGCTCTATCTTCTCGTGGCGTCAGTCCAGATGGCTTCCGGTCTTACAGTCCTGTGTCCATGCTGCAAGGTAGTACTTCATCCGACCACCTTGGCGTCAACCATAGTCCGGTCTCTGCGGTTACCAACACCAGCAACTGGAAAAGCAATGACTGGAAAAGCACTGTTGGCACACTCCGGGGGCGAAACAGCTACAGATCGTCCTCTCCGTTGCGGGTTCCCTTCCCGACTAACGATGTGAACAACGTCTCACGGACCGTAAGTCCAGCACGAAGCTCTTTCAGCGCACACAATGCACAGCCACAGCAGCACCAAGCAACTCTGGCCGCGCTGCAAGCTGGTGATGCCAATCAATCTCAAGCCGATCCCGCAAAGTTCAGCGATCCACTCCCGAAACAACGGCAACGTCTCTCCTTGATGACACAATTACCTGGTCCTGCCCCAGTGCCAGAAGAAGAAGAGGATGGAGACGGGGAAATTGTGCAAGAGATCATCGCCATGAGTCCTGCGGTGCGGACGAACAATGGCTACACCCGCTTTCGACAGTCCGTACGCAGTTCTCAGGTCTTCTCGCCTCTAACGGCAAAATCGTCGCAAGTCAGCCTGGCTATGAACCCGCAGGAAAAAGACATCCCAGCTTTCGGGCAGGATATCAACCCGAACGATCTCATCGCGACGGGGATCGAGAACGCCTTGACGAGACTCGGCGCCTAAGCTGTCCCTGTCTCCGACCTTTCCTCCTCACCAACCTCTCAGCCAAAGTGATGGCATGGTTCCCCTCACATTTCCCTCCACGCTCAACGATTTTGCAGCGAATACCTCCGTACAGCGTTTCTTCTTGTCTGGCGTCTGGTTGTTTTATAGCATTGGGACACATCATGGAAGCGATGGCGTACTCTATCTCCTTGTAGCGAAGTATGTCACGGTCGCGAACACGTAGTGCTAAGACTCTTCTGAGAAGCGATCCTGGTCTGATCAAGGCTTGTGACATGCATACAAGTATACATATCACCGAGAAGTATATCCTTGGAGATCTAAGGAACGATCAATCAGAGCACCCTTCGAGGTTCATTCCATGATCCGAGACTGCGCTGCTCTTCCATGGACGACTCCAAATCACACCAGTAACCCCCCTCCATCATTGGGGAGATATGAGAGAATTGGGCGCTCGGTGCAATGCTATTGGATGCCTGAGGCAGAAGGTGGGATGATCGGCCGCGTTACCAGAGCCCCGCCATGATGAACCATCCATGCATGCCTAGAACTGCAAGTTACGTGTGTCGTAGACATTGTTGGTGCAATTACTCCTTCAAAAATACCTCAAGCCCAAATCAATCTTCCTAAGCTTTACATCTTCCGAACCCCCTGCAGCCCCTCCACTTCCCCTCCCCACCATGCCACCCACCAACACCTTCCTCAACAAGCTCAAAGTGCAGCTGAAGCTGTCCATCACGCGGCTGCGCATGGTGCAGCAAAAGGACACGGCGCTGGCCAAGCAGCAGCGGCGGGTGATGGCGGCGCTGCTGGAGACGGGCAAGATCGAGAGCGCGCGCATCCGCGTCGAGAACATCATCCGCAGCGACCTCAACACGGAGCTGCTCGAGATCGTCGAGCTGTACTGCGAGCTGCTGGCGGCGCGCGCGGGCCTCCTGGACGCGAAGGAGTGCGATGCGGGGCTCGAGGAGGCGGTCAAGAGCCTCGTCTACGCGGCGCCGCGCATCGAGGGCGTCAAGGAGTTGACGGTCGTGCGCGGCTTGCTGGCGGAGAAGTTCGGGAAGGAGTTCGTGCTGGAGGCCATGGAGGGGAAGGGCGTGAGCGCGCGCGTGGTGGATCGGTTGAAGGTGGAGCCGCCGGAGAGCAAGCTGGTGGAGGATTACCTCGCGGCGATCGCGGAGGCGTACGGGATCGATTGGCCGAAGGGTGCGAAGGCGAAGCGAGAGGCGGAGGCGGCTGCTGCAGTAGGAGGAGGAGACGACGACGATGACGATGACCAGCCAGGGGATGGACAGAAAGTCAAGCTGCTCGAGGCGGAGCTGGAGAACGAGGAATTGAGCCGTGCGACGCCGCCGCGAGATCTGGGGCCGAAGAGTCCGGTGTCCGTGATGCCACCCTCACCGAGCACGGATAACGTGCGACCCAAGGTCAACCTGCCGGGCCCGCCGGACTTGAAACCGAGCAAGAAGATGGTGGATGCAAGTAAGCCCAAGCCGAGTGGTGGGCCTGGCGGCAAGATCCCGGATGTGAACGAGCTCGCGGCACGATTCGCTCAGCTGAAGAGGTGAGGCCTGGGCTTCATCTCTAGCTGTGAATTTACATGTTTGCTCGAGTATCTTGCCATGCCTAGGGAGAAACAGCCTCTTATCTCAGCGCTAATGCCCAAAGATCTCTGCTCCAGTCGACGAGATTGTCTGTAGGGGCGAAACCACGAGGCTTATACTCTGCATCGCATTGGCGACTACAACAGCCTCGTCCCTGCGGCCAAGCCATATTCGTCACTTGATCTTCAAAAGCAGCCACAGACTTCTCACGCTTGAGTGGTCTCGAATAGCCCCCATGATCGGACTCGAGCGGATCTTGTGATATGGACGGCCACGATAGCACTATGTTTACCGCAACAACTGATATGGACCCATGACTTTCAATGACCTAGTCCATTCACAGACGGCTAGATGAAGGCTATAGTGGCTACCGCTTGAGGACCGACACGCAGCAGAAAACGTTTCTGTGGTGGGAAGACTGCAGGCGAGTCCAGACTCGAGTTTTGTAATCTGCAGTGGTGCTTGAGCAGGTCAATGGGAGCGAGAAGAAGTGATGTTCAGCAACATCATCTTCTCCGTCGATGTGGTATCTGCGTTTCGCGATTAGGACATCATCTACAAGGAGGGAAGTGTTCGTCTACATGGCCCGAGTCACAGTCACATATATGGAGGCAAGGAGCACATTATGCATGAGATCCGGAGAGTTAGCATTCATCACGGAACGCATTCAATGCACGGACTCGTTAACATCATGGACAGGAAAGCAGAGATGACTGTCACGAGTATGGGCAAGGAAATATCTCGTCTCGAATGCTTTCTCTTTGATTGTTTCTTGTCTCTCCCTTCCAAAACCTCTCTGTACGATGACAGAGTGTCTGGACTTGTTCATGGAAAGGAAATGCAGAAAAGAAGACACATTCAGCCGAGAAGGCAAAAGGCACAAGGCAGAACGCAAAGTCGTAGAAAAGCCGTGTCCCATGAATCCCAAGCCACGCATCCTCCTGTCATCTTCTTCTTCCCCTTCTGTTCGTAGAGTCGTGCTTGAAAGCTGCAGCTCGTTGTTGTTGCTACGGCTACTGCCTTGCCTCATCACATGTCCCTGGCTTCCTCGAGATAGACCAGTCTAGTGCTTCGTCCTTGTCGAGGCCTTCCTTCACAAGATCATCCGGTTGCGAGCCGTCTAGATGGCGTACTTGCGCGTCCATTCACGGGCCGTGGACTCGTAGCGAGAGCGATCGGTCTTGTAGACGTGTGCGATCTCCGGCACGAGCGGATCGTCCGGGTTGGGGTCTGTAAGCATCGAGCAGATGGATAAGAGCACTGGAGCGAAGCACACCGAGTCAGTACAAGGTCATTGCGCAATATATATGTGTGATGTTGGTGGGAAAAGTGATGGTGGGGTACAAGCGTGTCACGCACCTTTACTGATTGTGAGTGCGGGGCTCCACTGATCCCTCAAGATGTCCAAACAGATACTGCCGTTGCTGTTGATGTTGGGATGATAGATGCGAGTGGTGAAGTTGACCTTGGGCGGCTTGAAGGGGTAGTCGGTAGGGAAATGGATTGCGAGGAAGAACACGCCGCCGGAGTATGGTGAGTCGCCGGGACCCATAATGGTCGCTTGCCAGTGGAACTATCGCGGCCATGTCAGTGAGACTTCACACGACATCGTCGAGGGTGTCGGGACATACCAGATCATCGCCTATGGGGCCTGCGCTGCATGATGACGGGGGGTCGCTACATGGAGAGTCAGTGTGGGCTGGGCAAGCGCAGCAGCAAAGCGGCGGGGTCAGGCGAAGTACATACCGGCCGAGATCAGTTAATTCCTTGTTGATGCGCTTCAACGCCATGATGAGTGTGTTGGGCGGTGTTGAGTGGGTGTGTCGAGTGAAAGTGGTGGTGGTAGAGGAGGATGGTGGAGCAGGATGTTAGTGAGGCGAAGTGTGTCGTGTGTGGGATGGGTTGGTGACAAAGAGGGCGTTGTTCAGAAGAAAGGGCACAGCCAACGTCAGAACCTGACGCTAGTGGTGTACGACGGCGGATTTCACACTTCGGGTGACAAAACATCCAGCGGAATCTGCTGGAAGGACGTGCGGTTGAAGGTGGAAACAAATGCTTGTATTTCCTCGGCAATCGCCCTACGGTGAAATCGTCTTCTACATTACCGCTGGTCGAGCCGCCGTGAATGCGTGAAGCGCCTTGGTTGAGCGGCTGCGTACAATCTGTTCTAAGATGGTCGTCAGGCTGTGAGGCTGGGCGCCAATTGCGGCGGCTATGGGCATGCATTCCACAAGAGAACGAGTTTACGCAGGATCAGGGAATCATAGTGTATGCTGGCTACATATCGAGCGGACTCGAGTGCATACGCACACGCCCTTATGAACATGTGACTTCGATGATATGATCAATGGGCTTGGTAGATTTCACATCAGATGCTGCCGGTATGTAGCTACCCATGACCAGCATCGAAGGGAATATGAGGCTGTCAAGCAGCGCCACCCGAGGAGTTGTTTGAGGAAAAGTCTGCCATTTGTAGACCTCACAAGGGTACTGCTTGAGACCCAACGACACCGGTGATGGCAAGCCCAAATTGCTTCGGTCCCTGAGCGACTTGGAAACTTGGAAGCAGCTCGATTGTGGTGCAGGATATATCAAGCAACAGGAGAAGTGACGAAATTTGGTTTGAAGACGTTCGTTCGAGCTCAAGCACTATGTGATCATGCTACATCGCGAGCTCAATCCCATCTCGAACCACCCATACGCCGAGAAGTATGCGACACACCTAGAACACGAGCGCGGCACCCTTGGTCTTCTTGTCACCACTGTGAATATCGTCAGCATTCTGCTCCACCGACATATCCGATCGATATCAACATACCCCAACTCGAAGTGCTTGCAGCGCTTCAACGCGAGTTGTGCCTTGGTCTTGCATTGTGTGCATTCTAATCGGAGCACGACCTTCTTGGTCGTCTTGGCCTTCTTGTGGAACACAGGCTTTGTTTGACCACCGTAACCGGATTGCTTGCGGTCGTATCGGCGCTTTCCCTGAGCGAAGAGAGAGGCCTGGAATGCGTGTCAATTGGTGTTGCGTCGATGCGTAGGATCTGGATTGCGATGCATACCTTGCCAGCCTTGTATTGAGTGACCTTGTGCTGGGTGTGCTTCTTGCAGTCCTTGCCCTTGCAGTACGTGCGGCGCGTCTTGGGAACGTTGACCTGCGTGACACCATCGTCAGTTTTGTTACTGTAGATGATCCGTTGGGCCTTTTCCATTTTCCAATATCCATGCTCTTCTCAAAAGTTTGCGATTGTGTGCTGCAGACGGCTCGACTCCCGACACTTCTCGAAGGGCGACATCTCCACAACTCTCGTATATATTTTCTCCAAATCCTTCGCAAGCAGTGTTCTCAACACTTGCTGTTCCTTTCATGATCTTGACCAGTCCAAGCATTGCCTCCATCTTGCTCAACCTCTTCCAGCCATCCGCAGCACAGACAATTCGAACATTCGAGGTATACAATCGCAATATATTTCCGAGTCGATCGCAAAGAGTGATCTTACCATCGTGACGGTGTTTGTGGGTGTCGTTGATCGTTAGGTGTGACTTCGAATCTGTGATGTCGACGTCTGAATATTGAGGTGTGTTCGTGGAGGGTCGCGCCAAGGCTTTCTGTCCTGAGGCATCCACATCTGAAAGTAGGACAGCACCTCCATGCTACACACAACCATACATGTCTGTATACTCTGCCACGATCACTGCTCGTATCCACAATATGGTTGTGTCCGTATTGAAACACGCATTCGAATCGTGTTCTTCTATCGCGGCTACTTCACATATGCAATCGCCGACGTTGTAGGCAACAGTCCCATAGTAGACCTTACATTCGAGCAAAGCGATTCGTCCCAAGTCGTCCACATACATAAGGTACATACCTGTACAGCACATCCAACATCGCCGAAGTGACTAGGCAAACAAATCGTGATATACCGTAACGAGCACCTCCATGTTCAAAACAGCGCCATCGCCGCAGCCCCCACCACCGCCGCCGTCCCCGTGAACCCAGCACGCACGTAGTTCATCCCCATCCACGTTCCCACCTGCTCGAGCACCTCACTCCGCCGCGCCACCGCCGCGCCCCCAGCAACCGCGCTCTCCGCCTGGGCTGCCCAAGCGAGCAACGGCCTGTTCGGCCCGGGCTCCATGACCAGCACGGTGAACGGCACGATCAGCGGACACGCCACCGCGGCCGTGAGGTAGAGCGACGACTGCGAGAGGCCCAGCCGGCGCTTTGGCGAGTCGTACGTCGCGAACGCCAGGACGCCGAAGCACGTCGAGGCTAGCAGGGCGAGCGGCGGCATGTTGCGCCGGCCGGTGGCGTAGAGGGCTGCGAATTGGCGGAGGAAGAGGTCGGTGGGCGCGAGCGCGGCGGCGGGCAGACTGATGAGGTTGAAGCTGGCGATGAGACCTTGGGGATTGATGGGTTAGCTCAGTTTGTTTAGGAAACCCTGTTCGGCAAAAGGGGCTGGTTTCGAGAGGGAGAGATCTCTACCTGAGAGTGCTGCGGCGCTGGTGACGCCGAGGACCTTGACGATGGGTAGGAGAGAACTTGTGGTCGCCATCGTAGATTGTGTGTTTATCAAGTCCCGTAGATGTTGTCCGATTCGTATCGATACAGTCGTTGAAGATGTGAACGTTATATAAAACCAATCTGTTCCTTGCTGCTTGTCGATCGTAGGCAATCTTTCTGATGTGAGATGCTTGGGGAATGACGCTGAGGTAGGATCCTTGAACGACAATCTACAGCTACGCGAGGTATATATGGGACCTGGTCTGGCAATGTCTACATGGATGTTGTAACAGCGGACTCTGAATGAGTTCCATAATCACCGATTCTGCGTCATGGCGATGGATTGTGTGCCCTCCATGTCGAGCGGTCGGAGTCGGGTCCTCGGGTTCTGGAATCTGGAGTTTGGGATCTGCGCGACTCATGACGCTGGTCATTGGCCCACATCACATGGCGAATGTAGACATCAACGCATTGTGAAGTATTGGAAATGACATTTCGGATTGCTAATGCAACAGCTATTCATTTCTACCGCCGTTTGCTTCCCTTCCCACCACGGCCACTTTTACCGCCTTTACCCTTGCTGTCGCGTGCACCACCTCCACCACCACCGCTCATCATAACCCGCACCATCTTCACAGGGATGACACCAACGATTTCCGCCTCCTTCCAGCCCTTGATCAGTTCTGCCTCGCGAGGCCAGATCCGCTCACTATCCTCGGAGTTTGAATCGATCTTCTTCGCGTCGCTGCAATCCTTCTGCCACTTCCCAAGGATCTCCCGCGTGGCTTTTCCCTTCTTCTGCTGGCCTGGCTGAATCTTAGCCTTGTACTTGTACTTGGTCAAGGCGTTCCATGGCGCACAGATAGGGATTGCTTCGAGGATCACATCGTCAGGCAAAGGTGTGCCGACGAGAGTGTCTAAGATGGCCAGTGAAGAGCCTTCCGCATCGTCCACGCCGTCCTCAAGATGAAGCCGTCTCATCTCCTCAGCTTCCAGACCTTCCTTCTGAGCCTTTTCGTGCTGTGCACGGCGACGCGCCCGAGTCTCCTCAACACTTTCGGTCTTGGATGCTTTGGCGGCTGCTTCTGCCTCGCGCTTCTCCTCGGCGGCGCGCGACCCGAGCAATTTCATGGCTAGCTCACGATCCTCTTCATCTTGATCCGCATATTTGGTGGCGGCTTTCTTGGCTTTACCACGTTTGCCACGAACTTTGGGTGCAGCTTTAGGTCCAGCCGCCTTTGATTGCTTTTCTGGTGCAGAAGAAGTCGTAGGCTTTGCTGCGTTCCCGTTCCCTTCTGCATCTACACTGCGCTCGTTCTCACTTGTATCATTAACATGCTGATCAGTCTTGTCCTCGTCATCCTCTTCGTCTTCTTCGTCACTCTCCTGCTCGTCAACTGTGCTAGCCGGGCGGTTTGTTCCATTAGACTGCAACGGATTGCTTCGTTGGACCTCGACATCTTGCGCCTCTTCATCGTCTGAAGCATCTATGTCAACATTTTTCGTATTGACATGCGCACCGTGTCCAGCATCGCCAAAGTCATCGTCATCGTCATCATCCTCGTCATTATTACCAGCACCGTTACCCGACACAGAATGAGCACTGTGGCCAGCATCACCAAAAGCATCATCATCATCTGAATCGAGACCATCATTCTTCGCCACCGGGTCGACATTCGACTCGGCATTTGTCTCACCCGATGACTGTGCCGTGGTCTCGGGCTCTCGTAGTCGATGCTTTACGTGGTTGGCTTTGCTCTCTTCACTAATTTGGAAAAGCACGGCGAAGCCAAGCAGCAATTGTGCCGGCGGAAGATAGTTCTTCTTTCCTTTGATAAGGAAGCCACCAGTCGTCAGATACTCCCCGTTCGGTGCTGTCTTTGACACCTGATCTGCCGTCACCCACCAAGCTGACATCACCGCTTTGTTATCCCATGCTTCACTTGTACAGACTGACAGATTCCCCGCTTGACTTAGAGTGGAAGGCGGGATAGGAGCACCCGGAGTCGCCGGGTTATTCTTGATCACCACGCTCGCTGCGCCATTAAGATCCGCGTTGACATAGACATCGCCCTTCTTGAGATATTTGCGATAGAGGATCTCATTCTGCTGGATGTCCTTCCCAGCGAGAACGAGATAGCCATCCGAGGAGACGAAGTAGATGAACTTCTCGAACCAATGTTGCATCCTCACCGGTCTTAAGATGTCCTTTTCTTGCTTGAGACCCTTCTTGAGATCCGCAAGCACTTTCTGCTCCGTACTCTTCAGCGCCTTCTCGGACGCCTGCGCCGTTCTCTCCTGCTTGACGATGGCTGTCCGTCTTTGGTCGTAATATTGTCGGGCGTTAGACCATGCTGAGCTTGCCAAGTCGATGTCGACAGTCAATCGTTTGTCAGTCACCATACTGGCAGACTTTTTGATAGCTCCAGCACCTTCGTCCTCACTATCGGAAGCCTCGCTATCAGTCTCGTCGGCCAGGATTTCGTCCTCGCCTGCGTCACTATACTCGGAGAGAAGTAGTGTGACCGTATTCTCATGCAATTTGAGCGGCATCTTGATCATCTCGGCAACTGCATTATGTCTCTTCTGCTCGTTCTCGATCAGCCGACCTATATCTACCCAGTCCATACCCTGAGCAATCAGGCCATTCACAGCCTCTACAGCTTCCTCGACACGTTCTGCATTCGCCTCGATGGCTTGCGCTTTACGGATGTTTAGCTCCTGCACTTGCTGCAACCCGTCGATCCGCTTCGCTTGCTCCTCTCGTGCTGCGTCGATCCTCCGCTTGGCGTTCTCCTCGCGTTCCTGCAATTTTGACTCGAGCTTCTGCCCCTCGATGGAGGAGAAGAACTCATCGGCCGTTTTGTTGAAGCCGTCGTACTCGAGAAACACGATCGAGTCGTCCGTCGCAAGCTGGGCAGGCTTAAAGGGATGGAAGTCATCATACATCAGGCCGCGTCTAGCATCTCCAGCTTCTTCCGAGTCCGTGCTCCTAGATGCGATCTTGTCGTTGCGTTTCGCCAGTATATATCCCTTTGCCGTCTCTGCACTCTTGATCTCGTTGATGACGTCCTGTGCCTCTTTCAAAGAAGACAAAAGCTTCTCCAGCATCTCATCGCTCTGAATGACTTGCTCGGGCTGGGCTTCGCGATCGTAGCCCGTGACATGCAAAGCATGATCGATCAAGATCGGAGGGAACTCATGTGTAGTCACAGCTAGGGCTTTCCTCAAAGCATCTCCAGTCTTCTTCTTGATCTTTTTGCCTGGTTTGTTCATCTGCTGCTCTTGCCGATCCACCGCCTTCTGCAAACCCTCCTTGATCCGTTCCTTCGTAAGAGGAGGGACACCACCATAGTTCTGCCGCAATGAAAGGTCATACTTCAATCCCGAACGGTACTGCTCATGCTCGGCGCCCTCGCTGACGTTACGGAGAAGGGCCAGGATTGTCAGATCGGCATCTGTGAGAACGATGTTGCCTCCAGCGTAGAATTCGAGAAACAGCCGGTAGGCCCCATCGGAGAACTGCAACTCGATCACGCGATCAGTCCCAATCTGCTGTACCGCGGTGCATCGTCGGGTCCTCAAGAACTTCCTCAGACGAGTTACGAATGGCGAAGGGGCGGCGGCAGTGGCTCGTGCGAAGCTGGTGAGGTGACAACGAAAGCCTGAGTCGATCAGGAGCTGTTCACGATGATCCGGCTTCTGGAATTTGAGCAAGAAGATGCGGGAGGATAGATCGTAGACGTTGGAGAGTCGTAATGAAACGAGGCTGTTGGCCAGCTCATGGGCGATGATCTGCACGTCCAGGGACGAGAAACGCTGCTTCATCGTGCGGGACAGAGGGAGAGACGAGTGACAGCCGATCTCAACTGACGATCACGAGATATGGCTTGGAATTGTTGTATGCACTTATTTCATGATGTCTAAGGTAATTACTCCTACCACCGTACCGCAGTTCTTCCCCCAGGAACAAAATATCGCGGTAGTGATGCACGTCATGACGAGGGTGGGGTTTGGTGGGAGAAGTTCATAGTGCTGAATTGTACGTAGCAGTATGTCGCATACACAGGTTCGCTATACCAAGGTAAGATGTATTGATGTTGGCACAATATGTTACATTGGAGATTCATCTATAGTTTCTCTGCATAGAAACCTATTCCATCATCTGTATCTTCGGTAAACACCAAATGACGTTTGATGAGAGCCTGACAAAGGGATGCGAAACCATAGCGAAACATGATCTAGTGCCTGCATTTCCACATACATATCGCTGTCCTGATTTCTCACCTGTCGGGCTGGTGCTAGCTGCCACGCTCTCGTGTCTTATAGACCATAGTAAAGCACTTGAACGTCCATCTACATATCTCGACAAATGCCAGGTGAAAGATGAAGAAACGCCTGACCAGAGTGAATGCCGTCTTCCATGTCATATCGTGCTACCTACGACGAAAGTACATTTCTTATAGCCGAAAGAGGCGCGAGCCTCCTACGTAGGAATGGCGGTCCGTAGTAGTGTCCGACACCATCGTGGCGATCAGGTACCATCATCATGTCTTCCACATGCACCACATCTGAGGCAAAGCTGGGCTCGGCACCACGCAGGAACGAGATACCCGGGTTTGTCACCTTGACGTTGTTTATGATTGATGGTTTCGGAGACAGAGACAGCCGTGCATATACGATACGGAACGGAATGTTCTTGTTCCTTGCGAAACAATGCGTGACTTTGAGACAGGCACCCACTGGCCTTGTCCACATTGGGAGAACGCAACTCCGCACTTCACTTGGCAAGTATTACTCTGGATGTACCCGACTAGGTAGAGGTCACCGACAGCAAGAACACTCAGAGAAACGTAACGATTTGCCAGCGCGCAACTCATACTCCGTACAGTAAGGAAGAGAACCACGAGTGCGACATGGTCATGCTTCGAAGAGGCAAGTCGAAGCGGACGGATGGGCGACCCATGTCATCCATTTGAGGTTCTGGCCGTTGGGCAAAACTTGGAAACGAGATCGACTCTTTATGCATATTGCATAGACGTTGTCTCATCGGCTTGGGCATAGGACTCAGGAGCCCCAGAGCAAGGATGTATCGGCTGTTTTTACACTCTGATGTGCCCGAGCTGCACTCCACATTCAAGTCAACAAATGAGACTTAAGCATGCCTCATACAAGGCGTCCAGCTCGTTTGAGCTAAGGACAGAAGGCAGCCACCTGCGGGCCACAATAGTCATCTGGTAAGAAAAACAAGAAACGAGCCAGCCCAGACTGCAGTTGGCCAAATTCTCTGCAATGCGGGCGGTACTGCCTTGGGGTGTGGTTGCTACGGCTTGGCGTGAGAAGATGGAAAAGTCACTGAAGCAAACGTCGCACCGAGCGTCGATCAGCCTCTGACATCGCCGATCACCTGCACGACTTCATACTCTTGCCCCGGATTTGAGCATTGTCGACACTTCGTTGCATGGGTCCCTTCCCACTGCGACCGCTCGGTCTAGCGGCGCTCCAACTGGAGACTTCACACGAATCATGATGCCGAACATGATCATGCTAGACCTGGGTGTGTCTGGGGCTTTACCATTTGCAGCGGCGATCATCGTAGAACAGAAGGATTGCAACTGTTTGAATTCTTGATATAAAGATCCGACTTCGCGTGATCCTCCCTCGATCCTTGTCATCGATCCACACCATCTCCACCAACGATGATGTTTTCCAAAAGTTGGACCGCCTTTGGCACTCTGGCCTTGAGTGCCTTGACATCTGCCAGGTGAGTGTTCTACCGTAATCGTCTTGACAGCGTTAGCTAATGGACCTTGCCAAAGCGTACTATTGCCTCGCGTCGAAGCTACCGCTCTTGACTACGAATACATTGTCATCGGCTCAGGCGCTGGTGGAGGACCGTTGGCAGCTCGCCTGGCGCTCGCAGGCCACAAGACGCTTTTGATCGAAGCTGGCGATGACCAAGGAAGCAACGTCAACTACACAGTCCCAGCTTACCAAGCCAAGTCGACCGAGGATAGACTGATCTCCTGGGACTTCTTCGTCCGCCATTACTCGTCCGACGCCAGACAGAAGCTGGATTACAAGCTGACCTACAACCTGCCTGACGGCAATGAATACACTGGCCTCAACCCCCCAGCCGGTGCGACCATCAAGGGTGTGCTCTACCCACGGACGGCCACTCTGGGTGGTTGCACCGCCCACAATGCCCTCGTCTTCATCTACCCTGATGAGAGCGACTTCCAGTACATTGCTGACCTCACCAACGATTCGTCATGGGCACCTGACAACGTCCGCAAGTACTTGGTCAAGCTTGAGCGCAACAACTACCTACTACCTGGCACACTCGGCCACGGCTTTTCTGGTTGGTTGGGTGTTTCGACCGCCCCTCTCACTCTTGCCCTCAAGGACAGCATGCTCTTTGGCATGATCAGTGGTGCAGCTGCCGCACTTGGAGGAGGAGCCGCTACTCTGACCAACTTCCTCAGTGTGCTCCTTGGCGATGCTAACGGCGACAGCAAGATTCGCGACCAGACCCAGGCTCTCTACCAGATACCCATCTCGACCCAAAATGGCGCACGTAACGGCGCCCGCGAGTTCATCGTGAGTGTGGCTAACGCAACGTTCTCCAACGGCACCAAGATGTACCCCTTGGACGTCAGACTTAACTGCCTGGTCACCAAGGTCACCTTTGACAAGAGCGTGTCCCCACCCATGGCTACAGGTGTCGAGTTCCTTGACGGCAAGGCTCTTTACCGTGCTGACTCTCGATCCAACACGTCTGCTCCTGGTGTTCCTGGCAGCGCATCCGCCAGCCGCGAGGTCATTGTCGCTGGAGGCTCGTACAACAGCCCTCAAATCCTCAAGCTCTCTGGTGTGGGTCCTGCCGCTGAGCTCAAGTCCTTCGGCATCCCTGTCGTCGCCGACCTTCCTGGTGTCGGCACGAACTTGCAGGATCACTACGAGGTTGTCGTTCAAGGCAAGACCACCAACGGCACCGACTTCCCTGTTCTCAAGGGTTGCAACTTTGGTTTCGCGAGTGAAGGACACCCCATTCCAGCCACTGACGACCCTTGCTACAACACTTGGCTCGCTGCCGGTCCCAATGGTGATCGTGGCACATACGCTAGCAGCGGTTTCGCTGCAGGCATGTTCGTGAAGACCACCGAAGCCCCTGACAACAACTACGGTCTGCTGGCTTTTGGTGGACCCGTCAACTTCCGCGGGTACTTCCCAGGCTACTCCTACAACGCGACCGAGTACCACAACTACTGGTCGTGGGCCATCCTCAAGTCACACCCGCGCAACAACGCCGGCTACGTCAAGCTGCGATCCGCTGATCCGCTTGACACCCCGGACATCTTGTTTAACTACTTCGACACCGGCTCCGGCGACTATCAAGCCGACCTTGACCAGATCTACCAGGCCATCGAAGTGTCCCGCTACGCCTTCGGCAACCAGAGCACTGCCTTCACTGAGGTCCTGCCCGGCGCCCAAGTCAAATCCAAGGCCGACATCGAGACCTACGTCAAGAACACCGCCTGGGGCCACCACTGCTCCAGCACCTGCCCCATCGGTGCCGACAACGATCCCATGGCCGTGCTCGACTCCAGCTTCCGCGTGCGTAAAGTGCAAGGTCTGCGTGTCGTTGACGCTTCCATCTATCCTCGCATTCCAGGTAAGTCACCCCACCTCCCATGTACTTACTACAGACGGACTCTCAATATGCTGACTTTGTACTCAGGGACCTTCACCGCCGCGTCGACATATGTCATCGCCGAGAAGGCCGCCGATGTCATCCTCGCGGGACTGAAGAAGTGAGACCGCAGCATGCATCGTTCATGTATGGTTCTGTAAACATTACGAAACGTCAAGAATGATACAACGATTCGCTATTCAATGCTATAAAACGTTCACTATTTCCTGTCTCCTTCTGCTGGTCGTCCAACAGATCTGAGCATGGCTTATGAAGGTTCAGCAAGAGCAGGCAGACTTGGTTTGTAGCGTGCGCGCAGTATCTATCACGACACTCGCGCGTTGAGATCGAATAACGTGAGCAGGTTGTAGTCAGTACACATACATAAGCACAATGGACGTGACGTATCCTTGACAGCTTCGATGCGGCTCTGGAACGTATGAGAATGAAGAAAATGAATGCGCAACATCGTCATAATGACTAGACAAATGCTCGTATATGTATGCCGATGTCTCATTTAAAGTTGGCGATCTCGGGCGGTGACGCGGAGTCCGCCCCGGCCGCACACGTGATGATTATGTCAGCCGTGCAGCCTGGAGAATGGAATCTAGCATGTGCAATGGGTACCGACCTCTCTTTGTGTCGCCTCGTCCACAACGGAGGAGCTGCAAGTGCTGTATTTCCCGTCGTGATCATGGCGTACAACTACAGCAACCCGCCGTATGGTAATGCTGGCTACGAGCAGATCCCCCCTCAGATCCGCAATCCATTTGCACCTCCGCCCCCAGCACAATCCGCCTACACTCCCCAGAACGCCACCTATGATCCGGAACACGAAGCACAAATCGCCCAGTGGCAGTCGGCATATCTTCCACAGGACCAACTGGATAAGGGCAAGAAGACTGGCAGGAACGAGAAGGTCGACAATCCCAACAGCACGCCTATTGGCGTACAAGGTCCTGTCGCCCCAGAGGGTAGCGCGACGGTGATCAGAGACGGCAAGGAGTTGACGGTCAAGCGCAAGGGCGGTGGTGAACAGTGGGAGGACAAGACGTTGCTTGAGTGGGATCCTACACAGTTCCGAATCCAAGTGGGCAACCTGGCTGGAGAGGTGACAGATGACTCGCTCGCGAAAGCTTTTGCTAGTTATGGCGTCGCGAAAGCGCGTGTAATTCGTGACAAGCGGACGACGAAATCCAAGGGATACGGGTTCGTCTCGTTCACGGATGCGGAGCAAGGCTTCAAGGCAGCACGAGAGATGGTCAACAAATACATCGGCAGTCATCCGGTCACGATCGCAAGAGCAAAGACCGATGTGAAGCCGACGGTGCTCAAGGACAACAGACACCCGAAAAACAAGAACAACCGGAACAAGAATAGGAAGACCGACGGCAAGAATAAGGACCAGCCGGCTAAGCAGGATGACCCGCTGCGCGCACATACCGGTGCTCATATCGAGAAGAAGCCGGTGCGGAATCCGAACGCGCCATCGCTGAAGATGCTGGGCTAGATGCTGCGGTTTCGTGAGCAAGCAGCGCCAAGATCTGAAGCGGCTGAAGTGCAAGTCCATTTTTGAGGAACCTGACCAGCAGACCATATGCCGATGGCCTCGAGCTACGAGGATTTCACACCAAGAGTAAGCTCTAGACACTGCCAATCGATTGCTTTGGAGCTCTTCGCTAACATCACAAACCAAAGTCGTACGTCCATGAGTGTTGGCTGTGACGTGTTCTCAGAATTTTTGATGTTGCGTGTGTTGTCCTAGCAGGTCTTCACAGATTGACACCGATCACGTCACTACCGCGATGAACATCACAGGAAATAGACTGCTTGATCGTGATGAAAGCCCATGTGACCATCGATCTTATTACACGATATGATTGCTGGCGGTAAGTTATAACATTCATTCTCTTGGCGAAGGACTGCTTGGCGAAGGACTGCCTGGCGAAGGACTGCCTGGCGAAGGACTGCTTGGCGAAGTCTATTTATTAGACGCCAAACGCCCATTCGCTGTCGAGCGCGATGAGACTAAACCGCACGCATGGCACACGTCACATGCACAACTGTCGAGCGTTTGATGGCAGGTTCTGGACGACCATCTCGCGCGCTCTTAACAGCCTCGCGCAGTGATCTTCCTATCATCACACCACTAAGCGCAGTCGTCACAAACCCCGCCTCTTTGCCAAGTGGCTAAACCAACAAGATCATGGAGATCTTCCGCTCATGACCTCGAAAAAGCAACATGACATTGTGCGCTGTCCAGATGGGTGCCATTGCCTGGAATGTGTGCTTGACCAGAGGATCGTCTATACGAGTGGTCCCATGTCATCGGTAATCATACATACAACATCATATAAATAATGTCCTGCTGCAGAGCAGCGCAAATGGCATCGTTACCTACTTCCATCATATCCAACACACATCTTCGACATGGCTGGTAAGGCAGTCCCTGCAATTGTCGGACTTCTTTCCTTCCTATGTTTTGCCCTCAGCATTGCAGACCTAGCTCTTGTCGGCTATGCAGAGAGCAAAATGCAAGGCGAGGAGGAAGATGCCTCGTTCTGGCCACCAAGCTATGACATCTCCACCTCGTACCAAACTGTCCCGAATTTGCCAACATGGTTGCTTGTCCTGCGTGTCGACCAGACAATGCTTGTCGCCGCCGCCTTCAGTGTGGTCGCGGGCTTTTGCTGCATCGTCGCCACTACACCGCTTCTCACGAGTGCAATACGAAAACCAACACGGATGGTCTGGCCGCTCATCTGTTTCGTGACCAGCTGCATCGCCATGATTATCACGCTGGCCATGTTCGTTTACGTCTTTACCGAGCACTACACCAGTCTGCAACTCCCGGTCGACAGCGCGCTTCTCGGACAGTATCTCACCCAGCTTCGCGGAGGCTACGTTCGTCGCGGCCGCAGCAACCATATGACCGCGGAGGCTTACATGTGTCAATTGACCCCGGCATTCTCAGCGGGAGTCGCGGAGTTCCACATTGACGATAGCTATTGGGTGGACAACTGCAAAACCTTGGTAAGTCGTCTACGCGTCCTGATTCACCTCCTTGTCTAGAGGTGTCGCATAGCACATACTGACCTAGGTCTTTTTCTACATCACAGAAAGCAGCACGATGGATCATGCTTCCCAATTTGATCTGCCTCATCGGTCTTGTGTTCGCTAGCTCTGTGCTCGTGTTTCGCTGTGTCGTTGCTCGGAGAAAGCAAGGCACTAACACCGGGTCAAAGGAGGTGTATAATGCATCTGTTTCGACCGCATGAGGCTGGGATGAAGATTCGCGAAACGCAGCATCTACTCTGTTGGGTGAACATGTCATGAAATTTCGAGTATCACGGTCTACTTGGTGGCGTCATTTCATGACAGCAGTACATTGACCTCTGCCCGTAGCGTCATACCAACGCTCTTGGGTTACAGCATTCAGTCGTCTACACGTCATGTCATCATGCCACAGTATTTGAAGACGTCCAGAATTCAATACATGATGCTTCACCGATCGACCGATCAGCTTTCCCTCCCTCTCCATCAAACAATACATGAAACCCACGAGATGCGCCACGTTGATTGACTCCTATTTCCCTCCCTCGTGCATCCTTCATCATACCCACCGACCACTAAACCTCCGCCATCCCCCATCCCCCCACATTACTGAATCACCTCACCACCCTCTCTCCCTCCGGCATCCCCTTACCAAACCACCCTCTCAACAACTCCAAATCCCGCTCGTCCAACCCTGGCTCCTCCGTCCCATACCGCGCGACCAACAGTCCCACCAAACTTCCCTGGCGCGCCGCCCGCGTGCCCGGGACATCGCCAGGCGCGTCGACCCAGTCGTGCTGACGTAGCAACCCGTCGCGCTGGGATGCTGGGTCGGTGCAGAACTGCTGGAGGAGTAAGAGGTTGGGCGCGTCGAAGACGGCGGTGTCGGGGAGGTTGTGGTTGTTGATTATGGAGGGGGTCAGTTCGTGTGTGCGTAGTTGGTCGGCGGTTGACCAGCCTGGTGGCGCCATTGAGTTGGGTGGTGGCAGTGGTGAGTCGGGGTTGCAGTGTGGAGTAGACTGCACTATGGAACGCTGAAGAGGGAGGGGGAGTGGAGTCGAGGGATGGATGGAGAAGAGGAATGGGGTACATGGTTGCCTGGTGCGGCACAGTGGCTTTCTTATCTACCTCATACTGGTTTTGGTCGGAGGTGGGGTTTGGTGAAAGGGGCGGCATGAGGTACTGAAGGCATATCAATGAATGATGTATCGATACGCTCCTCTTCATGCTGATAGTAGTCTACCTATTCCGAAAGATGGACGGCTCCTAGATGCTGCATCTTACTAAAAGCAGCGATTTGTGGCACAGGCCCAGATACATGTAGGTTGCTGAAAACAGAACTGCCTGGAAGGGCAAGGCATAGTGCAAGAATGTCGAATAATCAAGACACTGATCCAGTAGAGTATCAATGAACCGGTAATGTCCTTCCACCTTGGACTGCTTAGCGAAAACACGCGATATGGTAGTGTAGACACACGAGCAAGCTGAAGTGTGGTCAACGGGTAGTCAGCACAAATGCGCCGGACACTCGACTGGCGCGCGGCTCTTCCCGTCCTTCGCCGCCAAGAGTTTGTCCGCCCACGGAATTTGCTTCACGAAGTCTTTCTCGAACGACGTCGCAGTCAAGACTCAACTAACCACACAGCACAACTCGTCAATACCGCCGCAATGGGTATTGATTTGGACGCACACCAGTACGTACACGTACATGGATCCCCGCAAGTGTCCAGAGCATCAGCTCTGGATGCGATTTGAGAGCGGTTGATACTGACAGGATGTCTATAGCCAGAGGTCGGCCCACAGGAAGGCACCTGTGAGCAAGAACCCATACCTGAGCATCCTGAACAAGCTGTTAGCCAACCCCGTAAGCCCTTCGATCACATTGGCACGACTGACGTGGCCCTCCCTAGCTACTCGTTCCTTGCCCGCCGTACCGACTCCAAGTTCAACAACACCGTCCTCCGCCGCCTGCGCGCCTCCCGCATCAACCGCGCCCCGATCTCCTTGAGCAAGATCGTTGGTGTCACCACCAACGAGCACTCCGCCTCCGCCTACGAGGGCAAGATCCGCGCCATCGTGGCCACCGTCACCGATGACAACCGCCTCTACGAGGTCCCCAAGATGACCATCTGTGCGCTGCGCTTCACTGCGACCGCTCGTGCCCGGATCGAGAAGGCTGGCGGCGAGTGCATCACTTTCGACCAGCTCGCTCTCCGTGCTCCTACTGGCACCAACGTTGTTCTCCTCCGTGGTCCCAAGAACGCACGTGAGGCCGTGAAGCACTTCGGCTTTGGTCCTCACCAGCACAAGGTGCGTAAAATTGCATCGCAAGAGGTTTCCAACACCACAACTGACACCCGTTACAGAAGCCTTACATCGAGAGCAAGGGCCGGAAATTCGAGAGGGGTCGTGGACGCAGGCGGTCCAAGGGTTTCAAGGTTTAAACGCTTTCTGCAGATTTACGATCAAATGGCTGGAAGAACAGACAAGACAACATGCAGGCGTACTGGAATCATAACCGTATGCTTTGTGGAGTGTCTATGGGGCTGTGTTTGGCGCTGGGCAATATCTGTGGTGTCACTTCATAGGCATTGCAAACAGCGTTTGAACGTCTCATGTTTCGTGTCGAGAATTTGTCCTTGTATCGTGACTACGTCGTATTATCACTCCCGATGGAAACCACAAAAATGCAGACGAACACGGTCTGGGTCGTTCGTTGATGAGATGACCAGTAAAGCAAATTATCCTTGCACCACTGTATCTCTCTGCGGTTCATGTTGTCGCAACCCCCTTGTGAAGTCATAATTTTCCGGGTTCAAAAAGTTTGGACTTCACCTCCCCATTGAGTCTTGTGACATAACTTTCTTGCCTTTCTCATACTTTATAATCGAACATCTGTACGACTTGATCATCGTTGCTTCTGTGCAAATCTCATACAAGAATAACATGCTTCCCGCCTAGAAAAGAAAAAACAAAATCATGGACAAGACTGTTGGCGTGCTCGGTGGGGGCCAACTCGGCCGCATGCTCGTCGAAGCGGCCAATCTTCTCGACATCAAGATCAACTTCCTCGACGCTGGGTTGTCGTCCGCAAAACAAGTCAGCAACCACGACGGGCATGTGGACGGCTCGTTCAAAGACCCGGCGAAGATCAAAGAGTTAGCCGCCACCTCGGACGTCCTCACGGTCGAAATCGAACATGTCGACACGCAGATTCTAGAGCAGATCGCCTCGTCGGTCGATGTGCAGCCGAGCTGGAAGACGATCCGCACCATCCAGGATAAGTATCTCCAGAAGGAGCATCTACAGAGTCATGGGGTGGCGACGGCGCAGTCGCTCCCGCTCGCGCAGGCGACAGAGGAGGAGTTGAGCAAAGCTGCCGCGGCGCTGGGATTGCCACTCATGCTCAAGTCGCGACGAGAAGCGTACGATGGCAAGGGCAACTTCCCCGTCAAGACAAAGGACGACTTCAAACCCGCACTCGAAGCACTAGGTGGCAACCGCGACTTGTACGCCGAGAAATGGGCCGAGTTCAGGATGGAGCTGGCGGTGATGGTGGTCAAGACGAAAGACGAGGTGCTCTCCTACCCGACCGTCGAGACGATCCACGAGAACAGCATCTGCAAGCTCGTGTACGCGCCCGCGCGCGGCGTGTCGGCGGCCATCAACGACCAGGCGCAGGCGCTCGCACGGAAAGCCGTCGACGCCTTCTGGGGCAAAGGCGTGTTCGGCGTGGAGATGTTCCTGCTCGCCGACGACACGCTGCTGATCAACGAGATCGCGCCGCGGCCGCACAATTCCGGCCACTACACCATCGAGGCCAGCCCCGTGTCGCAGTACGAGGCGCATCTGCGCGCCATCCTCGACCTCCCGCTGCTCGCGCGCGACCTCCGCCTGCGCGAACCCGCCATCATGCTCAACATCCTCGGCGGCGACACCCCGGACTCGCATCTGCGCTTCGCCCAGGAGGCCATCCGCCAGCCCAGCACCAAGATCCATCTCTACGGGAAAGGCGCCGCGCGCAAAGGCCGCAAGATGGGCCACATCACCGTGTTCGCGCCGACGATGGCCGAGGCCGAGACGCTGATCGCACCGATGATCGCCTTCGTCGACGGGACCTCGCCCTCCACCACCCCAGCACCCGCCACCCCGCTCGTCGCCGTCGTCATGGGCTCCGACAGCGACCTGCCGGTGCTGCAACCCGGCCTCGCGATTCTCGACCAGCTCGCCATCCCCTACACGACGCGCATCACGTCCGCCCACCGCACGCCCACCTGGATGGCCGACTACGCCTCCAGCGCCGCGGCGCGCGGCACGAAAGTCCTCATCGCCGCGGCCGGCGGCGCCGCGCATCTGCCCGGCATGGCGGCCGCGCACACGCCGCTGCCCGTCATCGGGATCCCCGTCAAGCCGAGCGTGGGCGACGGCACCGACAGCGTGCTGAGCATCCTCAACATGCCGCGCGGCGTGCCCGTCGCGACCGTCAGCGTCAACAACAGCACCAACGCGGCGCTACTGGCGGCGCGGATCTTGGGCGCCGGCGACGCGGGCGTGCGGGAGCGCGTCGAGGCGTACATGCGCGCCGCGGAGGAGGAGGTGCGCGGGAAGGATCGCCGGTTGCTGGAGATGGGACCGCAGCGGTATTTGACCGAGGTGTTGGGGAAGAAGTAGAGGGGAAAGTGAAGGGATTTATGTTACGGATGAGGTACATGGGATGTCTACGTAGGAATGAGGAGAGGGCGAGAGGAAGCGAAGAAGAAGGAGGAAGAGTTGGATTGCTCGCTAAATGTAAATGCTACGCAACACACGCCGGATCACCGTCCATCATCGTCATCGTCATCGGCGTCGTCTTCGTCAATATCTTCGTCATGTTCGTGCAGTGAAGGGGGCATTGGCTATAGTGCCACCGAATGGTGCGAGCTATAAACTCATCTTCACACCTCGCCCCAGCCGCCCAGTCCCGAGCTGATGGCGGGTCCACTGCCACTGCCCACACTCCCTCCCAGATCCCAATAGTGCCGCGAACTGCCACTGCGACTGTGGCGGCTGCGGCGTGTGCTCTGACTCGCGCAGCTGCTGCCACCAGGCCGCTTCTGCAGGAGCGTTTGCATGTGGTGGCGCCGGAGCAGGCTGTCTCGGCGACGTTGCTGGGCATTGGCGGCGGCGCGTGAGACGAGCGGGTGTTGGCGGCGGATGACTTCGGCGCGACGCAGGTTTTCTGGTGAAGTACCCAACGCGGAGGCTGTGTTGTTGGCGGGGCTGACCCAGGACGGAGGGAGTGGTCCGTTGGGTGGCGGTGCGGTTGAAGATTGTGGCGGCGGGGGCGATGTGGAGGTGGAGGAGCCAGAGGAGAAGCGCGACTTGAGGTATTGGAAGATCACGTTGACGTCTACATCACGTTCCCAGTATTCGCGCTGCTGATCCAGGCGGTTGGCTTCGGTGCTTGGTTGAGCGGGCTCCTCTTCGATGCCCCAAAGGGAAGTATCGGTTTGGTCTGTAGGTGAAGCGGGCGCTTGCGCTAGAGTTGGGGCGAATACAGGATCGGAAGAACGGCGGGCAAGTGGTAACCGTCGCTGCAAGCGTGAGGGTGTTGGCTGAGGCCGGGTATATGAAGCAGGAATGCCTGCATAGTCGAGTTCCTGTTGTGCAGCACGTACATAAGTTGAAAACGCGCCAGAAGGGTGCTCGGAGAATTGGTGAACCAGAATGCCAAGCTCACGGGCAATCCGTTCGATGAGCTTCGTCTCCCAGCCCGGGGCTTGATCTCGAAAGGTGACTCGCGATTCATTCGAGACAGCAGCCGCGATGGGTGAAGGTTGTGTAGGCGTGGGAGATGGATCATCGACAAGCTGTTCACCGAAAATGACAGACAATGTGGTTTCGTCCAATCCGATCAGGTCTTCGATCACGCGGCGTGTGATGCGCCGCCAGAACGACTCGCTGGGTTGCTGCCCGTCGCCGAACTTGTCGTGCTCGGATCCTCCAGCGTACACGCTGTTGGTCTGCCGACCAGCAGCAGTAGTCTCTCGCACGCTCGGGAGTGTCCCGATCGAAGCACCCATCCTACTCATGTGCCTCCGCCGTCTCCTCGCGTCGCGCTCGATCTCCTCCAACACAGCCTTGCTCTGCTCCATCCGCCATTGCTCGATCCGAGCCGTACGTTCGTCGGCCGGATCGATGACAGCTTCTTGCTCCTCCTCCATCACACCCAGCTGTGGCTGCCCACTACTTCGCCGATACCTCCCCCGTCGCCGATGTGGATTGTGGCGTTCAAACTGCCACAACTGCTCTTGAAAGCCGTCGGAGGATGGAAAGGCTCCCAGGCCATCATGTGTGGGGAGTATTGCGCCGCCGCTTTGGTCGATGTGGTTGGAGGAGGTGGAGAAAGGGTGGTGGAATGCGTGCAGGCCATCGTCCAGACTGTCAAGCTCCGCGCCGTCGTCATCGTAGTCGGTCCCTAAACCGGCAGCATCTCCTTCGCCACCATCTGTGACAGCTTGCGATCGAATGTGCGTCTCCAAGGAACCAAAGTCGGAGAGGTGTGTGGCGGTGCGCGGGGTTTGGGATGTTCGCGAGCGGTCTTCATCGGTCTGGGGAGAGAAGAGGATCCATTCCTGGCTTTCCGCGAGCGATCGTTTGCGCCCGGGGACTACAGCTGGAGCAGCATCGACGGTGGGTTGTGGGAGCGAGTGCAGGCGTGAGACGGTCGGGCGTTGTTGTGGTTGTTGAAACGCCATGGGGGTTGTTGTTGTGATCGGGGGGCGGTCGCGAAGTCACGCGAGGGGAGGGGCCAGGTCGATGATGCCCAGTTGTGCCAGCCAAGGGGGACAACAAGCAGCTGGAACTGGACGCAGGCGGGTGATATGGTATACAGATGCTTTGTTAGGAGTCTGGCGTATTCGTTATTGTTGAGAGTAGAGTAGAGTGTGTATTGTAGACGTCGACGACAAAGAGATAGCGGTAGCGGAATGTCGATGTCAAGATGAGGTGCTCTGGCGTTATCGGCGGGTGATGATGAGCTCGACTTGTCTAGTATGGGGCGTAGTATGCTGTTGGCGCCCGCTCCTGTTAATCACACCGACGAGCCTCTGATAATGTTTGCTGGATGATGAGACGGGGGTCATGTGGACAGGACATAGAGGCCGCATCAGCATCCACGGATCATCGTGACCCGAACTCAGGAGGATGATCCGGATGTGAGAGGGATGATGAGCATGACAGGTTATGGCAGCTATCGGGACATATGATATACGAATACTATACCTCCCTCAACGACTACCTCTATCTCTAGGTATACTTCTACATATTCCTGGTTACTGATTCATTAGCTGATGATCCTCCTCTTCCTGCCACTCGGTCCGGCGCCGTCTCACGGCTGATGAGAGCTCAGGGTTCCTCACTTTACCGCCTCCCAAGCTAAGGCACACCGATCCCCCACGCAAAACGTATTTATTTGTTGGGACGACGTGTATACATAAGGTACACGTACTTCTACACCCGCGTATCGCCTCTGTTATGCTGCCTCACATGCAGTGTACATCCTGACGAGGTATAGTTGTTGGGCGGTAAGCATAGAATATATGGCAGATCGACGGGTGTTGACGTGGTCGCCCTCAACACCCTCCCCATCCGCCTCACTCGAAGCTATCTTCATACATCAGGCTGATCCTACTCAATCACAACACAGCCCGACAATATCTGGCAATGCCGGGATACTGGCCTGAGACATACATCGATACCTTAGATGTATGTATAAGTGCCTCATCACGACTGGCCCATTCGTCCTGACTTGACTTGCCGACGCTGAGCTCGAATGCTGGTACCAAGGCATCCAAGTGATCTGCTCAGCCTTGTATAATCATGTTTGCCTTCTTCTGACCGCTTCACGCCACGTCCATCGCCCGAAGCGACCAGGAAACACCGAAGGAAGTCCTCTGAGTCAAGGCCGACTTAGATCGAAAGGAAAAGTATGGCATATTGATTCCATGCTAGAGCACATCTCATGGACGGCCAAGGATGTTCAATATACACTACATGCCTTCAGAATCGCTCGTAGTCTACATGTCTATAATGCTGTCTTCGAACTCCTCTAGAATGGGGGAAGCCAGAAGGGATATCCACCGTTCTTCACTCGAAACACGCTGAGCAGGAACGAGTACATCACGAGAATGACACCGCCCCAGACAAACACAGCGACTTGCTGAGCTCGTGGATCTGTCATCCGTGGCACTTTGAGGGCCAGAGAAATAGTGGCGAATGCAAGCACGCCATCTGTCGTACCAAGTCAGCCGATGTACACAAAAAGTAGAAAGCACAGAGCGATACGCACACATGGCCGCCACGATCTGCGTCTCCATGCCGAACTGGTTGGAAAATCCTCCAGCAAAGTAATTGATCCCGCCCTTTCCGTTGTTCTGCACATATGGGACATTTCGGATGCGGTTGTACATGTGTCCGCTGGTGAAAAGCAGGACAAGAATCAAGCTGATGGCAGCCCAGAGGTTTCGGTTCTGCAAGAAGGGGAGAATGTATGGTGCGGCGACGGCGAAGAAGCTCACAGCGCCGAGGATGGCAGTCGTGACCATCGCAATCTTGAAATAATTCACGGGGCGAACAAACGCTGGTTTCGGGCCATGAGGGAGCTGTCGTGAGATCCAGGCATGGATCGGCTCGGCGGTGACGGTGCTGAGCATCTTGTCAGTATCGCCAGCAGACTAGGCTCATCCACTGCTCAACATAACATACCCAGCGCTGAAATCGAAACGAGCAGGAGAAGGGTCAGATTTCGCATAAGGACCAATATTCGGCGCAAAGTACAGCAACACAGGTGCCGTTTGGAGTTGCATCTGCCAGGCTGTTCAGTAATGATTTCCAAGCCCGCTGTTTTGATTCCCCAGTCTCACCGATTGAAATGTGTTCCGCCCATCCAAAAAGTCCAACGTAGCATAGATCAATTTTGACTCTCCCTTGTTGTCTCCCTTGGTCCATTGCTTGGCCAGCAGATCCCAGTCAGGTTGGAACTCGTTGCACATCTGGCATGAAAATCGGGCGTCCAGGGCTGTCAGGAGCACGGCGACCGAGAAGTCTCGTGGGGCCTTGATCAATGCATCGTAGGCGGTATCGTCGAGTTGGATGGGCCCTCCTTTGGAAACCTGCTTCGCGAAGACCTCGTCGAATCCGCCCTTCAGGGACTTTTTGGCTGCGAATGCAGTAAATGGCAGCAACGCCGCGGTCAGGAAATGTGAGAACCTCATGGCGATGGGTGTGAGGTGTTGAGAAGAAGAACGGCGAGTCGTCGTCAGAGTCCAATGCAGCCCACTAGCTAATAGAGCTTGGAGAGGTGGCATCTATGGTGGAATAAGCATGCGGCTCGGCGGGATGATCCGCGCTTTGTTTACTCCCATGGCGGGCCATGTCAACAGTCCACCCAACTCTCACTGACGTTCACTGTACGACCTCACATGCTTCCCAACTACTTACAGCGTGCATGATCTTAGCATCATAGTCTTGGCTGTATCAACTTTCATGAGTATGGTTCCTGCGCCCATCCACATGGCTTCTACCGGGATCTACGAGAAACTTTACACCCAATCGCTACACAGTCACGCGCTGGAGCTGAAATGCGAACGGCAATCCAACCTGGTGGAAGCGCTGGCCCAAGACGAAGACATTCGCAAGTTGCGCATCGATATACATATCTTAGAGGACGACTATGACGATCTCCGGACGCTCTTGACTCAAGAAGAGGACCGATCCGACAAATTCGAGCAGCTGGTGAACAGCAATCTGCTCCGCGCCGAAGATGCGGAATTGCGGCTGCAGGAAGTCACCGAGGAGCTGCGATTGCGAGAGAACGAGCTGGCCACTGCTGAAGCCGAGAACGATGCGCTACGAAACACCACCGCCGATGCGACCGCAGCACTTGCCGAGAAGCTGGCGTTGACGCGTGAGTTGGCAATCGTGAAGCCTGAGCGAGATCACTTCAAAGCTCAAGCTGCGTCTACCGAGCAGTTGTTGGCAGACAAGCTCGCGCTTCAACGAGAGCTGAGTGACGCTAAATGCGAAGTCGAGAACTCTAGGCGCGAAGTCAAGCGTGCGATGGCCAAGCGACGCAACACTGGCGTGGAGATTGCACAAGAGGAGCAGATGGAAGATCTGCGACGACAGCTTGCAAAAGAGAAGCGTGCACGAGCACGCGCGGAAGAGGCGGCAGACGTGACGCAGGCTGATGTGGATGTGGATGATGTGCGAAAAGAGCTTGCTCGGGAGAAGCGTGCTCGGCAGAAGGCGGAAGAGAGGTTGGATGAAGCTGAATCGTCAACTCAGGTGGAAGATGTGCGCAGAGATCTACTGCAGGAGAAGAAGTCGAAAGAGAAGCTGGAGGACCAGCTAGAGAACTTGCAGCTAGAACTGGAGAAAGCAAAGAAAGCGGCGGCAAGAGCATCGAAGCGCGCCGATGGCATCTCCCAAGCCGACGATCAAGCAGAGGCTCTTCGTGAAGAGCTTGCCAAAGCGAATGAAGTGCGAGCTGCAGCAGAAAAGAAAGCCGAGATTGCTGAGACCAAGGCGAAGAAGGCTGAGGAGCAAGTCGCGGCGGATGCCGAAGCCAAGAAAGCAACTTTAGACAAGCTCGATCAATTTCGAACGAAGCTGCGCTCAACGAAGGAGCAGCTGAAACATGTCGAGGCGGAACTCGAGCTGGCCAAGGCGGCTGCAGAGAAAGCAGCGACGAACAACACAGCTGCCAGCAGGAAACCAACGAGCAAACGCAACGCCGCCCAGATGGATGCCGACGCCACCACACTGGGCACGCCTGGAGATGGTCCGGCGACCAAACGCAGCCGCGCCGCAGCTATGGCTGGCGACAAATCTACCTTCTCCATAACCCCGTTCCTTAATAAGACGACCAGCGTCATGGCCGGTAGTGACAATGACGATGACGAAGCACCCGATGCGTCGCCAGCTGCTGCCAAAACTCGGGCGCCGCTCGGCCAACAACCGGCATCGAAAGCCAACATCCCGAAAAAAGCCGCGCGTAAAGCCAAAGCGCCGCAACTCGAGATGGTGACGGAGGAGACGAGCGAAGACGTCCACACGCAGGGTCAGGAGAACGCCATGAGGGCGGCATCATCCAAGATCCGGCTGAAGACTGGCGACGAGCCCGTCGACGCGGAAAAGAAAACGAAGGCGCGCAAACGCAGGAGCATCCACGACTTCAAATCGTTCGCGCACGAGCCCGAAGTGCAGAAGGCCAAGACGAAGAAGCGCAAGCTGGGCGGGCTGGGCAAGACGCTGTTCGACGACGACGACGATGTCGCGCCGACGCGCGCGATGCCGGGGAAGAGCGTGTTCGGCTCCAAGGGGTTCGCGGCGCTGGGCGGAGGCAAGAAAGCCGGCGGGTTGTTGGGCGGTGCAGGGGCGGGAAGTGTAGGCGCAGGAGCTCAGCCGGGCACGACGATGCTCGAAGGCAGCATCTCGGCCTTCTCGCCACTGAAGCGCAGTCGGCGGGTGAATCTGGACGATACTTTACGTGGTTGAAGCGGAGCGGATATGCGTGCATGATGAATTTTGTTCCCGTACTTCAGGGGTCTTTTTGGGATATAGCCGGTGTTTTCTTGTTGGCAGATTCCGGAAATGCCAGACGCCGCCATTCTATGCTTTCCTCCCGGCATATGCTCTATAACGATGCTCCGCTTGCCCAGTCATGATCCATTCCATTCCATTCCCAATCACATCCCCTCCCCTTTCCTCTTCCCCGAACCCTTGCACTCTCAATCTCGACCCCCCAAAACCGCCTCCCTCTCCACGCCCGCCTTCCTCTTCAGCCCCACCAGATACGCCTCGCGGCTCTCCTTCCGGCTCGAGTCGGGCTTGATGCGATGCACTTTCGCGAACAGCTGTTTGAGCCGCATCTCCAGCGCGTGGTCCTCTGCGCCTTGGTAGAACTTGCACAGGAAATGGCCGCCGGGGCGCAGCGTGTCGTAGGCGAATTCGAGCGCGGCGAGGCATAGGTCCTGTGATCCACCCCTCGAAGGAAGGGGAGGGGTGGGATTGTCAGGAGGGATGCAGTTTAGATGACGATGGCTTTTCTTCGGGCAATGGAAGGGAGAAAAGGGGACAACGATTTTCATCGAGCATTTCCTTGGTGTTTGTTTCTTGTAAACTGGAATAGGATTTGGATCGACTACATACCATGCTGCCCGCGTGGTCCTTGAACGCAATGCCGCTCGTGTTCATCATCCTGAGAAAGGGCCGGTTAACGCTGCGCAGCCAGGTGCCGCCGTCCAAGGGCCAGGGGGCTGACATGTCACTGAGCACGACGTCGACGACGCGACCGTCGGCCTCGTCCTGCTCCGTCTTCGCTTCTTCAACGTCCCCTTCACCTTCCTCCCCTCCCACCTCCCCCTTGCCCTCCCCAAACGCCCCCTCCCGCACGAACCGCCTCAACTCCTGCCGGATCTCCTCGCTCAAGAAGTCGCCCTGCAGCGTGCTCACGCCCCGCGGCGGCTGGGCGGGGATGACATCGATGCCGACGACGCGGCCGCCGGGCTGGACCTTCGAGAGCGCGACCTGGCTCCAGCTGCCGGGCGCGAAGCCGAGATCGACGACGGTGGCGCCGCGGGTGAAGAGCGTGTGGCGCGCGTGGATCTCAAGCAGCTTGTAGGCGGCGCGCGACTTGAGACCGGCGAGTTTTGAGGCGCGCGTGTAGGGGTCGGAGGATTGGCGGGTCTTCCAGCGGGTGGAGGAGGAGGAGGGGCGGGAGGGGAGGAGGAGAAGGGGTTGGGTTGGTTGAGAGAGGAGGTAGAGCTCCGGTCGACGAATGAAGTTGGGGAGTTTTGAAGAGAGGAGGGCTGGGATCCGTTGCGTCTGGGCGAGGAGAGAAGCGCAGCTCGGCCGCGCGAGCATTGGATTGTTTCAATGTTATGGTGAACGTCGTGATTATAGAGATTAAATGTTAGAGTAGAGAGAATCAATGGACGGAATGGTGATGAAATGACGAAGTTAAGGTAAGTGACAATTTATTGATGAAGCAATCGGCCTCTACATAGCTCCATTTAAGGTTATAGTCACCTAGCCTTTAGCTAACTATCCATAGCTTCTAGAGTGTTTTACTTTGGTGTTTTACTGCTCGATCACTTCTTATAGGTAGTAAATGTAAATAACCTGGTCCTTGTTCTCTCGTTCGTCATAGAGTGCACTATGTACCTAAGGAGCGATCATCACTCGTCGCTATCCTGATGTTGACTTCTTAAACACTCGTCGTACCTTGCAAGATCTGCCTACTTCTCCCGAAAACGTTGGCTGCCTTATACTTATGGCGTACTTCGTCCTTCAGATCGACAGGGTATTGGACATTCGTGTAGCGAGGTACTTCATAAAGGACCTCATCAGCACGCAACATGAATGCTAGAACCACAATAACGTTCCGTGTTCGAATCAGTCGCTCATTTGCCCCCAGCCTCGTCTGCAAGCTACGAGCTAGCAGCTTCGTCCGCTGCCATACCTCCCTTCTCACGATTCGTGATCGAATGGGTGGTCACCTCAACACTGCCAATCTCAACTGCGGCGTCTCACGAAAGCTAGCAGCTAAGGTAACCGTGCATACACGCAAGACATAAGAGATGAACATCCCTACGAACCACTGTATGTACATGCAGATTGTAATTAGCATAGATAACTGCTCGCTGCCAAAAATAGACCACCGACCCAGTTCCTCGTCTCTCCAATCTTTGATCCAGCGAAACCGTTGGCGACATCTCCAACCTCGAGTATGCACACACGGTACGACTAACGGTAGACATGCATGGGATTTCGATAGTTTGTCCGCATAGGCCGAACCATGGTGCTATACTCTACGCCACACCGACCCGGACCCGTGCTCGTGCATGTACATACATGTATTGCTTAGGAGACAGGATGGCGTGGGATTGGGGGTTGTGGAAGGGGATATACCTTATATACCTTATGTACCTTACATGTGTATACTTCGACTTCGACTTTATCTTGCACTGGCTCGACCTCCTGCGCAACGCGTCTCTTGCGATGTCATGCAGGCTATCTGCCTCCGAGTGTGGAGTTGGGTGTTTGACATGCTCGTAAGAATGGACGAATATGGCATGCATGTAGAGAGGATACATTGTAGCAATCTCATGTGAAGACTACACGAGAGGCAACGTATTAAAGGTTTCGAAACAAGAGCAAAACATGTCGACGGCAAGTAGACAAGATGCTGATTTCCGGGATGGCGAAGGCTTGGCATATATGATCCTCGCATGACTAGATACCTTAGGTGACCTGGATATCTAACACTTGAAGCTACCTCTGGTGCCGGCAGTCTATCTACCAAGCCCACGCCAAACACAAGCAGCGAGGCCCGCTTGCGGTCTTCCAGCCATCCACAACGCTCAACGCTGGTCGCGGCCAAACACCCAACAAGAAAACTAAATATCTTCAAGAAGTCGGCAAATTCGTCTAGAGACAAGAATAAGATGAATAGCTCAAAAAGGGGTATCTGTTTTCGTTCCGGACGATGTGTTCCGTGAAAGGGAAGTGAAAAACGTTTCGGGAGAAGGATTGTACAGCCTCTGCAAGTCTAATATCATGCGAACAGCTGCAATGAGGCCGATGACATGCTCAGCTTTCAGGCTTGCTGGACGTCACAGGTCGCTCTGACCGGCCTTCCCGCTCCCCCGACGACGCCGCAGAGGACTGACTTCTCGGTTCTTCCTGCGAGCGCGATCGACGTTGCACGTCGCGAGACGAGCGTCCGTTGTCGGATTGCGACGTACGCACGATCTCAGGTCCGCGTCGGCTGTCTGGTCGAGCGTCAGACGGCACTGTCGATGTTCTGCTGTACGCCCGATCACGCCCACCCTTGCGGGACGCTGTCGATACCGTACTCATCGCGGGCGAGGTACGCTGTGGCCCAGTCGTCGGAGCAGGAATCGGCTGGTGACCTCCCTGAGCTTTTCGCTTTCGTGGCGATTCCTTGTAGTCACTCTCCGAAAGATGAGATCCAGGGAGGGCGGAATGGGGTTCCCCTCGACTTGCCGGGGTGGGTGGCTGAGTACTCTTTGAATCGGTCGGTGGGACCCAATGATGGAAGTAGATGGAAGGCGACGAGGATGGTGGGTCAGACGGAGCATTTTGACTTTGCTGCAAAGGGTGTGCGCTACCGGACCCCTGCTGCGCGGGTGGGTGGACATACATCTCGTTCGTGGTCAGTCGGGGTAGTTGTGCATGCGCGGCAGAGCGAGGCGCAGAGGTAGGGCCAGTCCGAGGGGCCGGTTGGTAGGCGGAAAAGGTGGTCTGGATGGGTGCTCCTTGTTGGGTTGCTTCAACGTGCTGACTTGGGACGACTTGTGGTGGGGCTTGTTGTGTCGCGTATGTGGTTGACGCCTGGCCGAGCTGACGAGTCTCACGTCGCAGCTCGGGCGAGGCTTGCTGCTGGTGGTGGACTTGCTGCTGGGCGGTTTGCAGCTGCGCGGCGTATTGATGCAGATGATCGATGCTGACACTCGCCAGATTTGCGCCGCCAATCCCAGCGTAGATCATCGGGATCATGCTTGGTGGGATACCTGCCTGCAGAGCCTCGCGCAGGATCGAATATTCGACCCGCCGTTGCTCCAGCCGAAGTTCTTCCTGGCGTGTCTTCTCTCCTTCTTGTAGCCGCTTCTGCTCTTCAGCCTTGGCCAGATACCACTCTCGAGTCGGATCGTCATGGCGACCAGGCCATTGAGAAGGCGGGGCCGGCAGAGACGCAAGAGGCTGGCTCAGCGGTGGTTGTCTGTTTGGCTCCGGCAGTCCCATTGCGGCCGGAGGGGGCAGTCCCCGATGTGAATTCGCCATGGCGTTGCTCTCTGACGCAGTAGTAGTGGTGACGAGGGCGGTGGAGCTGGCCTGCAGCGAAGGCGCCGAGCGATCGAGTTTGGGGTAGGACAAGGCACGAGACTTTGCGGAGAGTCGCGGCGAGAAATCATACGAAAAGCGTCCATCGAACTCGATCCTGGGCGGCTGAGAGATGGTGAGCAACATGGACACTGAACGTGGTGGACCACAACCCGAGCATTTGACGAGGACTTTTTTGGCAATGTGCGACGGGCATAGGGATCAACAACAAACAGGCGCAATGCACATACTTCTAAGGAGCGCAGATCATCAAAAATCAACGACCGCGCGCGGATGACGTTCAACAGCAGCAGCAAGCGTCCAAATGCGCGTCGTCCGTCCGCCAGATGTGTGGGTGGTGAGCCCTGGTCAAGCTCTAGAAGGACAACACAGTCGTCGCAGTAGGTGGTACGGAGGCATGATTCGTCGGTGGGCAAAGGACCTGGACGGCAGTGGTTGGCAGGATGCGTCGAGACGGAGATTCGGTCCAGACCCAGACAGTCGAATCACCAGTCCCCGCTGGCGTCAGAGAGCGCAGTCGGGCGAGGATCTGCAGCAGATGGGAGAAGGTCGAGACGAACAAGGCAACACCGGGCAGCAGCTGTAGCTTTGGGCGAGCGGAGGCGGACAGGTGCGGTTAGTGAGGGCGCACCGTGGAATCTCCAAACCAGCCAACAAGTGGCAGCAGGCCCGGATAGGCGAAAGGTCGGGTGAGCAGGGTTTGGTGAAGTCGTGGTGAGGACGGGACTGATCAGATCGCCGCTTCATCATTCGCAGGGCGCGCAAATTAGGGTCTGGTGGCGGCGTGTGTTTGACGCAAGGCCGCAGACGTCTTCTTGAGCTAGCATCGATCTGCTGATACAGCAGATCTGATGATTGCGCGGTGAAGCTGCGCGCTGAAGTTCGCGGATAGGCACGATAGGATACTGGCATGATCTGCTCCCCGTTGGCGGCTGAAACCTGCAGTGCAGGATGCATGAGAGTGAGAAGCAGACGGCATACTGTGCGATAAGAGATCTAGAGTGGGGCGACGCCAATGCTGTACATTCTAGCAAGAGTCGATGCTCGTTCCGGTCGATGGGGGCCGCGAAGAGCTCCACTCCATCTGGTCAGGAGATGCTCAGCTCTTGGCGACACTCGCGGTGGAGCAGGTGAGAGAGATGGTGACATTGGTGCGACATGCAAGGATCGGCCGTGGAAGGCCAACGGAGAAGACCATCCGGTCGAAGCAATTCCAATTCGCGTGTGGGTGGATGGAAGACGGGGGCAGATTTCGACATCTGGCAGAGGACGAATGAGATGGCGCGGCTGGCTTCCGGCTGTGGGCGACGGCACGGCCGCCAGCAGAACTTGAAACGCGGCCATGGAGTAGTAAACTTGGACTGTAGGAGTTAGTGTGCTTCCAGTCTTGGTCCATTGCGCACAGTCCCATGTCAATCGCCTGCTTCGATTAGCTGCTTTGGGCTGTGGCAGCGACCTCACTTGATCGGATGGAGCGCTTCATCAATACGCGTAAGCCGGATCGTCTGTGATGGGTCGCGTTCACGAAGTCGAGCAAATGATGTGGCCTGAAGTATCTGAACCTCCTGACCCCACGTCTTGAGGAGATCGGCATAAGACGGCAGGTAAAGTAGGTCTCGTGTGCCGCTGAAGTTTCTTGCATGTATCGCATGTACAGTCTCTCCATCACGAGCAGGCGTGAAAAGTCTTCCACGTCGCTGACGCCGGACAGAGAATGTCGCCTTACTATCAAAGTCAAGAGAAGAGATTGGTCTATCGCGTCAGCCTATGGTTCGCATTTCCTAGCCCGGGAAAGTGTTGGCGTATGTGCTACGGATGACTTAGTATGAGGCGAGGCAGCCCGGGCTGGCCGCGACCGGACATCGCCTGGTGTGTGATTGAATTCTGCTTTCGTCTGTAAGGTGTGTGCCAGATCGATGCTTGCAGGGCGGTTGATAGATCTCACATGCTGCTGGAGGTATTTGCATTCACGGCGCTCTGAATGCCGACGCTTCCGCGTAAGGACATGGCCGTCGTCTGTCACGACTACTGACGATCCCAAGTGCTTCCAATCTCCATCTCTCTTGGAAATATGATCCATCACGAGAACAATAACATATCGCGTTGTGTAAGTGGCCGCATGTAGTGATTCGGCGAGATGATCAGAATGTCTAGAGCATTTTCCATGTCCGTTCTGCGGCAGCCATAAAACGTCGGACACCTATCTTTTATTGCGCAACTCAAGTCGTTCCGTCTACTCAAAGTCTCCACCAGCGCTGGGAGCTTTGAGATTCCGTGTCAAAGCCTTTCTTTATGAGTAGGCATCCATGTATGTGCTTGATATCCGCTTCGATTGGCAACTGTCGGCTAGAATGACTGTGTCATCGATGCATATTGGAAGAACTCACACATCTGTTGGCGCACGGGAGGAATGCTTGAGATAGCGCGAATCCAGGGTCTATATTCATCTTGATGTGTGCTTGCGAGGGATGCTGTGGACCCGTGGTGTATTTACCTTATTCGCTTTGACACAATCACAAAGATGTGAGAATAGCCATGAGGTTGCCCTAGACTGTATCGTGTTTTGGCGCTGCACCTATGAGCAGGTGCGTCATGAGCACACGAACCCAGCCTGTCTTCGTCGCTGTCTTTTGCGTCCCTTCGGAGGTTGCCCAGGGTGCTGGGCTGGGCAACTGACTCCACCGGTTACAGCTATGTATGGAGGGATGCGATTTTGCTGCCGACAACTACGGCCAATGCGGGAAGTATTTCGCAGATATACATCACTGGTAACGGATAGCAGCAGATAGAGAGGCTCGCCAAACGTGTGGGAAGTCCACAACTGAAGAACAGCCTGGCGCAGACGAGAACGCATTAAGTGCGTGGAAGGTATGTGTCTCGGCACAAAGAACTGCGCGCCATGATGCATAGCTTGGATCAGCGCTGGAGGATCGAGCTTCCTTCTTTGATCTGGGTTTCGACTTGCCCATACCAGACATGGATGGGTTATTCAAGGTCTGCCAACGTTCCGACCGCTAAGTGGGACGATATTGTGCATGAAGCAACGAGATACAGATGTATATAATGAGCGTGTACTGTCTTTGCAACTATCCAGAACCAGACAGTAATGAGTCAAGAAGCAAAATGCCAAAACAAAGATGAAGGAAATCGCACGAACATCTGTGCAGAAACGGAGACGCAGTGGCTAGAATCAAATCGCAAGATAGATCGTGGTCCGTGTGAGGTGTGGTTCGGCATGACACGCTGGTATGTGCCTTGACAAGGTGCGGTGGTGATCATGCCGACCCTGACCCGTGGGTGTCTGGTCTGTCCGCGAAGATGAGTGCAGCGATGAGCATCCTCTTCGATTTCTTGTCCTCCTTCCAGAAAAATTTAGCCTGCTTCGGAACGATGATGATCCGGACGGGAATTTTGTTGCCAATAGCGTTGTGGTGATTGGCAAATGAGAAGAATTTGCTCCTGATGTTCGGACTTCCAATGAAGCGGTTGAATTGTGGACTGCCACGTTCGAACGTGAGGACCTCAGTGAAATGTTGTTCCATGTCGTTATAGTTCTGCCTAGTGATGGCCCAAAATTCCTTATTCTGGATATTCCAAAAGAAAACGGCTTTGAGGTTCTTGGTCCTGTCACCAGCGGCGTGGATGAAGTTCTGCATGCCCATCTCATTGAGAGGTGTGTTAGGCCGAACTGCAAGATTGGCCTCGCGGAAGGCGGTTTCATACACGATGAAGCGTCCTTGTCTATCGTACAGACCTTCATTGATCAGGAGATTCTTACCCGTTGCCTGCTGGACCCGCACACTAGAAACCTTGTACGGATCCCCCTTGGTTCGGAAGCCAATCTCGCCGGACGTGAACATGCCGAAGTCTAAGGAACTCACCGGCGAGTCGTTGTCGGTCACTTTGTAGTCGTTGTTCTTTCGAAGATCCCAGAAGGCTGTTTTCCGGTCGGCTTGTTCTGACTTCTCGACAATTCGAGTATCCATCCCCCCTGCCGGCCCTAAAACTTGATCGTAGAGGCGCAACTGCTCCAACCCATCGGTCTCGTAGGCACTCATTGGCTCGGGGTCTTTGCCGAAGCCGTTTCCTGTTCCGGGATTATCAGTGTCCGGGATCGTTTTGAAGTTGGACTTTCTACCGGCGTTCCCAGGAGGTGGTGTTAGTTCACCCTGAGAAAGTGCGCCCGTTCCAGATCTGCCCGATCCTCTTCCAGAAGGGGTATGCGGAGCAGGAACTTGCTGAGGACGTGGAGGTGGAGGTGGGGGAGGAGGTGGTGGAGGTGGCGAACATGCTCGAGCTTTGATCGTGATGACCTCGTGACTTGGGTCGACATGAGAAGTCCAGTCGTTCCGTAGCTGGTTTTCTCTCGACCCGAAAGGATTGGTAAGGACTGAGGGCACGTCTCGAATGATATGAGAGGCAAGGGACTCTGTTCCATTGCTAACCCTGTTCGCAGGTGCTCACAAGCCCTGGAGAGGCAGGTTGCATAACAGAGAGGCGAGGAGGAGGCTGTTTCTCCCAAGTAGCAGCTTCATGTTGACTTGAGGTCACAATCAGACGTAAGGCAGGCAGAAATTGAGGACAAGAGGTAATTGAGTAGTATTGGTCCTGGACTGTTGAATCGCGGCTGTCCATCAATTGAGCATCTGGTGTCGCAACGAGCTATATACATGTACACATTTTCAAGGAGACGTGGCATTACCTCAAGTCTGCTGTCTATGTGAGCCAGGCTCGCTTGAATGAATACCTGCGGGATGGCAAGAGTGCTAAGCAACCGCTCGCCCGCCCTGCTAGATTTAGAAATTCCTTCGACCATGCAGCAGTTGGTCCTACCTTGGCCTGATCTGCATGCACTGCGCCGAACTCTGCCAGTCTATGTCGCGACGACGCCGCATAGTGACAAGGGCGCAAGGTTCACGCCTATGCTCCTACCTGGTCCTCTGGCGGCTTCGATTGAAGGCTCCAATGGCCATCATATGAATGTCTCATGCATGGGCCGTTCTTGGGATATGAATGTCACAAGAGCTGTCTTCTCCATCGCCTTCGTCGACATCTTGGACCAGGATCGAGGACAGCTGTGATCAGATTTTCTTCAGCCTGTTCAAGTCGAGATGGCATCTTTGAAGTGCCTGTGGACCAACACCCAAGTGGGTATTGAAAAGTACCATCTGAAACACCAGCGTTCGCAGCTTCAAATCACCTCGATCATGGAGACGTACCGTGTCATCGTTGCAGAAAGTTGGGCCATCTCCACAAGATGTGCTACGGAGGCGTTGCTGGAAGCAGCATGGCCCAGACGTGCTCTCCGGTCCCAATTCTGGCTTGTGCGGCCTGCATCTCGCATGAATGTGCTGCATGAGCTTGAGGACCTTTTTGAAAACACCAGGTGAGCGCTGCGATTCGACCGCGTCGTGCGTCTGGGCCGCGATTGTCTGTTGTATGCAGGTCTCGTCTGAGATTGAGAGTGAGGTGGAATTGCAGTTCATCTACATGCATATGCGCCTTACCTCTTTGGGACGGTATGCATGCGACGCGGCGCCATCACATGAAACACTCCTCAAGCGCTTAGATCATCATGTGCAGGCAGCACTTCGAGCGCTTCTGCAGTCTTTGCGTAGAGGCTGTCTGACGTACGTGACCTGTGGTCTCGCAATCACTTTGGCAGGCATGAGTTCAGCCCAGATACGTCGAATCGTTGTGACCAGCGCGCGTTTCATAGCCCAGTGCAATGAGAAACCCTGATCTCTTCTCTCCAACAGCTTATCATCCTGGCTTCATCGGTGTGCTCCTTTTCCACCTTACCTGCCACTCATACGTTCACGCTGCAGCGTCAGGGTCGGAGACAGGCAGTCAGACTTAAAGACTTGACCCATCCCGGCCAAGATGGTCGCTCTGCAAGCCCTCCCTGCTGAGATTCTCAACCTCGCCATGAAACACCTGGTCATCACCATCGGCATTCAAAAAGCAGTCCTCCTACGAACTGTTAGTCGAGCATTCGATGCTACCCTTTTGTATGCCATATGTATCAATCAAGTGATTGACATTGAGGATCCTGCGACACCTGACTTGGCATTTCAAATGAACCAGCGCCTAAGAGGGAAGATCATTCTGGTCAAGTCTCGATCTCTGAAGCCAGATAGCGAGAGCTACGTCCAGGCGGTCGCAAGGGTGAATCAAACGCTAGACAGCCTGATTCATGAGCCTGACCAGGACCGAGTTGACCTCCGACATGCTCTTATTGCGGAAGCAGTTATCCCTGCCCTGCGTGACGCCCATAATGTCAGCAACGAGCCACAGAACTTGTTAAGCGCCGCTGCGGTTTTAGGCGACTTGTCTCTTGTCAAGCTCCTGTTGGATCGCAACACATCATCATCCTCATCGATCAACGTCAACGGCACGACACCGCATTTCGGCAATCCAATGGCCCTGGCTGCTGAACGAGGACATATGGAGGTCGTCGGCATGCTTCTGGATTCCGGCGCTCGTGTTGATTTCATGCACCCACGCAAAGGAGAAAAATGTAATAATTTGGCAGATTGGAACAGCACTGACTGTAACATTCAAACGGGCTCTTTGCACCACAAGTGGTCCTGCAACGCGTTGGCTCCCGCGATTTCCGGTGGCCATACAGAAATCATTGATCTGCTATTGCGTCCCGAACATCGACCGCCAAATACTAGTCTCGACTATCTGGGAGCAATCATGGCGGGTGTTAGGGTCGGTCGTCTTGACGTGATCGAGGCACTATTCAGGTTGATCGGTAAGACTGTGTCAGACTTCGTCACGCTTGGTGATCACATGCTTTGGGCAGCAGTCCGCTATGACCAGAGAGAGGTAGTTCACATGCTCCTTGATAACGGTGTAAACGTCGACACTTACCCGTATTATGAACCCCACCAGTATCCCGCTGCGCTCGGCATAGCCGCGTCTCTGGGTAGACTGGAGATCGCTCGTCTTCTTTTAGAACGAGGCGCTTTGGCCAAAGCGGATCATCGACGACCCGGCGACCTACCAATTGAGAGAGCTGCTCGACGCGGACATCAAGAAATAGTCGAGCTGCTCATCGAACACGGCGCCAATCCCGCACATGCATTTCACAGAGCTGCCTATGGAGGTCAGTGTGAGTTGCTTAGACATCTCTTGAGAAGATTCCCGGACATTCGCGACTGGTTGTGGGATGCTGAGTCCAACTTTACAGTCGGCCAATATGCGGCCTTCAGAGCCATAAGTTCTGGTAATACACCAGCTTTCATGATTGTGGCAGAGGGCGGCGTACCCGACGGTGACGGAAGCTTTTCACACGAATCTCTAATGAATTATGCGAAGGATGTATCCCCGTGGATGGTCCAGTCCCTAAACTCGCGGGGTGTACAAGACACCGATCCGGCTTACATCCCTGAGAATAGATGGCCCTTAACAGCGAGAGGGATACGTGTGACTGAGCGAACATGGGAGTGGGTCAGTACGTACTAAGAGATACCTGAGAAGACGCTGGGGGGCCGGGGGAACGAGCGTTCAGCAAGACTCATCTCATCTATCGGAGCACGCGAGCACAATTCAAGCCGTTGGCCTCAGTCCCTGACTCCGGCCGCCATCGGGACCACTGCCAGCGCATCGATACAACATGCTACTCCTGACGTGACCTGTAACGAAACCATCACATACTGGCTGGTTGCTTAGCTGTACGTGCAGCAATGATCTCCTATGCCGTGGTCTTGCAGATGTGAAGTGCATGAGATAAGGGGAGCTGAAAGATCCCCGCGTGCTGGAAAGAAGCCTTCACTCCACCTTGGAGCCAGCCAGCCTTGATACACTACCAGACGCTGCATACAACAGTACTCCCCAAGTACGTGTAATGTGTTATATATCTAGGCATGCATTGCGGCTTTGGCGCTTGGTGCAGCGGCCGTGCTGTGGACCTACACGTGTTCTTCCAATCCCGTACTCTAGTCTACTGTAGCTGCATCAGCTTGGTGACTTCTTGCACGTATGTCTGCCTGTGATGATGTATCGCTGGAAAAGAAAGGGATCAGTAGAAGTCACCATCAGTACGGTCGTGACAGAGACGATCACGCATGACATAGCTCAATGAAACGGAGTCGTACTCAGCTTTGGACTTGTCTCAAGAATCAGGGGACACAAAATGTAATCATGGTACTATCACAACTATCTAAGCTCGAAAATGAATGTGGTGATGCCGTCAAAAAGAGACTTTCTCCGGGCGATCAAGGCATCCTTGCCTTCTTTCTTCTTGCCACGACCTTACAGTGTGGCCCTCAGACTCCTCGCACAGTTATGGTGTCAAGCAGTACATCGACACCATATCAATAGCATACGGCGGTTCGCAAATGCAAGTCACCATGGCAGGCGATGCCGTGGCTTAACTTCAGACGTGGATATCAGGGTCTTCCACGATCACAGGGTCATCAGTTGCTGAAGTCTCTCCAGAGACTGAATCGCCGCCAGTGCTCACTGGATCCTGCGGGGTGGCGGTGTCACCAGAAGCTGTCTCTTGAGTGGCAGGGTCACCATACGGCAGGCTAGAGGTCGAATCAGAGTTCGGACTGGAGTCTGGCTCGATGCAATCTGTGTTGACACTTCGCTCGGAGATTTTCATGCCCAGCAAGACTGCCTGGAGGGTAAGAGTGAGAGGGGGGAGCGTCCGGGCTGTCGACCTCGTAGCCAGGCCGGTGGGTATACTTTCGATGGACGTCTTCTTCGGCCATGGCATGTGATGGATCGTTCGCGTTTCCTGCCATATAGTTGACAGGCGAGTGTCCATCAGTTCCAAGCTCTTCGTGGAAGGCTTGGAGATCTTCAGGATTCAAGACGGCGGGACCATCTTTGCGTTCTGCCTCGCTGATCGGAATGCCATGCTTGTAGAAAGCTGCAGTCATCGCGCTCACGTCGGCACCATGCTGGGGCACAGGTGCGGCAATTGAGACGTCGAGGATCGAGGGAAGAAGGAGGAGGAAAGCCGCAAGGCTTAGACCCCGGTTGGCCTGGAAAGATCGAGGCATTGTGGTGTAAGGCTTGGGGAAGACACCGGCGTGGGGTATCAGAAAAGTATGAATCGTCAGGGAACCAGATGTACGAGAGCGATGTAGCAATTCGAATGTAAAGCTGGTTTGCGGTATGAGTGAGACGAGGAACGGAGACTTCAATCACCCATCATATATGCTGGAGATGCTTGACAGGAAGTTGATGCTTCGGGCGCCGGATACTGTCCTGTGGCCTCTTCTCCCCGTTGGGATGTAACGTTGCATACTGGAAACAGCAGACTGTCCTCGATGGATTGATTGGGTTCGAAACATGCCATGAACCGCCTTGAGATTGTGGTTAAGATCATGTTTCGTGGTTAGAGTTCTGCATGATCCAGACTAGACGCCTTGAAGCGCATGAGGCTTGGCAGCTTAGGATTTCTAAATTCACCTGAAACAAATGGAAAGATGGTGAGGTACCACGCCGCCTGGCCTTCCATCAAAACCCCATCGACATCGGCACTGCCCCCTCGAAGTGCAGCAGACTATGGACCAGATGCTTCGTAGTGCGAAGTCCGATACGGTCTGCATTGCATTGAAACTCATTTGAAACAGATGAATGAAACAGATGAAGAGATCTCTAAGGTACTACGCCGCGAGGTTCATCAAAGCAGCACCAACACCAACACTGACAACGCCGCCGCCAAGCATGCCATCCCATAAGTGAACCTCCTCGTAGAGCGGAGCCTGAGAAGCCCAGCAGCTTATCTGTCCAAATGTAAAACAGATGAAAAGCTGCTAAGGTACTACGCCGCCTGGCCTTCCACAACATCATCACGAACGCCAACAGCTCATCTGCTCAAGCCAAACATAGATCAACGTAGCCGCTTGACTCTGCATGTAGGCACAGTCAGGTCTGGGTAGCGTTGCGTCCCTGATCCGTGCCTTGCAGATCTCGGTCTACACCAACTTCAGCACTTGCAGCGACTGCACCTGATTGACTGTTCCAGCCAAATTGAAAGGGCTGCGAATGAAACGTCCAACATCACCACTGTAATCTGTATGCAGGCGCAGCTGGGCCTCAGTGGTCAAGCATACAACATGTGAGACCTGCGTCTGGCAAATTCCTTACGGTGGGTGAGCAAGGGCCATATTGCGTACTCATAAGAGAGCTGCAGATCGCTCAGTTGCCCGGGTCCCTACCTTCTGTATTTCATCATTTCTCTACTCATGATCTCTGCTCCCAGTTCAAATTGTTTACCTTTGGTTGTTTCTCAAGCAATTCTACAGTCCTGCTGCGTCGACTTCGTCATACCTCTACAAAGTCAAGCGACTCTCGACCTTACACTTCCATCGGCAGTCATTACCAGCCTCTGCATCCCAGCGGCAACCTCATCCTGCCTCTGAGAGAAAGCGGTTTAGCCTTGCCACCTCCATCGACAGTGTTCACCAATCTCTTTGTGTCAGTGCCAATTCTCTACCATGGCCGCCATTGCCAACGTTGCTGGCATTCTGGTATCTGTTATCACCGGCATACTGGCTGGGAACAGCGCCAACAACAAGCCCTGGAGCTACAACACTGTCACCATTAGCGTTGGTATCGGGCCAGATAACAGCGATCCAGCTAATCTTGGTGGTGCTGTTCCTGCCATCGCTCTCTGGAACGACCAAGGCCAGCGTCTGGGCCAGTACATGCCTGGCAAGAAGCACAATACGATAGTCGCAGGAGGAACGTCAGGGCCAATAATCATCGATGTACCGGACGGTGTATACGGCGATCCGACATATACGCTGCTGACAACTGTGAACGACAATGCGATTTGTATCACCTCCGTCAGTATAGGGGGCAACAATGAGCTCAACTGGATCTGGTTGGGCGACATAGGCAAAACATGTGGCGCTGATTGGTATCCCTCTACAGCTGACTTTGGCACCGACCATTACCAGCCCACGTGCACCTGGATCGATTCCGACCACACGGACGGATTACGTTTCATCGCCATGAGCATGCACATGGGCGATTTCAATTCTGACGTGGGGCTCATCGATGAATACAACAATTGGCCAGACAACTTGTGTGACTCCAAGGCTCGATTCATGATGTGGGGTCAGCTGGCGACGAACCCCGGGGAAGACACCATTCCGCCCTTCTTCAGTCCACCGCTGGCGTACAACGCGAACGGGTCAGATGTAGACTTCGCGGCTCTGTTCGCGCCTGGTACAGTGAACAACCCTAATCCAGACCCGCCTCCTCCCATCATCCTTCCATCTGTGAACAACCCTAATCCAGACCCGCCTCCTCCCATCATCCTTCCATCTGTGAACCGCACGCCTTACGACAGTCCGCAACTGGAGCACATCAAAGCCTGCAGGCAAGGCAAAGGTAGCACACACGACAGACGTAGCGAGCACGGCCAAGGTGGGAAACACGATAAAGGCGGCAAGCACGACAAGGGCAGCAAACACGGCAAAGGTGGCAAGCACGGTAAAGGTAGCGATTCCGAGGATGACTGCGATGATGTTACACCGTTGAATCTCAGATCCAACGGCAAGATGGACGGCAGCGTCAATAGACCACAACATGTGGTCATTAGCGACCACAAGGCCCACGACGCAGCAGAGGTGTGTGCAAGCGAGACTTCTCGCGGCCCATCATTTGTGTCGACCCACACCGGCACGTACTGTGATATGAGCACCAAAATCTCGCACCCTATCTGCTCATCCACCCTGACAGCGGGATGCTTCGACATTGACACCAAGCAGCTGTTGGGGCAGGGCGGCCTTCACCCACGGAACTTGCAAGGGAGAGCTGTACTCAAGCAATACACCACCCATGAACGATGGACCCCCTCGCCATAGACATGTTCTGAAGCAAGAAGTCGTCGTCGGGAAGGCGATCCAGGTGCTTTCACCGTGTGTGGGGGGAAGTGGTGTGGTTATGTAGTGGTTTTGGACATGGCGGGATGGACACCAACGTGCTCGATGAATTGTAAAGTCGAATTAGATTTACAGGACTCGCTCGGTTCCTCAGACATCCACACCATCACGAGTCTGTTCAGATATTTCGAAGTTGATAAGAAGTGGTATCTGACATGCGTTCACATGAATGCTACATCCAAGATACTTCCGTACAATGCCTACGTGCTATCAGGCCTACTTCAAGTCACCGTGTACCCTGCACCCAATGACCCTTTCCGCAGTCTCTTCTGCGGAGCCTCCCCTTTCGATCTCAGCAACCAACTCTGGACTCTGAATGATGTTGCTGCGTCCCTTTCCAAGTGGGCCATGGTACGCCATCTTCCGATGACTCCCTAATTTCCACTTCTCCATCCCCCCACGAATGCTGTAAGCAGATATGCCGACCTCCTACTCTTTGCCTGGCAATGCGACAGAGAGAGGCGACGTCGCCGTCATCGACGAACGCTCACACGCCGATGACAACGTGGCCATCAAGGACAAAGACGGGTAAGACTGTAGTTACTCGACATCACGAATCGACGCCTTGCAGCTAGATCGGTAGGACGAAGGCAAGGGATATGAGATTTCGACCTCCCTCGATGTCTTGATGTGACACCTGTCTTTGTGAATCCGAAATTTATGTAAGGCACCTAGTTTGCTTAGGTACCTTACGATAGAGGATGATGACGAGCAATGAGCGCGACTTTGGCACTGTAACAGAGAAGTAACTTAGTGAGCTGCAACCCCTTTTCAAGCGCCGACAACATCCCACCTTTACCAATTCTGCACGCATTGTGCTATACTTTTCTCGGGACATCATAGAGCCATCCTTACGAAATCAGGCACAGCTGAAGTAAGTTCGGAAATAAGCTACCGGGTACCATATGTTCCGGAGCAAGTATACATTAGTTAAGTCTAGCTATTTTTCTAGGGAAAGGGGGTATCTCTGCATGCGTGTTTCTGGTGTCTGAATCCTTCTCATTTCATCCGGAGCCAATTGTGCTCTAACATGATGGAGAGAACGCCGCTCTGGTATCTCGTTCCCGTTGATGTGAAGCGTAAAGCAAATAAGCGCAAAGCACTTTCGAAGGCCACAAGTGCAATGTGCAGCCACTTCGGCCTAGCACGTCATGAACTGAAATCATGAAAAGGGGATATATGTTGTCCATGACATTCACCCCTTCGTCCCGACGCGCTTCTTCCTCATCTTCCACTCCGTCTGTGCGACGCGCATGAGCAGATCTTCGTCTCGGATCGGCACGAACGACGTGAGCACTTTCATGGCGTTCTCGAAGTCGCTGTCGAGGAGGATCTCGCGCATGGCGTCGATGAGCGCGGCGCTGGTGGCGTGCAGGACGTCGAGGTCCGCGCCGCCGTACTGCTGGGTGGAGGCCGTCGGGTCGGCGGCGTCGCCGAGCAGCATGAAGACGTCCCAGATGCGGAGTTGCGCGGGGAAGGGCACACTCATGTTGAAGAGGGTCAGGTACCAGCGGGTGCCGTAGGCGGTGGACGAGATGCCGAGTTCGTCGAGTTTCTGCGCTACGGGGCCACCGCGGAGCCAATCCTTCTCGAAGTCGGCCAGCGCGGATAACAGGCCGTCAAACCCTGACCGGAAGAGTTGCTCCAAGCCGCGCAGCTTCCACAGCCGCACGAGCATCACAAATGCGTTTTCCTCATCGTAGTAGCAAAGCAAGGTAGCCGCAAGACTAGCCATGCCTTGCACGTATCCGGTCTCGGGACAGTAGACACTGATGGCGTGCAGGACTCGGAACAAGAGGCGCTGGCCACCACGGTACCGCCGCCGAAACATGATGTGCATGCTGATGGTGCGCGGTACGTCGACGTCGATCTGTACATCGTCGGCCGAGCTCAGGTCCTGCATCTCGTGAAACGAGCTTATCAGCTCTTCGTCGGGTATGTGATCGCCACGCTTCTTCGCACTTGCAGACAGAAAGCAGTGCCATGCTGTCGCTCGCCACCGATCAGGAATGCCTTTCCAGGTCCGGTCCGCGACCTTGGAATTTGACAGATCAAAATCGAAGCGCATGCCGCCTCCACTCGCGATAGATGTGCCGTGGATGGGTCGCGCCATCTTCTGCCATTTCTCCTCGCGCTGCCATTCCCGTTGCTTCAGCTGCGAGGCAGTCCTCCCAGCATCTTCCTGTTCCGCGATATCTGCAAGACCTGGTGGTGCATTGAGCATGTCGGCCGCATCGGCAAGGACTCTGTTTCCTTTGGACTGAAATGGACGTGAACTAGGCCGCGCAGTGGTGCTAGACTTGAAGCTTCGGATCGACCCATTGCTTTCGGTAGTAGCCCCTCCGCTGGACCCAGGAGGCACCGTGGAGGACGACTTTGCCTTTGTCGGACCACGACTCAATCTGCTACGCGATTTCTTTGGCGAAATTGACTCCACCCGTAGAGATGTAGCTACTCGTTTCAGAGGCTCTATCGGACTGGTGCATCCGTGAGACGCACCTCGCTTTGGGCTAATGAAGCCATACCGGTCCACGTCCATCCCGTCGACATCCTCCCAATCCTCGATCCCTCCCGCTAACTCGTATGCGTCTCGGACAAGATTTGATGGGCGTGGTGAAGTTGGGGTTCTGAGTGAGGCAGATCGCAGTGAAAGCTGTGAGGTGGATGCAGACAGCCGTGCTGTTTCGGCCTCCCTCAAGCGGTCTCCAGTAGGTGTTGGACTGCCGCGATGTTGAGTCTCGATGTCTCCCAGGTGGACCCGCTCTGCTGCTCGCTCATCGCCGTAATCGTACATGCTGCGGACTTTCATGGAAAACGTAATATCCTCCGAAGACAACGTTCTCCCATCACCAGACGTGGCCTGCAACATGTGTATGCTTGGTTGTCGTCGTCCGGCCACCAGGCCTTGCTTCGGAAGTGGAGCCTCGTTCTCCTGGGCAGCCTGGTCCTCATTCACAGGTGCTGTTTGCTCTTCCTGCTCCTCCACTGGACCGTGCAGCTCTTGCTTTGTTTCCGTCACATTGTCATTCACGACCTGATTCCCCGCACTCTTGACTACAGGCGTAATCACCCCGCTGTCTTGCGCGCCATCATTCTGCCCCTTATCAATCAATTCCTTCATCTTTCTCCCCCCGAACATCAGACTGCCCCTCTGCGAAAACACCAGCTTGTCCGAGGTCAGATCGTGCAGATCGAAGTCGCCCAAGCTACTCGACGGTATCTTCGCGTCCAGACCATGAAAACTGCGGATTCGCTGCACCCTAGGCGGGGATTGCGACCTGGCCATCCTCCGCGTCTCCTTGGACCTTCTCCTGCCGAACGGTGACCGCGTGTGCTCCATGCTCTCAGCAGCCCCATCGTCGTGGATCACGATCGTGGGTAGGGAGACATCCCTGGCAGCTCCGGCAGCAGTGGGGGAAGACTGGTGACTTTCCGCGTACGAAGGGCGACCTGTAGAGAGCGCGAACGGCGCAATGCCTGAATCGCGCTTGACTTGGCTGGACAGCGCGGCGGCGCGCGGGTTGGGCGAGGTGCGCGGGCGCTTGGCCGAGCTGGCCGCGGACGAAGGTCGCGAAGATGGAGATCCGCCGGGATATCGGGGCAGCGGCGGCATGGCGACACCATGAGTCGCCAGATCCTCGTACCGGATGGAGTGCACTTTCGAGGGCGAAGGGGTCGCACTACTCCCCGGGCGGCTGGCACTCATGGGTGTCCGTGGCGTGGCTCTGCGCTGCTCTGCTACGGTACCATGGGAACCGGATCTTGCTGGCTTGACGCGGGCGGACTTCGGGACGCGTTTGGGGCGGACGTGGGGCAGAAAGGTACAAGGTGACGACCGGGGGTTCGGTAGGGCTGGGGAGCTTTAATATGTCGCGATCGCAAGGCAGCAAGGGATGATCGCAACGCAGGGCAGTTGGCGAGTGTGTGTGTGTGTGTCTGGAATGACAAACGACGGCAGAATAAGTTACTGGTCGGAAAGGAAATTGGGCGTCGGCGCATGAGAGTTCGGAAAGTGCAATTATGACAGAAGTGGGAGATGCATACTGTACTGTAGGCTTCGGCAGTGTAACGGAGCACGCGACGTTCAGCACGCCTCTACCGCGTTCACTCGGCATAAGATTGAGCTCGACTAGCGCATATGATGATCGATGAACACGGGAAGAATAGACGATTTGTAGGTAATAGTGTCACATCGCTGTCGTATACATACTTTCTAACGCGATTGAAAATGTGGTGATAGATCAACGCTGAAACTCCCGCAATGAACAGCCCGACATGTACTGACAACTGCAGCTGCTCACCGTCTTTTGTAGTCTCTGCTCTACTTCCCAGCCAGCCATCCGAACTTGAACAACTTGATCCGCGCTCCCACTCCGATGACGATGATGAGGCTGCTCACCACGACAGCCCAAAGCTGCATCTCGAGCACCTTGACGTTGAAGTCGGTCTGGGTTGCCGCGCAAACCGTCGCAAGCATCATCAGCAGGGTCAAGTAGCCACCGACACGGTGGTACTTGTATAGCGCCTTCGCTTTGTCCACTCCGCCATACAGCGCGGGCGTGAAGTAGCTTGTGATGCCGACCAGCGCCTGGATGATCACCAGGATGTAGGTGATGAGTCCGAGGATCGCGTGTGGTGATTCGAAATGCGTGCCGCTAGTGTTGCGCTGTGGTCAGCCCAATCTCCATATGAACCTTCCAACACCACTCGCGAGATCTCTTACTTATGATCGAATTTGTTGTATTCGATGACGACCAGCCCGGCCACGGCCGCCAGCAGCGCGACGTCGTTGAACGCAGCGTGCGCATAGGTGCCCTGCTTCTTCTGCTTCGCTGTTGTGGTGGGCTGCACGATGAGGATGCCCTGGATGAAGAACAGGACGGCCGCCGAATTGAGGAGCTGCGTAAGGATGTCGTGTCAGGAATCGAGCTCCGAATAAGATCACCGAGACGAGCAGTGACTTACCGGATGCGCCGAGAAGAGCATCAGGTTATGGCTGAAGACTGAGCCCCAGACAATCGCAGCAAGCTACCATGGAAGGTACGGGTCAGCACCATTACGCTTTGCAGTGCAGTCGTGAATATCCCGGGGGTATCATACAATCCATGCTCCTGCCTGTGCAACGACCGCGGTGCCTATCATGATCCCCATCAGTCCATATGTCTTGGTATGGTATGCTCGCAGACAGCCACCCACCGATGACGAGATTGTGATACAGCGGCTTATCTTGCTGACTCGCATCGCCCGGTCCTCCCAGCAGCGGCTCTTGTTCGCCGTCAGTCAACGCCCGTTCGTTCGCCATGCCTGTGTGCGGGTATGGACTCGATAGAATGGTGTGGAGGAAAGAGTTTCAGGTAAAAGAGTACCTATACTTCTCGGGAGCGAAGCTGGGAGAGTAGCCCTGGTGCACTCTATACAGTCATCACCAGCAGCTGACGACTCGGATCTGCCGCTGAATTTGCCCCGCAGAGGAAGCACTCAAGAATAAGATACCGTGCAGCTATTAATACTACTATGCTGTAGCTGCAGAGGGGCTGGATGTAGCGGGTATCGCAAGCAAACATGATGACGAGCTTGATCGCGGTTCGATCGATCTACAACATCCGGGGCCCGGCTGACGAATCAGTTCGGTGTGTTTTGTCATGCAGCGGTTGGGATTGCAGAACTGAAGCCTACATACTCCTTACATGAAGTACGCATACTGTATTCAACACCATCGGGCATTTAACATTTTGACATCATTGCTTCATTCGATGATCTATCCTGTATCTCGTGCATCATGCTAGCCTTTGGCCAGAGCTAGAGTGTGAAGCATTCTATGCCAGCGACGATCGATTCTTATGCTGCTGTCCCAGAATCTTCTCCAAAATCTCCATCCATACCCGATTCTTCCCTTGTAGCTCGCGACCTGGGTGCCGGAATTGGCGCGCAAGCACTTCCTTCAATTTCGTCCTCAGGATCTTGAGCACAAGCATCGTCTTCCAGTCTCGAACCTTGTATCGCAAACGATTACCATCAATGACAATCACCCCAGCATACATATTCATGACGGCTTCTCCAGCTGATAACACCAGTGCAACTTCTGGAGCGGGCGTCGTCTCTTGTGCGTTAGTGAAGCGCGACGAACTCTGCATGATGCTGTAAAACGAGAGCAGTTTGATCTCAGCCGGTAGCGTTGTCTTGTTTACGGAGCTAGGATGCAGGCCTAGACTCTGGTTGTTCGCAATGTTACGGAATCCTTTGCCATCCCGTTGCACGATCTTGGGGTAGAAAGACCAGGCGACGACAGACTGGATGACATTGTCATCTTCGTCCGCATGGCAGTATCGTTGAGGTAGCACGACGAAGTTGCGCTGCCGAGCGCCAGGCCGGACTTTCATCAATGCTGCGCGTTCATCTGCGTTGAGCTGAACGAACCCAGCGTCCACGAGCGAGTTCAAAAGTTGGCCTTTGAGGTCCTCAATGTTACCAAGGTTTGGCGCGCTCAGAAAGTTCTTGTTGCAGAATTGATACTCCGACATGCCTTGAGTGGAGCAAATCTTGCGCCAAGCACAGTATGCATTGTAGGTGGTCAACAAATCTGAATCACCTCGCTTGTAACCGAGACGTACGGTGTCGGCCTGCTTCTTTGCATGTATGGGGTTCAAGAACGGAGATTTCGAGGTCAAGGTTGCTGCGACAGTCAAGGCAAAATCCAGACATCCCCAGATACTCGACAGCAGCACTAACTTCGAGAGCTGCGCGTCAAGTGGTAACTTCGCGATGTGTAGACCTAACGAGGTCAGCTCTTCACTCGGAGTCAAGGCATCAACCTCAATCAGAGCATCAATAGCACGACGAATGTTTCGGCTTGTAGGAGGGTCTAGTGCTTGCGAAAGAGCCGTCTCGATATCACCAAGCTTGCAGATCTTCACTCGCATCACAAGATCCTGAAGAGACAAGCGCAGCATCTCAGGAGTCTGTTGTTCAGCCATGAGTTCATCATGACGTTGTCTCGTGAACAGGTGGAAACACAAGCCTTCTTGAACTCGCCCAGCTCGACCCCTTCTTTGCTTAGCATTGGCTCTTGCGACGAAGGATAGAATCAATTTGGACAGCTGACGGCGCTCATCGAACCTCATCTCCTTGTGTTTTCCGGTGTCTATCACGCATGTGACATCAGGTATCGTGATTCCAGTCTCGGCAATATTGGTCGCAAGCACAATCTTCCTGAATCCCTTGGGTGGCACGTTGAAAGCAGCTTGTTGATCTTCACTTGAGAAAGAAGAATGGAGGGCGTGGATGTTCCATCCATGGCGAAAGAACGGATGGCTGGTAAGTAGATCATTCATCTGTCGTATCTCAGCAATACCTGGTAGAAAAATCAACACGGCTTGGCTGAATTTGCTGAAGTTGGGGTCGGATGCAACTTTCTGCAGAAGCTTGGTGATGAGACCATAGTCGATGCGGTAGATATCATATCCTGCCAGGGTTTCCCGGGTAGCTTTACTATAGTCACTGAGCTGTGTTGCACTGCTTGACTTGCTGGCAACATCCGATTCAGCAAACTCCTCTGCCTCTTCGACAACCCCTGATGATGCATCTTCATTCGTATGACCGGTGATCTCGATGGCATCTTCCAAAAACATAGCACGGACCGGGAATGTTCTTCCTGGAACTGTGATAATTGGGGCTCCATCCAGGTAATTCGAGAACTTTTGTGCATCGACTGTGGCACTCATCAAGATTACTTTCAAATCTGGCCGGCGAACCATGAGAGCTCGTAAGATGATCAGCAGGAAGTCCGTATCAATGCTACGTTCATGAACTTCATCAATGACAAGATGAGTCACCTCGTCGATGCCATCTGGCCTTTCGAGCATGCGAAGGACGATTCCAACAGTAGCATAAATGAGGCGAGTTTGGGCGACAGTATGCGATTCTAACCGGATAGCATAGCCTACTAGGGACCTTGATGTGCCGACATCACCTCTGTGCTCGCCCATTTCTTCGCTCACGCGCTGCGCGAGTGAAATGGCAGATATTCGTCTAGGTTCTGTACAATACACCTTACAATGTCGCCCTTGAGAGAGCTCATGCTCAAGGATGAAAGCAGGAAGCTGTGTACTCTTGCCACATCCAGTTTCTCCGCAAAGAATGGTGACCTGGTGTCGTTCAATAGTTTCCAGTGCCGCGGTTCGAAATTGAAACATTGGCAGTTGCATTCGAGATGTCAACATGCGCTGGTAATTTGTTGTACTAGATTTCCGGGCCCACATATCCATCAGATCTTGGGATGCAGGACGGCCAATGGTCTGTCGCACTTCGTTCCCTGGCTGTGGGGTTGACATACCACTCGTACCATCAAGACGACGTCGACTGTTAGCATCGAAGACTACCTCTTCGTCGTCATCATCGTCTGTCGGAACAGCGTGCGCTTTGATTAGATCACGAAGATCTTTCACCAGCTCCCGATCACTGCTATCAACAAACTCTCGTTGTCGCTGAGCGAGTTCATCCCACAGATCACGAAATGCTGGTGGTAGTCGCATATGTGCTTTTTCTTCTTTCGGTGATCCGGAGAAGATCAAGAAAAGCGCTAGAGTCGCAATATACGCCTCGCTCTGTGCAATATCAGGGGTAGCTTCATGCGTCGCCGAAATGATGGTGTTCCGAGGGCGGTATTTCACTTCGGCGACTTGCGAAAGCCATGCAGCTTCCTGGATATCCTGATCTTTGGACCACATTATGGAGATGGAGTGCCGACTGGCAAAAGTTGTGGGCGAGATCAGCTTGTAGTCCACTTTCACACGGGCATCTCTGGCCTTGCATGTCTCTTCCAAGATGCGCTTTGGACCCATGCCAGTGATTTTACCGAAGTCTCTGATTGTCATGTTTTCAGAGCCGGCTGCACCCCCATCTCCAGTCTTCGCATCTTGGACTCCTGGGAGAGCATCGAACATGCCACCAAGGATGTCGCCATCATCCGCAGCGTCATTCAGAAGTTCCTGGCCCAGTCTCTCTGCGACAGCGTTGATATTGTCCGCTTTGTTCTGTTCTATGCTAGCGCTAGCTTTCGCATTCCCTTGATCTGCAAGGCGAAGCCTTTGACGATCAGCTGCTTCGCGGATCAGGTTTAGTTTTTGCCCAGCCCATTGACTATCGGCTTCGTATTGGTCGAACAAAACGTCGGATTCAATCCTGCTAAGCTTTTGCCGCAATCGCTTCTCAGACGCGCTTGTCGCAGGACCAACCTGAGCTTTAGTTGTCCGCCTCTTTTTCCCCTGATCTTCGATAGAAGGGTTGATTTCGTACAACTTCGCTCTTGTACGTAGATGTACCGACACCAGCTCTTCTGGATCAAGATCGCTATCCAGGTCACTGACGTCGATATTGTCGTCCATATCGTGAGTCGTTAGTGAAGGGGTTTCACAACCTGATGATGTCTTGTCGTCTTTTGAGTCCTTTACCTGTGTCTTGATATCTGCAGCAGCCGGCGCTGGCTCTTCATCCTCTGCACCTTGCACAACAACAGATTTCGGCTGTAGAACATCGTAGTCGACGAGTGCTTCCTCAGTACAGTGCAGAGCTAGCCAGTCGAGCGAAACTGCCAGTCCCCACACTAAGCCACCATTGTCTAACGATGTCGAAGAAATGGAAATAATGTAGCCAAGCACATCATTGATACGCTCAGACGATAGATTGAGATCGAGATCAAGGAGACATGAACGTAGAGTCCAAACCTTAGAAAGGAGATCATCTCCTTGCAGCTGCGTTCGAGAAGCCGCTGTATATTCGTTCGCGTGTTCACCCGCAGTGAGCTCGAGTATCTGCTGCATCAGCTCATCTGGAAGCCATTCTTTGACGGACAAGTGTTCAGCCTGGCCTCGTAGCACTCGCCTGTCTGTTTGCAGACGGGTGACCTGGCGCGCTGAGTCCTTTCGGACTTTCGGCGCGCTCTGCTCAACGAGCTGTTGCAATTCAGACGCTTCAAGTTGTGCCTCGAGCTCCTCTGGAGTCAACTCATGTAGCCCTCGCTGCTCAGAGACTTCCTTGGTTTTGCTGTTGGTGACATGTTGGGAAGACGCAATGGAAGCAACAGAATCGGTCGCTATATGTTTGGGCGTTGAAGCACCGGATACTTTTGTGCTTGTGGCGTCTTCATCTTCAATCTTCGATTTATTGACGCTCTGAATGCTGGTCGTAGCAAACCCTCGAGCAACGTTGGCGGTTGGCTTAGTTTTCTTCTTCTTGCCTGCTGCCATCGTTCACAAAAATGCTTAGAGCCTTAATTGCGCTCGTTGTGGTTGTGGAAGGTAAGGTAGCGAGAGAAAATGTTTCGAGGTGCATGTACAGCGCATGCTACGACACAAGCGCCACAATAATGCCCCACACAAACTTGAGGATGACGGCGAAAGTTCGGCACGCACACAATGAACTTGGACCACCTTGATGCTTTCTACATCCATTTAAAGAACTCGAAGCGCGTTTGTTGCCTGCTTCCTTCCGGTAGTCACAGTCAGTGACACCAGGCGATGATGGAGGAAGTAGCTGTGAACGACGACTCAAGCGTCGACCTCGAGATTGTTCGCAAAGTTCTACTTGCCAATTCAACCAAGAAGAGGACAGCTGAGTTACATTCACTCCATGAGAAGCTCGAAGGTAAATGCGATTCTAGGGGGAAACGAAGGCTTAATGTTTTAAAGAACAGAACGAGGACTGATCAAGTCGCATGTACAGGAGTATCTGATACTGAACTCAAGTTCGTTCTTAGAATACTGTTCGATACCTACCCTCTATACGTCGATACACGATCTCGACAGGCAGTGGAACGATGTCTCGCAGCAATCGCTTCTCAATCTCGTGCGAACGCAGCGCTACCCCCCTTTGCCGCGATAATCGAGAAAGAGGCTGTCAAGCCCAGTATCGCTCCGGGAAATGCTTTTGTTCTGGTCAGGTGGACGTCCTTGCTCGTTCAACATGCGGCAGCCAGCAAAGAGTCATGGGAAGGATGGGGAAAGAAGTTAGTGCCAGCCATGAATAGCGCCATGAACACATTGCTTGCATCTTCACCCAAAGATAGCACTGTCGCAACTGCTATCCGTGTATGCAGGAGAGCAATTCGAGTTCTGGCAAAATCAGAAATCGGTGTCGAGATATTGGACTCGTGCATAGCGGCTTTTACTGCTAAGGCTCCAGCCCCTTCTCCCAAGAATGCAATTCTGCTTGGAGTCATTTCCGGCGCCTGTAAAAGATTGCCCAATCGGTCAGAGATCGTGACAGCGCGGAAGCAGGAGTACATTACCTTCTACCTCCGAGAGATCATTGGATCTCGCGTACAGCTTGATGCATACCTTGCTAATGCTTTGCGTGACTTTTTCAACTCCTATCTGACATCTGAAGATTTGAAGAGGGATATTGTTCCCGCGATTGAGAAGGCTCTGCTGCGTGCACCAGAAGTGGTTCTGAATGATCTTGTGGCGCCCATGATCACCGCGCTACCAAAGGACATGGATTTGTCCGATGTCTTAGCATCGAGTCTGCTGAAACCTTTGCTATCTAATGTCAAGTCTAGCAACGCGACAGTTCGCAGTGGTGCCTTGCATACCTTCCAAGTGACTGCCGCAAGATGCCACGATGAGAAGCTCGTTCAGTCCATATCAGACGAGATACTTACCCCGCTCAGGAACAACAAGGTCACGTCGGCGGATCATCGCGTGGCACATGCTCTCATGCTGTCTGGACTCAACCCAAATGACACTGTGGCCGCCAAAATTCCAAGTGGTCTCGTTGGTGTGGCAAGCAAAGAAGCCAGCGAGGCGGCGGCCGCTGCAGAAATCGGTGCCATTGCAAAGTATGTCAGCTACGCTCTGTCGAAGAATGTAAAGCAAGAACCCGCTGTACTCGATGCTTTTACGAAAGGGCTCGCGGAGAAGCGTTTACCGCTACGCAGAGCATGGGCATTGCGCTATGCTGAAGTCGTCTGGAGTGTCGAAAGCGGCAATCTTACATCTGAGAATACCACATCCTTTGTCGATGCTGGGATCAGCAAAATGGTCGACATCTTCTCGGAAGTAATCGCAAACCCAATCGTGTCCATGCAGAATGGACAGGTCTCTATTGCCTGTGCTGTGATTGCGCTGTGCTTGTCAAGAGCACCAGGAATGCATGCACTCAAGAATGCAGCTATCATCAAGAAAGCCAACATTGGTGAGCGCTCATTGGTGCTGGAACCTAAGCCTTCCTTCCTCCTGAATCCTCGTGTCTTCACGAAGTTTACATCTGATGATGATCTGTCGTGGTTTCTGAGAGCTTTAGAGTCAACCTTCCCAAAGTTACCCAAGGATCGAACCATCAGGAACGCCTGGGCGCAAGCCATAATGTACCCGGTTGTTGCTGCTAATGCCTCAGCCTCGGTGCAAGCCCACGGCATCAAAGCACTTCAGGCTCTTTACATTGAGAATGCGAAGGATGTCTCACAAGTCATTATTGACGGGCTTTGGCAATGGTGCGAAGACGTTGAGTTGGAGGTGAAAGATAGCGCAGCCGTCACTGCCAGAACAGGGCGCCAAGAACTGTTCAAGGTTGTTCGTGCTATATGCATGAGTCCAGAGAACGCCAGAGCGCTGGGCTACACCCACGACGATACTGTGATTGAAGAGCAGATGAGAAATCTTCTGGTTCTTTGCAGACCACAACTTGTGATGCGCGCGCCCTGGATAGAACTATGTCTCAGAACAGCAGTCGATCCCGGCAGCTTGGCCCTCGGGGCCCCACAAGACTGTCTTACACAGATTCTAGATGTTACTGAGAACATGAAGTGGAGATCGCTTGCGAACTTTCAAAATGCAGCATTCAGCGCCGCAGCAGAGCTCGCTTTTGTGGCACCTCAAGTGATGACACCTGTCATCGTAGCTCAGATAGCCTCCGATCTAGACCCGTCTCGACTCGAGGACGTTGGTCCGACTGAGGCCGCCATATACCGCACGCCAGATGGGGTGTGCTTCGTCGATGTGTTGTCGAAACAGTCGCAAGCTCAGCAAATAAGTAAGAACACGAAAGATTACGATACTTTGAAGTGGGAAGAAGAGCTACGCACATCTTTAGCACAGAAAAAGGGAGAGACAAGAAAATTGAAGCCTGAGGAGCAAGCCAAAGTTAATGCTCAGCTTGCAACTGAACGAACCATTCGTCAAGATGTCGCAAAAATTGATGCTAAGCTCCGACGCGGCATCGGTATGATCACTGCTCTTGCGACAGGCCCACCCACGGAAGCCGAAGACTGGTTTGGCCCATCCGTCAAACTCCTTTTCGAGGTTATTCAGGCTGGCGCTGGCTTCATACTCGGAGACACAGCTGCCCTCGGCTATCTGCAATGTGCGGAGCGAACTTCAAGTCGTCTAGGCGCCATGCGACCATTTGTTGGTGTTGCTACACTGCGTGCTGCTGGCGTCAGCACCCTACCAGAAAACCTTCTAGCCGAGCCTCTAAGCAGTCTTGTAACTAGATTGCTTTATCGTCTCCGTTTCCTCGGAGAGCAGCGACCTCTGGACTCTGTGACGCTCAGCTACGTTGTGGCATTATTGTTCTTGGTTCTGGAAGGAGGGGGAGCAGAGGGCGCTACCGGAGAGGATGCAGAGGAACAGGTCGTTCTTGCTGTAGAAGTGCTGTCTTACCATACGGAGGTTTTCAGCAACCCGCGTCTACCACGTCGAAAAGCGCTACAGATCATGATCGAATCGATGCAACGCTATACGCAGCATTTTAAGGTGATGAAGGACTGCTTCACAGATCTCTGTCGGTCAATAGCACCAAGCATGATCAAATCCGAGACGGACACTGTGATTAAGGGCGCAATTGTTGCTGACCAGTCAGTTCGTGGAGCTGTGCTCCAAGCCATCAGTTCAGAGCTCGAGCTGTCTGACCGAACATTTTACGAAGAAATATGGCTAGCTAATCATGACGATGTGGAAGAGCATGTTGAGCTGGCGCGCGAGATCTGGGATGAGAATGAACTCGAAGTGACTTCGGATTCTGCTGCATTGTGCCTGCGATATCTCGAGAGTAAGGATGCTCAGCTGCGTCGAGCTGCCGCACGCTCGATTGCAAGCTCTGTTACGAAGATCCCGTCCGTGTTTGAGGACATTCTGAACGGTCTTCAAGGGAACTATCTTGAATGTGCCAAGCCGAGGAAGCCAGAGCTGGATCGATATGGAATGCCATTGCGGAAGGATTTGTCCGATCCATGGGAGTCTCGACACGGTATTGCGCTTGCTTTCCGGCAGTTGGCACCCGTCTTTCCGACAGACCGCCTCGTGCCGTTCATGAACTTCCTAATTGAAAGTGGTCCCCTTGGTGACAAACACTCTAGCGTACGCGACGCTATGCTCGAGGCAGCGACCGCTGTCGTTTCAGCGCAAGGTAAGACTGAGGTCGAGCCACTAATGAAGCTTTGTGAGTCCACCCTCGAAGGCTCAAGCAGCTCACAGTCTCAAGATCTGGTCAACGAGGCCGTGGTCATTTTGTATGGCGCATTGGCTCGCCATTTGCCATATGGGGACGCAAGAATTCCAAATGTGGTGCAACGGCTACTTGCCACTCTCAGCACACCATCCGAGTCTGTGCAATATGCTGTAGCACATTGCCTACCACCTTTGGTGCAGGCTTCGAGCGATCAGGCAAGCACGTATTTGCAGCAGATGATCGATGAAACCTTGCACTCCAAGAAATATGCCGCACGTCGTGGTGCAGCCTATGGCCTTGCTGGCATTGTCAAGGGAAGAGGTATCTCTATACTCAGGGAAGGTCGAGTCTTGTCAACACTCAGAGGAGCCACCGAGAACAAGAAGGATCCGAATGAGCGTCAAGGCGCTTTCCTTGCATACGAGCTGATGTCTTTACTGCTTGGCCGCATTTTTGAGCCATATGTGATCCAGATCGTGCCTCAGCTTCTCGTAGGCTTTGGTGATACCAGTTCAGACGTGCGTGAAGCATGTCTTGACGCGGCGAAGACTTGCTTCGCATCATTGAGCTCCTTCGGCGTCAAGCAAGTGCTTCCAACACTCCTTGAAGGACTTGATGAGACCCAATGGCGAAGCAAGAAAGGAGCTAGCGACTCGCTTGGCGCAATGGCATATCTCGACCCACAGCAGCTGGCTGTCAGTCTACCTGATATCATACCGCCATTAACAGACGTGCTCAACGACAGCCACAAAGAAGTGCGGGCCTCGGCGAATCGTAGCTTGCAGCGTTTCGGCGAAGTCATCAGCAATCCAGAGGTCAAGAGCCAAGTCAACATTCTACTCAAAGCACTAAGTGATCCAACAAAATACACAGACGACGCGCTTGACGCACTGATCAAGGTCAACTTCATTCATTATCTTGACGCTCCCTCACTAGCTCTTGTTGTCCGCATTCTGGAACGTGGCCTGGGCGAGAGATCGGCTACGAAACGAAAGGCTGCACAGATCATCGGCAGTCTGGCACATCTGACAGAACGTAAGGACTTGATCTCACACCTTCCGATCCTGGTCGCAGGTCTCCGTGTCGCTATTGTCGATCCTGTCCCGACGACTAGAGCAACAGCTTCAAAAGCTCTTGGTTCCACGATCGAAAAGCTCGGTGAAGACGCCTTACCAGATCTCATACCTAGTCTGATGCAGACGCTGAAGTCCGACACCGGTGCTGGTGATCGTCTTGGCTCTGCTCAGGCGCTCAGCGAAGTGCTTGCTGGCTTGGGTACCGGGCGTCTGGAAGAAACATTACCAACAATCCTTCAAAATGTGTCCAGTTCCAAAGCATCGGTACGCGAGGGCTTCATGTCACTTTTCATCTTCTTACCGGCATGCTTTGGCAACAGTTTCGCAAACTATCTTTCCAAGATTATTCCACCGATCTTGGCAGGTCTGGCTGATGACATCGAGTCTATTCGTGAGACTGCACTTCGGGCAGGTCGCCTTTTGGTCAAAAGTTTCGCAACCCGCTCAGTCGACCTTCTCTTGCCCGAACTCGAACGAGGTCTCGCAGATGATAGCTATCGTATTCGCCTCAGCTCTGTGGAGCTAGTTGGAGACCTGCTCTTCAATCTCACGGGTATCAGCGGCAAGACGGAGGCTGAAGATGTCGAAGAGAATGCGAACGAGGCTGGCCAGTCCTTGCTTGAGGTACTTGGAGAAGATAGGCGCAACAAGGTGCTATCTGCGCTATATATCTGTCGCTGCGACACATCTGGCCTGGTACGGACTTCAGCGATGAACGTCTGGAAGGCACTCGTTGCAACACCACGTACGCTGCGCGAGCTCGTTCCGACACTTACGCAGCTCCTCATCCGCAGACTAGCTAGCTCGAACATGGAGCAGAAGGTCATTGCCAGCAACGCCCTCGGCGAACTTATCAGGAAAGCTGGAGAAGGCGTTCTCGCAACTCTTCTGCCGACGCTGGAAGAAGGTCTGCAGACGTCAACGGACACCGACTCGCGCCAGGGTATCTGTATTGCTCTCCGTGAGCTCATTGGCTCAGCAGCTCCCGAGCCCCTCGAAGAGTATGAAAAGACTCTCATCTCAGTCGTACGCACAGCTCTCGTCGATCCAGATGACGATGTTCGAGAAGCTGCCGCAGAAGCTTTCGACTCACTGCAGAAGGTCTTTGGCAAGCGGGCCATCGATCAGGTTCTCCCACATTTGCTCACTCTTCTTCGCTCTGAAGAAGATGCCGACAATGCACTGGCAGCACTTCTGACACTGTTGACGGAAACCTCTCGATCCAATGTCATCTTGCCTAACCTCTTGCCGACACTCCTCACATCGCCCATATCGTCCTTTAATGCTAGGGCGTTGGCCTCCCTCGCTGAGGTAGCTAGTGGAGCCATGACACGAAGATTACCAAACATTCTCAACGCTTTGATGGACAACATTGTGGTCTGCAAGGATGAAATGCTAAGGACCGAGCTTGACGCAGCATTCGACACCGTCTTGCTCTCTGTAGACGAATATGACGGCCTCAATACCATGATGAGCGTTATGCTGATGCTCATAAAACACGACGATCATAATAGACGCGCAACGGCAGATGCACACATGGCCAAATTCTTTGAGCAGGCACGTATCGACTTCTCACGCTACTATCCTGACCTTATCCGTGTGCTGCTCATTGCGTTCGACGACAGTGACGCACATGTCGTCAAAGCTGCATGGACTGCGCTCAATGCGCTCACACAACGATTGCGCAAGGAAGAGATGGAATCATTGGTTGTGTCCACCAGACAAGCTCTCAACCAAGTTGGTGTTGCTGGCCACACATTGCCAGGCTTCTCACTGCCGAAAGGAATCAATGCTATCCTGCCCATATTCTTACAAGGTCTCATGAACGGAACAGCAGAGCAGAGAACACAGGCTGCACTTGCTATATCAGATCTTGTCGACCGCACAAGCCCAGATGGATTGAAGCCTTTCGTCACACAGATCACCGGACCGCTCATTCGAGTCGTTTCAGAGCGCTCGAACGATCTTAAGGCAGCAATTCTGCTGACCCTGAACAATCTGCTTGAGAAGATACCCACATTCCTCAAGCCTTTCCTGCCACAGCTACAGCGCACATTTGCAAAATCACTCGCGGATTCGTCAAGCGAAGTGCTGCGCACCAGGGCTGCACGAGCTCTGGGTACATTGATCACGATGACTCCACGTGTCGATCCATTGATCGCAGAGCTCGTTACTGGATGTAGGACCACCGATGCAGGTGTCAAGAACGCAATGCTCAAGGCATTGTTTGAAGTCGTTAGCAAAGCTGGATCGAACATGAATGATACCTCCCGAGCCTCAATCCTGGGCCTGATCGACTCGGACTCGGGAGAGACAGACGACAAGATGAACATCACATTCGCAAAGCTGCTGGGTGCACTGATCAAGGTCGTACCGCAGGAGACTGCACTGGGACTTCTCAAATCCCGTGTACTTACTCATCAGTTTTCACCCTCCTCGGTGCTTGCCCTGAACGCTGTCCTTGTCGAGTCACCACAATCGCTTACAAGTACTTCAGATGAAGTTACGCGGTCACTGATTGTTCAAGGTATCGCAAGCAGCCAGCCGTTCATTGCTGGTAATTGCGTATTGGCAGCTGGGAAATATCTGCTTACGGATGAGGGCAATAAAAGTTTCGAGGGCACGCAGCCAATCTTCAATGCTCTAGCACAGGCTTTGCAGGTTGGCAAACCTGTTGATACCCGCCGCCTAGCGTTGGTTGTCATCAGAACTGTCAGCCGACAGAACAACGAGCTTGTCCGACCTCATTTGGCCACAGTCGTGCCGCCCATCTTTGGCAGTGTACGCGACCCAGTCATTCCAGTCAAATTGTCCGCCGAGGCAGCCTTCCTCGCCGTCTTTTCCGTGGTGGAAGAAGAGAGTGACGTCTTCGACAAGTACATGAGCGGCCCAGGAGCGAGCTTGCAAGCAGGTCCAAAGAGAAGCATGCAAGAGTACTTCAAAAGAATCGCCCTGAGATTGAGTGGTCAAGCGAAAGAGAGGAAGGAGGCGGAAGGCGGACAAGGAGGTCTTGGGCTGAGCAGTGATGAAGCTGAAGACGAAAAGGAGGTTTGGAGCATTGGCAAGGTAGATTTGGGTGAGGCAGGATTCGGTGATGACTGAGACAGGTATGTAATGTCTCGACGTAAATCCTCAATAAATTGTGTGGAGATGTTCCACAGATGATACTGTCTCTCACATGAATGGATGCCAACACAAGCGATCCTAAGGTACCTATACTAGAAGGCTGTTGATATCTGCATGTGCAGGGTGCTCATGTCAGTTGCGTCTGATCACGTGACTGTGAGAAATACGGGTGCGGATAGATTCCTTCCTTGGCTTGGCATCGATTCTCTGAGGGGAAGAGTCCGCACCTCCATTTCATCGTTAGCGACGAAGTCGACGACAACATCATCAACCATCGACAACGCCGGACACGATGTAAGTCCCTCTTCAGCCCGAGTCGTCTTACCCACTGCATGTGGATGGCTTCGGAGTGCAGTGCACCTCGATGCACAAAGCTCCCCACCTGCACCGTGTCATTCTGCGACGACGTCCACGACCACCACGACCCATGGCTGTCTGTCGATGATCTGTACTTGTGCTGACGCCTTGTTCCTCTCAGGGTGAATCTCCGTACTCAGAAGCGCCTGGCGGCCTCCGTCGCCGACTGCGGCAAGCGCAAGATCTGGCTCGACCCCAACGAAGTGAACGAGATCTCCAACGCCAACTCTCGCCAGACCATTCGCAAACTCATCGCAGATGGCCTCATTATCCGCAAGCCAGTCACCATGCACTCGCGCTCTCGCGCTAGGGAGTTGACTGCTGCCCGGAGGATCGGTCGCCACAGAGGTTTTGGTAAGAGGAAGGGTACTGCCGATGCTCGTATGCCATCGTAAGTCACACCACGGAGCTGTCGAGTACAGGAATGGAGAAGAAGAAGTGTGTGGTGGGAAGGTCACAATAGGCATGCTAACAGTCTTCCAGTCAAGTCATGTGGATGCGCCGTCTGCGTGTCCTCCGCCGTTTGTTGGTCAAGTACCGCGCTGCCGGCAAGATCGACAAACACCTTTACCACGAGCTCTACCATTTGAGCAAGGGTAACACCTTCAAGCACAAGCGTGCCCTTGTTGAGCACGTAAGTCACAACCATGGCCATTATGATGACATCATGCATTCATCAAGGCGGTATGTGCTGACAATATCTCCAGATCCACAAGGCCAAGGCCGAGAAGGCTCGTGAACGTGTGCTCAAGGACGAGATGGACGCCAAGCGTGCGAAGACCAAGGCTGCGCGCGAGAGGAGACAGGAGAGAGTCAACGCCAAGAGGACAGCACACGAAGCCGAGGACGAGGAGGCCGATGCTCAGGCACAATAGATGCTGCTTCTTCATCATCAGGCTTATTGAACAAGGCGCCAAGGACGAGCTACGGAGGAGTGGTTTGCATGCTCGAGGCAGCTGTGAGGCAAGACTGGGGTGGTATGGACCTGGTGCTCTCACTCATGGCTTCCTTGACTTCGGCGTTTCAAGCTTCCTTATGCACACGTAGTCGATGAAGGTGTATTGCCGGTTCCAAACTTGATGATTACCTTATGTCTTGTTTTCCACTCTCCACTTGTCTTCGTCTTGTGCCTTGGTAGCACTACCCTTCAATATTGAACTGCTTGGGAAATGACACCAAATCGCAGTAGTTTGGATCGGACTGGCTAGGTTAGACAACATACATGCCCTTGCATTATTATTTGTCAAGGTAAGGTAGAAGGTAATTCGCATACAGATAGATGAGGTAGTGCAACATCCGGGCGCCTCCAAATGTGGATTATCAACATATCTCACACCTCATCCTGTGACATCTACGAACCCGGAGTCTGCTGACTACTACAAATAATCTGCTTGCAAATCATTCGCTGATACCTTATGTACCACACATGAGGTGACCTAAAAGATTATCAAGCACATCGTGATGTTGATATTCGCTTCTACGGCAGGTAAATAACGTGATGACACCGAATTCTTGGTGGGCAGCGAACTTTCTCATGCTCGCTAGCAGGTAAATATAGATACACACAACGTAGAACACGCAGTCTTCTGCCGATCGGACCTCTGCTTGCCTCACAGATCACCCAGCTCGCACCCGTCTTGTCACCCTCGGATGGTGCTGACGCACTAACCGCTCTTCTTCTGGAGGTCCTCAACATCCTTGCGGTCCTTGGCCAACTCGGCCTCTTTGTCTGCAATTCGCTTCTTCATTGCTTCGAGCTTCTCGAGCTCCTGCCTCCTCACGAAGTCGTTCTCGTTGGCCTGCTCGCGCTTGGTGAACGCATCACCAGAAGCAGCACCGCCGGAGCGAGGTGCGCCAGCTGAACCCTCAGCCCGACGTGCAACATTGATGGAAAAGGCGCGGCGGGTGGTATTGGCGGCCAATTGGCGCGCGGCCGGGGTAATGCGTGCGAGAGACATTGCTTCGTGCTTGGTAGAGCTGTACGTCTGTCAGTAAGCTTAGCTTCGAAGATAGAGCATGACGAAGGCATAATGAACTGGACAAAGACCTACAGAATAAGCTTTAGAATCGTCGGTGAGATTTCAAATCGCAAGGATTGACTTTGTTCCGATGTTCTCTAAGCTGAGAAGCATCTGAGGTTGCTGCGTGTGAGGTGAGTATAGTCACGTGACTAGCTTCGACCAAGGATCATGACGATACGTCATAATCCATGGACATCCGCTGCACGATCGGCAACTGCTCCGCAACAACACCGACCTTCAACACTTTCGCGAGCTTTTGTTTGCTGATACAAGCCCTTCGCCATTGCAATTCTTCCTACCTTTTTCTAAATCTGACCATCCAGGATCTCAGGTGAGTACCATATTTCAGTTCAATTCCACATGAGAAGCCATGGATCCCGCCCAGGAGCACCACTCGGTGAAAACGAGTGGTGGGGCAGCTTTGGTGGGGCGTAGAAAGATGTTCAGCGTTGCAGTCAGCGAAATGATACGAGGTGGACGAGGAATTCAGCAACGGGTTGTCAGACTCTTGTGACTCGGGAGAGATACAGTACCATGTATCCGAATTGATCCGGATGCGTTTTTACCAGAACTGTTTGCTGGCTTGCGACAATACTCCACGTTATCAGGCGTGTAAGCTAACCAGCAAACTCTCGGCACCCAGATCTTGCGATCCTCTCACCTTGACCTCCCACTTTCGGCACTCCTCAGAGCCCTCATAAATACGTCGATAAATTGCGAGAAAGACATACTGTCGATATGGTGCACCTGGGACCAAGGCGGCAGCCCAGCCGTAAGGGCTCCATGGCCGACGTGCCTAAGGACTTGCTCCAGGAGATCAAGAAGCTGGAGGAGATGTTCATAGTCGATACCTCGAAGCTCAAAGGTATCACCGATCACTTCATCAGCGAGCTTGCAAAAGGTCTGTCCAAGGAAGGTGGTAGCATCCCAATGAACCCAACTTGGTGCATGGGCTTCCCTACCGGACACGAGACCGGCACATTCCTCGCACTGGACATGGGTGGTACGAATCTGCGTGTGTGCGAAATCAACTTGCCTGAGGAAAAGGGCGAGTTCGATATCATCCAATCCAAGTACCGCATGCCGGAGGAGCTGAAGACCGGCAACGCTGAGGAGCTTTGGGGATACATCGCAGACTGCTTGCAACAGTTCATCGAGTATCACCACGAAGGTGAGAAACTGGACACACTCCCTCTCGGCTTCACCTTCTCGTACCCAGCTAGCCAAGAGTACATCGACCACGGAGTGCTTCAACGCTGGACGAAGGGTTTCGACATTGATGGTGTCGAGGGAAAGGACGTTGTCCCACCGTTTGAGGCGGCCTTGGCAGAGCGAGGCGTTCCCATCAAGCTGACTGCTTTGATCAACGACACCACCGGGACCCTGATTGCTAGCAGCTACACTGACTCGGAGATGAAGATTGGCTGCATTTTTGGCACAGGTTGCAATGCTGCATACATGGAAACCTGTGGCCAGGTCCCCAAGCTTGAGCACATGAAGCTTGACCCGGAGCAAGAGATCGCCATCAACTGCGAGTGGGGAGCCTTCGACAATGAGCACAAGATTCTGCCCCGTACCAAATACGACATCATCATCGACAAAGAGTCTCCGCGTCCTGGTCAGCAAGCATTCGAAAAGATGATCGCCGGACTATACCTTGGTGAGCTTTTCCGTCTGGTACTCGTTGACCTTCACGAGCAGCAGAACGTCAAGATCTTCGAAGGCCAAAACATCTCTGCTCTTCACAAGCCATACTCTCTGGACGCCTCCTTCCTCTCCGATATCGAGAACGATCCATTCGAGAACTTGCAGGAGACCGGTGACATTTTTAAGAAGCAACTCAACATCACGGTGACGAAGCCTGAGCTTGAGTTGATCAGACGCCTTGCTGAATTGATTGGAACGCGAAGCGCCAGACTTAGTGCGTGTGGTGTTGCAGCGATTTGCAAGAAGAAAGGCTATAAGACTGCCCACGTCGGTGCCGACGGTAGTGTATTTAACAAATACCCTCACTTCAAGGTTGGTCGTCCTGCCTCTGCATGTTGAGTGCTGCAGCTCCAATACAGCGCTAATACATTTGAGTACAGGCCCGAGGTGCACAAGCTCTCAAAGAAATCCTTGACTGGGACAAGGGACGCGATGGCAAGCCGCTCGGTCGTGGCAACGATCCAGTAGAGATTCTGCCTGCTGAGGACGGATCCGGTGTTGGTGCTGCTTTGATCGCAGCTCTCACATTGAAGCGTGTGCAGGAAGGCAAAGTCATGGGCATTCGCGATCCTGACGCTATGCTCAAGGGCACTGCCGCCGAGAGCAAGAAAAACCCTCAAGTGTAAATGGCGCTCGTCATTGCTTGTTTATGGCGCCCGAACTGGCAAATGTAACAAGGCAGAGTGCATCTAAACGCTGGTTGACGACGAGAACGAAATGAACAGGCCGTAGTATAAATATGACCATTTGAGCCCGCGGCTGGCCATGACAATCAACAGTGAACACCTCTAACATGTGGTGTGCGCTTCAAGATCGATTCCTCTGCTTGCTGTCTTACTTTACGTGCTTCACCTCGAATGTCGCGTAGCGTTAACAGTGTGACTATCTTAACTTCTGAAGACAGCATGTGACACCGAGCTATACACTGGCAGTATAGGTAAGTAGCGCATTGAGCGGATTGATTCGCGATATGTACTACATGTGCGGAAGTGAGGAAAGAAACGGCCAACGGTCTTTCAAGGCTACATCAATGTGATTGCGGTAACTGAAGTCAGCTATAGCTGCCATCAACGCAAGACACTTCATATGAGATCCATTCTCTTTGTGTTAGATCAGTGATACTCTTTCACGAATGCCATACACCTCAGACATGAAGTCAACCCCTGTGCTCCTTCCAGTGGCTCCAGTAACCTCAACGAAGCAGTTTAAATGTCTGAGAATCGTCGTTACACAGCGAACCCAGTGACCATGCCCCATCCCATCTCTAACTTTGAGCGGATCATTGTCACTTTCCGCGAACATGCCCACCGCCAGCACGAACCTCGACCCTTATGCTCCCAAAATTCGTGGCACCAGCGCTCGAGTCATCTGAGCAATGCCAACAGGCGTTATCGAAGTGAACCCTTCACTCGCGACATTCGCGATCGGACGTTCAGACATCTCAGCCAAACAGATCTGAGGACGCTCCGCCTGACGAGCAATGTGATCGGTCGTGTCATTCAGGAGAGGTTCCCGACTCTGTTTCACACCGTGTATATCCATACATTAAATTCTGGCAAGAAGGATCATTGGAGAGAATTCGAGGCGGTGGCGGAATTTGTGAGACACCTGATCATTGTTATCGGCGACCAGAGAGCTGGAAGGCAGAAATCGGCTCCCTCCACTGTGACGCGCGGATTGGCTCCGGCAGTCAGAGACCAAGGAGAGAGACATTTTACCACTTCTCGTCTTTCCAAGACGCAAGGAAGTGAACACTATCTTGGGAGACCCTCTGGAGATGGTAAAAGTTCAGGATTCGCACAGGGCCCTAATCCTCGAAGCATGATGGATTCAACAATGCAGGTTGAGAAGGAGAATACGGTGGAGGAGCATCCGTTTCCAGATCTGTCCAAGTGCCTCCTCCTGCGTAGTCTGACAGTGCGAGCGCACTCTCACAGTCCTTGGCCGGGACGTACAGAGATTGAAGAAAGTCTCCTCGCCATCCGCCGAAATCTCGAAGCCCCAGCCCTCTGTCTTCCAAATCTGAAAGAGTTCCGACTCACGCCAATCCATGCTCTTGGGATACTGCATCTGAATTGGCAAGGTTTCGCCAGCCTGGGTGTCAGACAAGAACTCCCCTGTCCACAAAGCCTGCACTCGAATATATGGACGAGACTCGAGAGACTGACCATCCACATTGCAAACCCTGAATGCACATCTGGTCCAGTGGAGACGCTCACCGCAGCTCAAACGACACTCTTCTTCAAATCTCTGTATCACTACCTGCGCGCGTTCACGCCAACGCTACAGCAGCTGACTTTCATCTGGTTGGGCAAGACGCCCGGGCCGTGTCCCTTGACGCTTCACGTCCAGCCTTGTCTTGCGGTACGGAAAGTGCCTCCTCTGCAATGGTCGAAGTTGATGGAGCTCAGATTGAGCAACACTACTTTCCTCCAGCGAAGCATCGAAATGGCAGGTCGAATGGCTCCGCAGCTGGACTCCTTGCAGACGTTGCGAAGCAGTACGCTAACCACACCTCATGCAGAGGCAAATCATGTCAGAACATTGACGATATGGGTAGATGTCTTGCCAAATCATGGCGCCGTACGCCGGAGAGTCCGGGAACGTCACGACGACCGTGATATGCATAAGCTTCAGACCAATGTCGGACCCTCGCCACGTCTTGAGCCGATCCCTTCCAAGACAAGAGTGAAGTCCGAACCTGGTTCCAGAAGTAGTAGCGTCTACAGCCTTGCTTCTGAGCATTATGTCGATGGCGCGAGGCGAGCTTGGTCGATAAAGCATGAGGATCAGATCAATGGAGCGGCCAGTAGCACCAGTTGTGATGTGCCGATCATGCTTGACCTGACCACTGATCACTGGAGCAGATGAGCTCATGCAGCATGCTGTCGACGGGAGCTGGGCAAGTTGTAATAATGGCTGTTCACCCAAGTGTGTGGGCGAGTCCTCATCGCCTGAGTGCGTGGTCTTTGCCTTTTGAAGAAGTAGGCACACAGCTTAACTCCGCGATATTCTAGGATGGGAACAACCGTGCGACAGATCGATATCCACCAGGTTATGACAGCACAGTAGACACGAGTGACTACGGGCTGAAGTCATACAGTTGCATTTCGAGGGCCATTGTATCTACTATCACATTGAAGTGTAAAACTACAGTCATGCCAAACCACGAGCGCATGAGCCCAGGCAGTATCTCCCTCTCCCCTTCCATATCTTCTCAATTACGTCAACTTTTCCGTGACGTTGCTGAACTCGCCCTTCTTCAGTTTCATCTCGTAGAAGTACGGGTTGGTGTCCATGAATCCGTGCTTCACCCAGCCCTCTTCCTTGACGTGGTACAGATTGATGTAACCACCGGAGTAAGCGTCTCTGTGTGTCGCAGCCAATATGCTTCTTTTGCCCAATTCTAACGCCTCAGCATCTTCCAGGTCGTATTTGTACTCCGCATCTAACACGCCATAGGCGAATGTCTGACCAGAACCTACACAGAACAGGTTGCCGGCCAATCGTGTACCGTCGGAGTCAATGTAGTAGAGTGCCGGGCCCTCGGTGGGTGTCACACCCGCACACATGGTTCCCATGCTGAGACCCATACCTTTGTAGCTGTAGACCAGGTTCGCGAGGATCTTGGATGCGGCAGCTACGGAGATGCGGCGCTTGTGACGGAGTTCGTGGAGACGGCATTGCATTCCGAGGTATGCTAGCCAGTATTGACAATCCTAGGCGATCAATGTCAGTCAAGTTGTCCACTGCCTGCATTGGTTGCATAAACCTACCGCAGCACCACCGGCCATAGTTCCCAGCAGCGCACTGTTGATCTCAATGACCTTCTTCACCGTCTGACTTGCGATCCAGTTGCCTGCCGTTGCTCTTGAATCTGTGGCTACAATGATACCTCCCTTGAAGCGGAACGCCAGCGTTGTGGTTCCGTGAGCGATCTTGATGGGACAGTTGGGGTTGGAGTAGTCATCGGTCATTGCTCGTAGCCATGATGCTGCTGATGCTACTGGAGGGAGCGCAAAGTTGAGTGAAAGTGGAGGCGCGACGTCTGCGACGGCGAGCTGTTGCTGATCTTCCTCGCTGTATCCCTCTTCTTGGAAAGCCGGACGGCTGTACCGCGCTACGAGGGTGTTCATCTCGACGACGGCAAGGATATGAGGGCGGCCCCAGTCAAGGCTGTTCGGGTGAGTCTCGATTGCAGGCTGTTTCGAGTAAGGGAATGGGAGTTTTGGAGAGGATGGCGATGAATTCGTTGTACAGTACACAGGTAGATGTTTGGTGTCCGTAGCAATGAAGCTTGAAGCTGGAGTCCGCGTCGTGCATCTGCCTGCTGGCTCTCGTCACTGGCGGTAACTGCCGATTGGATCGGTACAAGCCGAAGCTAGTGGAAGTGCACAATCGCGCATAAACAGGCGCGCCCAACTCCCATCTTCCTGAAACACCTATACATGCATCTCAGTTCGCCATTGACGCAGTATATGAAGCTTTCGCAGACCTGAGGAGGACATGGCGAAAGACTGGAGCAAGTCACTGAGCTTCTCCGAAAGACTACAAGCCACTTCAAAAATGCAAGTGAGTGTGATTTGATCCCTACTGGTAAGATAGCCATCGCTAATAAGATGGACAGCGCAGCAGCTTACAGGACTGCCAATCCAGGCTGTACCGCCGCGGATGCCTCTGATTATGCCAAGCGGAATGAAGAATCTGCGCGACGAACGGCACTCACCCTGGCCGAATACCACGAATTGTGCCTCAAAAGTTCTCACCTGCTGCTTTCATCAGCTCCACCTGAGCCCGTAGAAGATCAACACGCTGATGAGCACATCTTCCCAAATCTGCCGCACCATGGCGCACGTATAGGTCGTTATCTCAATGCCGAGCACTATAGGGATGGACTCTTCTCTGAGGTCTTCAAGGCCATAGATCCGGAGGCTTCGTCTCAGCCAGACAGGTCGCCTCTGATTGCCCTCAAGTTCACCACTCCTGACTTGATGGTCGCTCCGCATGATTCCGCACGTGAAGCTCGGATGCTAAGTATTGCGAAAGGCAGGAACGTAATCCCGCTGCTTGAAACATTCCAACAGGCTGGAGGTCATCTTGTGCTTGCTTTCCCATTCATGCCTTGCGACGTCAACGTGATGCTTCGACAGAAGCAGTTGACAGATACGAGCCGCGTTGCTATACTTCGTGATTTGTTCTCTGGACTCGATCATCTGCACGCTCTAGGTATCATTCATCGCGATATCAAGCCTTCGAACATCTTGCTCGCTTCTCCTACCGGGCCAGCCTACCTTGCAGATTTTGGTATTGCATGGTCTGAAGCACTGAACCTTTCAGAGCCATCAAATGAGAAGATCCTTGACGTTGGGACGACCTCCTATCGACCACCAGAACTGCTATTTGGTCATCAGGCTTATGGTGCGAAGCTCGATATGTGGGCCGCTGGGTGTACTGCTGCACAAATAGTATGTCTTGGCAGTAAAGCGCTGTTCGACGCTGGTGACTTAGGAAGTGAGCTAGCTTTGATTAGAAGCATGTTTGAGACCTTAGGAACGCCAGATCTCGAAACTTGGCCAGTGAGTCTTACCAAAAGTCTTACACGACGACGAGCTGACCGGGCTCAGGAAGCAGCAGGGTATCAGGACTGGGGCAAGATGAACTTCACCAAATATCCTGGCAGGTCATGGGAGGACATCTTAGGTGGCGCTGATCCCGACGCCATCAACCTTGTCAGTAACCTTGTTGTCTACGAGTCGGGCAATCGGTTGAGCGCGACACAGGTAAGATTTCACCTCGCCAGCCATTAGCCATCTCTAACAGATTCGAAGGCGTTGACGCAGAAATACTTGAGTGGACACGGAATTTGAGCACGACTGTCGGGCACATCGCGCTCTCCACGTAGGCGGGACCATCTCAATAATATATGCAGGTAAGCAGCTCTATTTGCGCACCTGCATTGATTACTCGGAGATGAAAAACATCATGTTATACCCAGCTCACTCAGATGCTTCGGCAATTGCTGCGAACACATAAAAGACTATTGTGTCCTGAAACGACAACGGCTTCTTTACATATCTTTGTCACAATATGTTGGACAGATGCTAACTCTGTCTAGGCAGGATTGGCGCCGCATATTGGGCTCACTGAAAGCTGTGACTTACGCTCGTATCAGGCGTGCCGCCAACTCGCTAATGACGATAATAATACATGTCAGTGTAGTAAAGCGAAGAAAGCCATGATTATACTGATGCAAGCTACGAGCTGAAGCACTTGAGACCATTTGCTCACGAGATTGACGGCCTTTCTATACCATACATCTAGTCCGGATGCCAGTGTGGGACACAGCAGCAGCAGCATTCCGTCTCAGGGCGCACCGCTCTAGTACGTCCAAGGCAGTTTCGTCATGTTGTCCTTCGCCTCCGCGAGTAGATCCATCCTCGGCAGCTTCCCATGGAAACGTGAGACATCTTTATAGAGAACCCAAAAATGCACAATCTTCAACAATCTCCTGACGCTCAGCCCGCGCGTCTTCGAGCTCTGCCTTTTGGTCTTCCATTTCAGACAGCAATTCGTGCTTCGCTTCTGCGTCTTGAGTATCGCTTATCTCGGCTTGGGACCGCCTTACTTGATGGTCCATAGCCATGATCATGCCATCCATTGCGCCGAGCTTATTCGCTTGGTATTGTTGCAATAGGATCTGCATCGCGGAGCGCCACTGCCCACGTCTTTCACTCGAGATTTGGTGAAAGTTGTCGTGGCATGCCATCAGCTTCATCTGTTTAAAGAAGTGGTCCATTTCGGAAAGTCTCAGATGGTACCTTGTCGCGAAAATTTTCTCAGTGGTCTCTAGCAACCAATCGTCGTAGATTTCCATGTCATCAACAGAGTTGCCCTCTTCCGGAGCAGAGCTCGAGGTGCTTGGAATTTTGCTCCTGGTCATTGCTTTTGGCCGGGCAGTTGATGGGTCCTTTCGGTCAGTATCGATTGACGACTCTGTACTGCTTGATCTTGATCGCTGACTTTGTGGAAATTTCGGTACTTTCGCTGGCTGGTAGAAGTCTACTTATCGTGGAGGATAGTGGTATATATACGGTGAGTCGTGGTGCGAGCTGGTGACTGCAGGCGCTTCGGTCCATGTGGCAGCGAAGTTGTGTTCAACACGTTCAGTGGCGCCGTCACCTACTCGACTCAGCATTCGTCAAGCATCATGGGTCATGGTGGCATAGGGCACGTTAGTAAGGTGCCTGGCGTGAATTGTCCGGACATTTTCCACCGGACGTTGACTGCTTCGGTAACAAGTCGATAGTGAAGTCGGCCATGATCGCTCCATGATATTTCTGATCGCAGCCTTAAGGCAAGCACTCAATCAGGTACTCGTGTCATCACAAGCTCCTCGACCAGGTATGGACTCTCAGACTGCTCTATCAATAGCGTGCTCCGCATGCTATTCCAGTCACGAGTCTTGAAGAAAGACTCACAACTGCTCATTCACGGTTTCTTGATAATAGGGGCTATACGCACGGAAACGACCGCTGAATCTTCACCTGCCACAGGATTTGCTAACAGCTGTGCTTTTATCCCAGTCAGCTCTGCTTTTTGACCGGCATTGTGCATCGCTTCCCGGTGATTGACAAATTTTACAAGTTTCACGGGAAGAATCAGCACAACATCGCTCCTGACACGCACCACTCCGATAGCGACGCAACAGCTCTCGCCATCTCGAAGCGTGTGAGCCTACTAACGTCGGCGCGAGAATCTTTGGACAGTCGTATTGACGTGAGGCGGCCTCGTCAGCGACACTCATCAAGGTTTGCGGTCCTCTACAGGTGGTCTGCGATTACATTGATATTGACGATCTTGAGATGAGATGTATGAGGCATTCTCAGTATCATTTTGAAGGTCGTATCGAGGAACTTGTGGCTTCGATCAACGCACGTCGAGATTGATCTTATCGCTTTGTGTATACGGCGTGCCAGCACGACCGCATCACTGCAAGTCTCTTGGGCACTGTAGCAGCTGAGCTTGTGACCTTATTCCGCAGCTGCGACCAATGCACCACATCAAACCTGGCTCACGGACTATTCACCTCTGATTCAAGCTCCTGAATCCTCTCAGTGATGCGCTCAATCCGAGCGTCATGCTCGCGGACCTGTGTTGCCAAGTGATCGATGGCATCTTCCAAGAGCAGCAATGCAAAGTCACCTGCATTCCCATCCGCTTCCATTGCTGCGTACTCGTCGGTCCTGGCGTCCAGCGTCGATTGGTTTTCAAGAGCTTGTTCGTCGCTCGATATCAAGCGTCTCAATTCTCCCAACACATGTATGAGCGCCCAACGTTGCTCCGTACGTACTTCCGACGGGAGTCGATGGAACTTCGGATCAGCCTCCATCTCTCTCAATGCCTGAATTTCACGCTGACAGTCCTCTATGCTGTGGTAAACAGTCCACGAAAGACTGTGGCGGATGATGCTTCGAGCGCTCTCTCGGAGTTCTTTGTATCCGTCCGGATCAGGATCGAATCTGGGAGTGTCGGACGACGCCTGAGACATGGCTGCGAGTCCGGATTGGTGTCAGAAAATATGGTATGATTGAACAAGAAGCACACAAGGGGAGGTTCAAGTGGTATATATACTGCAAGCTGCTTGATTGCACATGTACCAGAGCTACTGACACGGTGACGGCCAGCGTCACCGTATTCAATGCTAGTAACCAACTCTAGTAAATATGGCTACCAGGGTGCCGAGAGTTCTTCGATCTCTTCATTGATCACGTCCACATCACGATAGAATGCTTGGATGCGCAAACGCAGATCTTCGACCTGGTCACTGACGTTGGAGAACCCGTTGGCGTCCGCATTGCTACCCTGTGCCTGCAGCGCAGCCAACTGGGTCTGCAGATGACGGAGCTGTATGCGGTATGGTCTTGACTGTACATGGCTGCGTTCGAGCGCAAAGTTTCCGTGGAATCGCAGGAGGTGAATGAGAGCCGCGTTGTGCATTCGGCGTGTCCGGTCTGGGAGACCCGGAAAGCGGGAATAAGTCGCCAGCTCTCGGAGCGTGGCGATATCATTCTCGCAGTGACGGGCAAGACTGTAGCCGGTTCTTGACAGACAGTATGTTACGACGCCTTCAACGTGGCGCTGGAAGGCTTGCATCCATTGCTGTTGAACGGCTTGCGTCGCTCTGATCTGGGAGGAGGATGATTCAGACATTGTGTAAGTGAGTAGTGAGTATGGGCTGAAAATTGAGCTTTGTTGTTGCACTGTAGGAGCCCGCAAGACATGGGTCTAGTGGTACTTATACTGCAAGCTGCTTGAAGTGCACATTGATCAGAGTTACTAACACGGTGACGACCAGCGCCACCAGATCCATACCCAATATCTAAGGCTACTGGCGTGATGAGAGCTCTTGGATCTCTTCCCCGAGAAGCCAGGCTTCATGATAGCAGCCTTGTATATACAGGTGCAGATCTGCAATCATGTCCTTGACGTGGTTGTACCTGTTGAGGTTCATGTTCATACCCCGTGCTTGGAGTTCAGCCAACTCACCCTCCAGAATCCTCAGCTGCTGGCGGAGCGGTGCGGCGCGGTTATGGCCCATTTCGATCTTGAGACCTCTCTGGATTCTCAAGAGATTGATGAGCGCCTGAGGGTACGTTGCGCGCACATCTTCAGGAAGTGCTGCAAAGCGGGCATTGGCCGGCAGCTCTCGAAGGGCAGCGACATCGATGTCACAGTCTATAGCAGCACGGTAGCTGGTTTGTGACAAGCTATACCTTAGGCACGCCTCAGGCTGGAGCCGGAACAGTTGCAGGCGATGTTGTCGGTGGGCTTCAGCAGCGCTCATCCCAGATGAAGATCCATGAGACATCTTGTTAGGGAGTATGAACTGGCAAATGTAGCTTTCTGATCCTACTGGAGAATTCCGCCAGGCATGGCTCTTGCTGAAATATATATGGCATATTGATATGCAGTAATGAATGCAACCGGTATCGAAGCTCAAATCCGCAATAAAATCATTCCATGGACAACCCAAGCATTATCTAGAGACCTGCTCAGAAGTGAACTTAACCGCCAAGGGTTCACGCTGGGGACCGCTCATGGAACGCTCACGAAGCCCCCGCGGCAGTCGGTATCGACTGTGTATGCAAAGCAAGAAGTGCCAGCACCTCGTCACTGCATACAGCCATGATTCCGCTCAGAAATGAGGCAAGATTCCGGGTGCGCAAGCTGCAATCCTTGCATGAATGGCCGTTATAGCCGTCAGCTGAGTTTGGCGTTCGCGAAGCCCCTGCCAATGCCTATCGATTCTTGAATTGATCTCAAGCATCCTCGTTTGAAGGGCAATCCGGCGCGCGTTGACGGCCAGGGCAGTAGTTTCATCGGTGCTCGTGCCGGCAGCAGTGAGGCGCGACAATTCCACCGTCTTCTCGAACATCTCACTCACAAGGCTCGGCACCTCGTCTTTCAGCAGCGTGAGCCTAAACCGCCCGCTGATCTCGAGCAGATTGAACATTGCGGTGACGTATTTCACCTTCGTATCGTTCGAGATTAAATGCCAGTGCTTATGATTCTTGATCTGCTGCAGAATGCCCAGATCCTCCTCGCATATATCAGCATCCAGGTAGACCATCTGTGTGCAGCAGTACTCGATGTGACGAGTAGCTTCTTCTTCATACTCAAGGCGACCATCATGATGAGTATATCCAGCGCGTTGCGCGGAGAAGCTGCTCATCCTTGCGGAAATGGCTCCTGCTTCTTTCTTGCTGGACGGATTTCGTGGTAACCGAGAGGATGTAGCGGGCTTGACTCGTAACGGTGCAAAGGACTCGAGTTGTTGTGTTGAAGGTATATAGGATGCTGCATGGTATGTTCCTGGATATAAAAGGATCGTACCGGTCGACCGTGAATAGATAGCAGTGTGGCATACACTCATCGCCTTCATGCCTTTCGTGCAGAAGCCGCCTCGTGGTTTGCGTTTTGATGAAGGAGACAGATTGTGCGCTCTACTCCAGGCTAGTCGTCTGTGATTACAGACGCGTGTGTCATGGCATTCGTACCCGCTTGGTTCGCAGTGAATGTTCTCGACCAAGCCGCCTCAGAACAGTGTGAATTGCTTGCACTCCAATGCACAAGTGGCACTTTCTGGCCAGAGCAGGTAACCCACGCGGGGACATCGTTGATGCCGCGTGATATGAGGCGGAGGCATTTGAACGCGATAGTGATGTAGTGGTTTATGGTCACTTGCTCGGCGAAATCTTGATCATTTTGTTGATCCGGTGGCCAATATATACTGCCTCGACAGGGCGTCTCCAATATTGCGGAGTGAGGTTGAGTTGGGTGGCCCCTTTGTTATTGCCTTTCTGTAGCGGCGTTGATCGAGGTTGCCAAAGTATCCTTCGGCCGCAGGCATAGCTGCGAGTCTCACACGTTGGCCACCAGCCTCGTCTAATCGAGCTGGTTTGAACATTGTCGACAGGCCTTTTGTCTGAAATCGAGTTGCTTTGTTGGAATATCTCAGATCCAGGTTAGATCCATCTTTGTTTCTGTTTTTAAGGATGGTGGCTTGTGAATTTGTCCTTTCGCCCAGAACAGAGTTTCGTTTTGATCCATCTCACTCCGAGAATGAATCGAGTTTCGTCAACACAGCGTACCATTAATGGCGTTGTACGCTGGGTAATGATTGGCGAATTCGAATCTCCATCCATATCCTGTCCTTGGAATTGCTCGGATCGATGGATGAACATCTCGCTGTTTGAAGTTGTGTAATGGAGACGTTCGTGTTTGACGACTTGGAATTCCAAGTCGGAAAGTTTTAGTAAGCGATACTATCAAAGTACGCAAGTTTCGATTTCGATCCTTTCTTTTAGTAAAGCTGAAGACAAGCTCTTTGCTTGCTTTGTTGAAAGGTGTCGAGAACACATTAAAGGACAGAGGCAGATATAGGGCGAAGTGGTAATTACTTTGATAGCACAGGCTTGCTGGTCTTAGCTCGCTGTTTGCTCTTCTGCACTACCTCCTTGGTAGCAGCCGCATGTTTGCTCTCCACGTACCACTACAACTACCACAAGCGCCATACCTCCGCCAATCAATCCGACGTCCCTGTGTCAGTGTAAGACCAGCTTCGAAAAGAACCATGGAGACCAGCTCTAAACTTCGATCGGTAACCTACCAATTGTGTACGACGCCTTGCGGTTGCTGCGCCGCTGCCATGAACCGCGAGTTGTGTCAAGGTCAGCCGATATGACGAGCGCGACATTCTCAGCGCCTTTGCATCAAGCTTTCCCATTGCTGATGAGCAGCATCAGCTTCGCGGTCGAGTGCCGGGATTATGTAGGGCAAAGCCTCTATTGCGTCGTCAATGCGGCGTAGCTCCTGGCCAAGACTTTGCCTGTATGCCGGAGTGTCCTGAGCAAGGACTATCCGGTCTCCCTGGGTCACTTGCCCGGTCTGTCGGTGGAAGCGTGCGAGATTGATGCGGTTCACTCGCTGATTGATGGCTTCGCGGCTTTGGTCCAGCTCTCTCCGCTGACGCTCAACATCCTCGGCTTTTTCCTGCGTATACATGAACCAGATGGACTGCAGCCCAGCATAGTACTCTGCGCGTACGCCTCGAGCGGTGCGGCCGAAGTACGGCGATCTGGCGATCTGTCTCATTTGCTCGTGGGCTGTCTCAAACTGTGCTAGCGAGAGTTGATTGTGTCCCCTATCGACATAGGTAAGGAGGTTATAGATCCTGGCTTCAAGTGCTCGAGCTTCCGCCACAGGATTCACCCAAATTCGAGGTCGCGACATACTTCCGGCCGGTGTTGCGAGAGCCGGTCTTCGGATGGAGTAGGTAAAGAGGGCTTCGGTCTGTGGTGAGTCTCGAGACAAGAAAAGGTTGCTCCTGATCGAAGTCAAAGGAAGTGCTCCTGGTTGGTGCTGTCTTAGTTTCGCTTTGACTGGGCTGCGAGAGAGGCATATATACCACTTGCACGAGTACCATGGTGACGAGGGAGCGCACTTTGATAGTCAATGGAGGCAATGCTTCGGTATCGAGACCATGCCGCAGGACCACATCGTGAACACTGTCAGGCTGAGATAGGGGCGTACTCATGCTAGACACGACGATAGCTTGACGGATGGTTGACTGCAATGATGTCTATCCACACAGTAGTACGCCGACTTAACTCGGCATGGAAGATAGCATACTGAATTTGCATTGCCGGGTATGGTGTGAGCCTGGCGATCTCAAGCATTGAAGCTTACGGCTTCCGGTCCAAGATTCTGGTCTTTTCATTGGATCAGTATCATGAAAGCAGCATTGCCAAGGAAGGTCTGCGAAACGCCTTGCGCCCGTTCAATCACACCACGACTCACCACATATCTACATGATCGTATGACGGGTGAGACATTCAGTGAGTAGCAACAGGATTGCTCTCTTGGAGCTCATGTAATCACGAATGAAGCCGTGTTTCTCTGCATCAATTGACGGAACGACGGGCTGAATGTGCCACCAGATGCTCAACGTGAATCAAGTCCGTTGCCCATTCCATCCAATCGAAATCGTGAGTGAAGGGATCAAGGTCACAGTCTCGTCTCCGTTCTCAACTTGGGGTCTATGACCGGAATTCGCTTTTTGGGGTCAGGCGACCCAAAAACAGCTTCACGTTGAATGATCTGACCAGCGAATGCGTAACAAATGAGTTTCCATCGTGGGGATACCATGAACCTGGCTGGAACCTAATCTCGATATCGTCACGAAATTGTCGATTCTGTAGAAAGAGATGATGCCTCGCGAGAGGTCTTCCATGAGTCTCATTGGCCCCTTCACGCGCAGAGCTTGTCGTACACCATCGACCGCAGTTCTGCACACACTTTCTCGATGAGTGGACAAACCGTGTTCGCGAAGATCGTCATGGCAGATCTGGCAACACCGAGGCGGCCGCGGGGGTAGCCGATGTATGGACTGCTGCAGGAGTGTCAACATGCTCAGAAAGAATAGTCGCTGGGTCGTGAAGTGTTGGAGTAGTGTGTGGAGGTCATCGTAGTAGTGAGCTGAGACATCAAGAGAGCGATAGGAAGGGCAGGTAAGAGGTGTGATGGGTGATGGGTTACGATTTAAGCATGTCAGTGAATCGTTAATACGCCAATCGGCACGATCCAAACATCAGGACTCAGGTTATGAGGGTACAAACTGTCGATGGGAACGTGATAGCACAATCACCTACATGGAATAGGACACCGAAGATCCTCCCCAACCTACCTGTAGAGAGAACAATTCCAGTTGCACTCTTGTAGTGTACACAGTAGCTACTTATAGACCGGTGCTTGAGAGGTCAATGGTTCGCAAGTACGGCCGCTTCGCCAGTATCCTACAGAGCTCAGCTTGTGAGCTAAAGTCCTCAAGGCTGTGCACCAAATCTTCGTAGGACTTCTGCTAGATTATTTTGCTGCTGTGGAGGAGCAGCAGCGTAACTTCCGGCTGCTGGACCACCTTGCGCGTACATTGGTTGTCCGTTCGAAGGCGGATATGGTGCACTGGCCGGTGCTTGCATTTGGGGTGTTGCATATTGACCGTGTTGCGCCGCCCATTGTGCTTGCTGTGCCGAATGCTGAGCCTGGTAGTATGCAGGGTTCACATACGAGCCTGCTGCGAAAGGTGCAGCCGGAGCTGGAGGCGGCTGCTGCTGCTGCGGTAAGTAGGTAGGTGGTTGCGGCTGATGTGATGGCTGAACGCCATGCTGGAAAGTGTACCCATTGAACTGATAGGTTGAAGGTGCTGATTGATGGTGTTGATTCGAATGGGTGGGCTGCTGCTGCACTGCAGGCGGGCTGTAGCGTACAGTTTCGGGCTTCGGCGGAAGTCCATACTGTATTGGAGCAGGCTTGGGCTCGTTATTGTGTCGATCTGGGTAGCTTTGTGCATTGCCTCTGTGGCTAGTCTGAGGTCCATCATTACCTCTTCCACGATCATTCCCACGTTGACCGTTAGGATTACCACGACCTCTACCACGATCGCTGCCTCGTGCATTGTCAAAGCCGCCCCGTCCACGGCCACGGTCGCCTCGGCCGCGTCCTCGGTCTCCACGGCCCCGTCCTCGATCTCCTCGACCTCTGCCTCTCCCGCGGTCAAAGTTACCAGGCTGTGGACGATTTTGAGTTGAATCACCTCCCGCCATCATGTCACCTAGGTTGTCAGGTCTCTTCAGGGGACTATAGAAGTCCTCGGTTGGCTCATCGTCATAGCTCATCCCACCTCCATAGTCCTGTCGAGGCGCATCGCTCGCTTTAACAAATGACGCGCCAGCATCATGTCCGAACGTATCAAAGCTTCGCGAACCTCCCCGTCCAGCTTGAGTGTTCGTGCCTCCTCGACCTGCCTTTTTCGCCTGCTTTTTCTGCCGCTTGTATTCCGCTTCGGCCTCGTCGTCTGAAAATTCTATCTCTTCCTCGCCAACTTCTTCGTCGTGTATGTTGGAAGCATCCGTACCTTTCAGGTTTTTGAGAGGCTGAGTAAAGACGAAACTGCTGTGTGCGTCGACATAATATATCTTGACGCCATATTTCAGCCCAGCATCTTCGATCTCCAGCGCATTCGTGAATTGTACGATATACATCGGAGCTTGCACTCGTCCCAGAGTTTCTAGCACAGCCCCAACGACCTCTCTCTTCTCATTGCAGAGCACTGATCCTGCCTCAAGGACCTGGTATTCGCCAGGTGTCGATCCTTTGATCAGTAGCATATTCTCCACTGCTCTCTCCACGACGCCAAGTTCTGTGACCTTCATGTCATCCGTGACAATGACATCAGGCTTTGGAACTATGGTTTCCTTGACCTCGTTCGCGGTTCGTGGTTGACGATCTCCATTGCTCTTCTTGCCCTTGTCCCCATCGTCGTCCTCGCCATCAGCCTGCATAAGCATCTTTGCGGCTGTTGCAGGATCCAGCATCTCGTATCCGCCCTCGCTGTCGTCATCGGAATCTTCTGAGTCGCTCTCGCTGTCTGTGTCGCTATCAGATGAAGAGTCAGCGTCAGAAGAATCGAATTGCCATTCCGCTGTCTTGTTCTCTTTTTGCGCGGCGGCAGCATTCATGAATGCCTGGTCGTCTGATACTTTGTTCTCTTGTTTCGTGTTGCTCATGTCTGTGTCCGCATCTTGCGTGCGAGGCTCCAAGCTAAATTTTTGGGATGGCGGCTGCACAAATCGTTGGTCTTGATTAATGGCATTCTCCAGCCCATCGAGGACAGCGTTCTCGTTCTCGTTGACAGCCGAAATTTCTTCAACCATTCTTACATCAGGCTCATCCGTTGCTGCTGTGGCATGATGCTGCTCATCGACCAGATCGGGTTCCTGGTCGATGGCATCGACCGGCACGCCTTCGGCATCAGCAAGCCGCATTTGTTCTGCGCTGTCCGCGTCCTTGGAGGTCTCAGCACGTTCACCTACTGGTGCAAGATTGAGTGTTCCCCCGGAAGCGGGTTCCACTATCGCACTTGACGGAACGGTACTAGAAGAAAAATCATGGTCAAGTTGCGAGGATAGCTGTGCGCTCGACCTGCCGGCGTCGTGAATCTTGTCCACATCCGTCTCAGTCTCAGATTTTGGCTGTTCTCTCGAGTCTCCATAGATGTCATTCCAGTCGTCGCCGTCATCAATTATCTCCATCTCTTCTTGTGCCTCTTCCGTCACATGAAGAGTACCATCGAGTCGGACGCGTTTTGCTGGCCTGGACTCGTCAGGTTGCTGGAAATCTTCTAAAGCATTCTCCATGATGAATAAGTATAGGGTACTTATATGCTGTGGAGGTAATGCTGTGATTAATGGTTTGAGACCATGACCTGTATGCGGTCGTTCGAAAAAAAAGTCGCAGTTCGCTCAAGCTTAGGTACAATAATCAGAATTCGGGACGTCATCAGCCGAGCACGAACGTAGCGCGTCTCCTGTAGAACTAGCCGGTACGATTCTATCATAACACAAGAGTAAATGCAAGACTATAACAGTCCTTCGATCTACTTTGAACGCTCTTCGGAAGCCTGGTAACGATGGTAGACTCTAAGGAAACATCAATGCGCCAACGCTTCAAGCGTGCTGAAGATGTGCCAATAACAACGGCATCTTCAGGACGCCCGACGTAAGACCTCCCAAGCAACCTCACCTTGACCCCTGATTGACTTGATGCCTCATCGACAGACCGAAGTCACAACCAAAGGCGTCACCAAGCCTGTCTCCGATCATTGCGTTCTCCGTGTTCTTTGCCAGCCATGTGGTAGCTGCCATATTCAGTCCAATCCAGGACTGCGATGAAGTATTCAACTATTGGGAACCTACGCACTACCTGACTCGTGGCCATGGTTTCCAAACATGGGAATACTCACCGGAATTTGCCATCAGATCGTGGGCATATATCGGGTTGAATGCTATTGTAACGCTGCCTGGAAAATTGATCCCATCTGCTGGACACGTCGCCGAATTCTACCTTCTACGGCTCGTGCTTGGCTTCGTTTGCGCGTTGTGCGAGGTCCGACTATTCTCCAAGATTTCTGCTGTCTTGAACCCGCGAATCGCTATCACCTTTCTCATCATCATGGCGACATCTCCAGCAATGTTCCACGCCAGTGTTGCGTACCTGCCCAGCAGCTTCGCGATGTATTTCGTCATGCTCAGTATGGCAGCATTCATGGACTGGCGCGGCGGCTTAAGAACGGCGCAAGGCATTTTCTGTATCGGGGTGGGAGCATGTCTCGGTTGGCCATTCGCTGCTGCTCTTGGCATCCCCTTCGTTCTAGAAGAGCTTCTTTTGGGAACATTGAGCGATTCTGCTGGCATGAACCAACTCTTCTGGCGCTTGGTCGATGGTACTATTCGCACGCTTTTCGTGATCGTCACCCAAGTGCTCATGGACTGGTTCTTTTATAAAGAGCTACAGTTCGTGCCGCTGAACATTGTGCTGTACAATGTTTTCAGCGGTCAGGGAGGTCCAGATCTTTACGGGACCGAGCCCTGGCATTTCTATCTGCGCAATCTGGTACTGAACTTCGGCGTTTGGCTACCAGTAGCTTTATCTGCGTTGCCGCTTCTGCTTGTTCAGCAGTTCACGCGTGCAAATGGCGCGACCAAAGCTAACTATATGCGTGGAATCATCTTCTTACTGCCGTTCTACCTATGGCTGGCCATCTTCATAATGCAGCCCCACAAAGAAGAGCGGTTCATGTATCCGGCATATCCTGCCCTGGCGCTCAATGCTGCTATGGCTTTCCACATAATCCTTGCCAATATCGGTACCACAGGTCCTAGAAGCTTCATCAGCAAGATCCCTATACAGCTACGCTTCCTCGCCATAATCACCTTCATGGGATTCGGCCTGAGCTTCTCAGCATTTCGCACGGCAGGTACTATGACAGCATTCAGTGCTCCTCTCTCCATTTACAAGCCATTGCATGAAGCTGGTATGACTCGTGTAGGCGATACAGTATGCTTGGGCAAGGAGTGGTACCGGTTTCCCTCACATTTCTTACTGCCTGAAGGGGTACAAGCTAAGTTCGTCAAGAGCGAGTTCTCTGGCTTGCTTCCCGGCGAGTTCTCCGAGGCATCGCATGGCTTCGGACTGTTTCCTGGTACATGGCTGGTGCCTGCAGGCATGAACGACCAAAACCGTGAGGACGTTGCGAAGTATACCGATGTTAAACATTGCAACTTTGTGGTCGACAGCCACCTACCGAGTACGGAGACCACCTCGCTGGAGCCAGCGTATATTCATGATCATGCAGGATGGGAAAGAGTGAAGTGCTTGCCATTCCTTGACGCTGCTTCGACCGGCATAATTGGTCGGCTGGGCTGGGTTCCAGACCTCCCCTTCATTCCAGCAAGATTTCGCCGCACATGGGGGGAATACTGTCTACTAAAGCGTAGGGAAAGAAAGCCAGCGAGGGCAAATGTGTTACCCAGCATCGAGACACTGCAATAGATTCTATGGACGTGTTCGCAGGTCACGTGAGCGCTCGTGAAGTCGTGCAGCGTTCTTTACTTCCGGATTGGGATATGATATCCATCCTTAACAGCAGGACGTCAGAGCTACCTTGGAGGGACGAACCCCACATCAGTTGCCTCTTATCATGATCTGAGAGATGGACTCGACCAATTCAACTTTTGACCACTACACGATGACTTCTCAGAGAGTACTTGAGATGCTCTTACTCCCTGTCTTTGAGCCAGAGGATTGCTCTAAGCTTGCTATCCTGCCCTCATCACAACATGGAAGCGGTACAGAACTGGTTTCGAGATGAGAGCAATCATATTGATCTGCAATGGCTGCTTGCCCTTCCACCAAAGCTCCAATCACAAGACATCAAAACTGCTTTATATGGTCTGCTGGTGGTTGGCGGCATCCTCTATTGTTTCCGCCATGTCTGGCAACGGGCTGAGCTCTTACGACCTCGATCACCGGATCCGGAGAAGAGCACGGATGTCGCGACTTTTGCAGAGAAACAGATGAAACCGAGCGACAGGGCCCCTGGCAGTGAGTATCTAGTGCAGCCTGCGAGAAACCACCACTAAACGTTACGCAGCATGGATACCCGTCGACTTCCAACGACCCAAGGCACCACCGAACCCCGACTGGTCCGTCCACGATACAAAGCCTCTTCCATATCGACCGTTCCGGCATGGCCCATACCACATCACCATGGGCCTCCGAACCATGGCCTGGGACGAATGGATCGAGCTGGACAATGACTATCTGAAGTTCCATGCTGACAAAAGCCGACGAATCGCCGAGCGCGGTGCACGCTGCTGCCGCACCGACCCCTCCCCACAGGCCATGGACGGCGCCATCGAGCTGCTCGAAGAACTCGCCGCCTACCTTCCCGAACGCTACCCGTCCATGTTCACCAAGACCGCCGTCGGGGTAATTAATACCATCACCAACGAAACCTTCGACGTCCGCGCCGCCCATCTGACCATGAACGGGCAACGCGAAGACCCGATGCAGCTCGCCGCGCGTCTCGTGCAGGACGATCTGGCGATCATGTTCGAGCGTCCCGACGGACAGTACTATCTGCTCGCAGGCGCGATCCTGCTCGCCGGCTTCTGGCGCCTCGAGGACAAGTTCGGCATGGCGCTGTCGGAGATCCACACGTCCGGCGACGTGCCGGGCTACAAGACGCGGCTGGAGAAGGGCATGATGAACTTCTTCCGCCGCGTGCAGCCCGCCAAGCCCGTGCTGCGCAACAACTACTTCCTGCAGGTCGACGACCAACTGGCGTGGAGCCCCTCGATCGGCTCCGAGGACGCGGCCGAGGGCGAGCCCGTCGGCTGGTTCACGGCGGAGAAGAACCGCGCGATTGAGCACCATTACTTCCGCTCCGAGCGTCAGTCGCTGCGTCGGTTGCCGCGCAGCGGCGGCGTCGTCTTCACGATCCGCACGTACTTCTTGCCCATCACGGAGCTCGTGGAGGAGGAGTATGTGCCGGGACGGTTGGCGAGTGCCGTGCGCAGCTGGGGTGAAGATGTCAGTCGGTACAAGGGGCGAGAGCGGTATGGGGAGGTGTTGTTGGAGTATCTGGACGCGAAGCATGAGGAGCAGGTGGCGCGCGGGCTGGATGTGGCGAAGGAAGAGGAGGTTCGGGCGTATCCGTGGTGATGGGTCGGCTGTGTTAGATATACCGTCTCCTTTGGCACAAGACCACGAGACGTTCCATAGACCTGTCGTGTGAGCCCCATATCGAACCTAATTCATCGATTCGTTAACCTCCCGTTCTCATGTTCATCTCAGCGATCGTCCATCCGACCACGTACAATCGTAATCATCACACCTCACTCCTCCTCTTCCCCGCATTCCTCAACCTCGCCTTCTGAATCCCCTCCTCCACCTTCTCGATCCGCCACGTGCACTCGGCGGCGAAATCGCACAGGCGGCATTTATACGCCTCCTCGAGCTGCACGCCTTTGGGGCCGCGCGCGCCCTTCCACCAGCGCATCTCGTCCGCGACGTACGCGTCGACGGTGGCGGCGTCGAACGCGAAGCTGCGGGTGCCGAGCAGCGTGCCGTCGCTGGCGGCGCGGTACTCGGCGGTCAGGAGCGTCGACAGCGAGGCGGGCGGGACTGCGGTAGCGAGTTCGGTGATCATCAACGTCCAGAGGGAGGCGAGGGTGTTGTGGGCGAGGATCGTGTCGATGGGGTCGTAATGGGATGCGCGAGGTGGTTCTTCGATCGTGTCAGGCGCATCATGGGGCAGGTCGGTGAAGTCGAGGTCGAGCGTGCTGATCTGTGCGATGAAGGTGTCACTGAATGGTGCGCTGGGCCGGACGTTGTATCGCTCGAAGATGCGCTCGGCAGGGACGTTGTTAGCGGATAGCGCAGAGAGGAGGCGATGGTAGAGCATGAGCTGCATGTGGACCGGTCGTAGTTGGCCGCCATTGGCAGCTGGGACGGATTTGGATTGGCGAGTCTTGATGTCTTTCACATAGAGAGTACGCGGCTTCTCATGCAGCGTCCCAGACGGCCATGTGCCATCTTCCAGGACAGTAGCCGTGGCGGAGCTCGTGAGGAATTCCGTCAGAGTCCGTTGGTTCTTGTCGGGCACCAATGCCTGGCTCTTCTTGCCCTTGTCAATGCTCGACGTCCTCACCTCAGCCTCGCGAAGCATCTCAAACTCCATCTGCTCGTCCGGACAAGAAGTCGTGACCTCGTCAATGACCCCATTGACAACCTCCCCATCCACCAGACCCCACACCTCCAACTCGCGCGTCATGCCCGTCCGTCGCAGTGTCCGTAGACCCTGGATGATGTTCCAGATCCTCAGTCCGAACCTATCCTCTTTCGTCTCCACATCGATCGGGACTTCGGTGTGCACCTGCTCCTCCAAGACCTTGTGCACGCTCGATCCCTGCTTCATCGCGGGCGTGCGCCGGATGCGGCCATACTTGGTCAAGCTGTACCAGTACTGCAGCTCGCACCACGCCGGAGACACGAGGTCCGTCACGGAGAGGGTCTTCTTCGGCGGCGTGCGGAACCGCAGCAAAGGCGAGCGCGTGTCCAACAGATCCGGTTCAAGCGAAGGCGCTCTCTCGGGCACGACATCGTTGGTGTCCCGCGTGGCTGTCAAGCGCTTCACGTCAGCGCGTCAGCGTCCGCGGTCTGCAGCATCTGCGCTGGAGGACTTACGAGAGAAGGTAACGCGGTTGCTCTGGTCGTATTCAACCTCGATGTTTGGCTTCTGCTGAGGCGAGCGCGTAGAGGGCTGTCGACTCGTCTCCGGCAGTCCCGAGCTGGAGTGCGAAGGATGGTCGCAGTCCCTGATGACTCGCGCCAGAGGGCGATCAATCGGGGGATCATCTCGCAGCAGCGGCTCCTCGATGCTCTCCACGATCAGACTCCTCAGCGGTTGCGATTCGGCCTGAGAGAGTAAGTCCTGCGCGGCATCGTCGTCCCAGTCAGATCCGTAGTCGCTGTCGCCGTCGACTGGCGTGATGGACGTGGGAGGCGGGAGAGTCGAGTTGCCCGCCATGTTTCCATGGTGTCGCGAGGAGTTGGGACGCTATGGTCGACATGTAGTGGTCATCGGAGCGCGCAAAGTGGAAGTGATGGAGACGCGTTTTGGAGTGACGCAACGCGCGAGACATCGCCTTTCCTTGCGAAGTATACTCCAGGCCAGCACTATTCACGCATATCATTCCAAGACCTTCGCACAGTATATCGGCATGTCTTCAATGCTCGTCCATGGATACCTTGTGTTACTCTTCCCATTATGGAACTCCAAGAGGCTTGATTTCGTGGTCCTGCACCATCTTTTCCCCACTGTTCACTTGTTAGCCCAGACGGGCCCTGAACATAACTTCGACATAATACTACAGGTACGCACATTCAAGTTGCCTTAGCAAAGGTGTTAGAAACAATCAAAGACTTCACCGATGCATAGACATGAGCATGAGTGGCAAGCGGGTAAGGCTTGGCGTGAGCACTTGTTATTACACCGAGACTTGTTCAGTGGGCACTATCGAATCATCTGTCTGCACAGTCCGATCCTGCTTGCTTCAGGAGTCTCTCCATTCCTTGTCTATAAGCTCACATCTGTGAGCGATATGATCTCGAGTGATCGACTCGGATGTTCTGCGCGTATGACGCGAAAACTTTTCGGACGTCCTCCTCTGTCCGACGTACAAAAAGACCTCTTCTTGCTTCCTTCGTTCAGGCATCAACATCATGTCCTTCGGCAGATGTTTCCGAGCTTTGCCGCTTGATTGTATGAATTCCCAGTCCACGCTTGCTCAGAACATGCGGCTGTAAAGCGCTTGGCGCGGAAGCGTGGCCGTCTCTTCTGAGAGACTTTTTCCCGTCGAAACACTTGCCGCAACGGCACAAGGTCCGGATGCAGCCATCTGTGCGGCCACTACCCTAACGATCGCGTGGACAGCGTGCCTGAGATCGTATCGATTACGGAAGAGCTGCGTCGATTGATGCTAGCAAGCCTGCTATCGTGGCTGAGACGAGATGGGATTTCTCGAAGACGGCCAATTCTGCATCGTCGGGACGGCAGCGAAATCTTGGCGTCTAGTCCTGCGCACTGCATATCTCGCATGTCAAAGTCGCCACGCGCACTCTTAGTCAAGTGCCACGCAAGACATCTGGAGACAAGACAAATCGAGAGTGCCGTGGCGGTTGGTAGGTGGCTGCTGACTCCACGAGATTCTAACGTTGGGTCACCAAGCTCATAATATGACACATTTCGAACCGCCCCTCTGTCTTCTCTTGGGTTTCGAGGAGCTGTTGGGCCCGTGACGGTTGGGATAGTACCGATCCGGATCGCGCTCTTTCGTGTGGAAGCCATCAGGTGGACGGCCGCCGCGTGCACTATCCATCGGCGGCATCGAAGCCCTTTGTCGCCGCAGCTGGCGAACCACATCGTAGAAGGCCTTCTCAACATTGTGACACGTCTTAGCCGACGCTTCAACAAAATCGCAGTTCAGCTGCTTGGCAAGCGCCGTGCCTTCTTGAGTCGAGACTTCTCTTTCCGTCACGCGATCGCATTTGTTGCCCACCAACATCACGGGTGCGGGACCAGACAAGCTTCCGGCGGTCTGTGACATGGGCGAACCCGGGTAGGTAGGCGAACCTGCAGCAGCAGACTCCTTGACTCGTTGTATCTGGTGGTGAAATTTCTGGATTCGTGTGAACGATGAGCGTGATGAGACCGAATAGACCAGAACAAAGCCCTCGCCATCTCTTATCCACTGATCTCGCAACGCAATGTATTCCTCCTGACCGGCGGTGTCCAATACTTCCAGCATGCAGGATTGGTTGTCGATCTGTACTTGCTTGCGATACGAGTCTTCGATGGTGGGATCGTAGGTCTCGACAAAGTGATTGAGACATAGCTATGTAGCACTTTGTTAGCAGGTTCTGTGTATAGGAGGGCAGTCTTGCACGGCATACCTGGATCGTCAAAGCAGTCTTTCCCACTCCTCCGTCGCCCAGCACCACCAGCTTGTACAAAGTCATCTTTCCGTGAGCCATCCTGCGAAGATTACGGGGCAGATCCTGCACCCGGGAATTTGATTCTTAAAACGACTGTGGTCCTGGACGATGTGCCCTAGATGGCGAAGAATGAGGAATGACGAGAGGAGGAGCAGGAGGAGACACTCGCAGGCAATTGGACGTGTTGAGCACTGCTGATGGTGTTGTACGGCACAGCAGGCGATTACGGTGCGGCGTGAGAAGGCTTCGCGTGGTCCCGCAATGCGACGTGAACCGGGGAAGGGTCTGTTGCTTGGTCGGGGTAGCGGTCGATGCGGACGCCGCTGGGTGACCTATGCGGCGTCGACTGCTTGGCCTGGCGGGTGGGATCCGAGGTCGAATTGGTGGGCGGCGGTGGAGGAGGGTGGTCCGGACGAAGTAACGAGGTCCCACGAGCAGGCGAAAACGCGCAGCAATGATTTTCGTCGTCCAGCTCGAGTCGTTCGCTTCCTCTTTCTCACACTTTCCCTTGGCCGTATTAAGCTCTCGGGTGCGTGGTCGGTGGGGAAACCCAGGGATCGACGAGGCCGGCTGCAACCGCCTGGAACAGCGCCGGGACACCTGAACTTTCCAGCTCAGATAGCTCCAACGGGCCAAGACCGAATATCCTGTTCAATAGACGAAAGGCGTCGAGGGAGTGGATGGTGAGTGGGCAGAAGTGGGATCGTCGCGCAGACTCTCGAGCAAAGGGGGGGTCTGGAACTCTCACGTTGTCTGCCGCAGCCGCCACCGCCACGATCGTGTAGAGTTTCGCGAGTGCTGTGGGAGAGGGAGGTAGATTGACAGCGTGATGGGCTTGACGGGCAGGCGAGGTTATCTATCAATCCTGCTTCGACGGGATCTGGTTGCTGGGGTGGTGAACTCCTGGATTTTCGTGAGGCAAGGAAGGACTGATGAGAGGCTGCCAAGGGTGGGCAGGACAGTGGTTGTCAAAGTCGGGCTCGTGCTTCTTACGCGGTCCTCGTGTACGTACGGATGTTGCAGATGATTGAGAAGGAGTGGGCGATCAATAGGATATGAACGAGGGTGGCTTGGGTTTGTGATGAGGTGCTGGTGGTCTATCACAAGCATTCTGCATGTAGGTCTACTATATCCCACCACGCAGCCAGCATCGAGTGGATCAGCCGAGCACGAGCGGAAGAAAGGGAGCATCACCACGCTGTAACTCCCTGACAGCACTACTGCTGCATGTCCCGACGGTTCCTGGAGGATGGGTTTGACAGCAGTGATTCCACGAACCTGATATCCTCTAGGGCTCAAGATCCTTGCACCGCCGGCATGCCTTTGGGCTCATGTATGCTGTATGCTAAATGCTAGGAATATGGATGTCTGGCGTATGGTCTTATCAAACGAGGGCATCCATATCTCCCACGCCTTTGTTTTTTCTCGTCTACTGGACCTGAGCAATCGCTTGGATCAACAACTTGATGAAGTGAGATGGTCCCAAACACCGGATGGAATCTGATAACGGAGAGATCATGCTGCAGGAGGTTGCAGGCCAGTCACACTATACCCTGGATCTCTCCAACAGAAAGCTGCGACCGATTGATAGCACATGATTGCGGCGACGAGTATGTGAGTCAATGCTTGACAGACATCAAAAGCAGTTGGACGCACTGCAGACCTCCATGACCTTGAATGTTGTTCGACATGGGATCTCTTAGCTGCAGGACTACGTCTGTCTACCCATCAGGAAAGCCGACCGAATCACTGCGTGCCGATCCAATCCCAAGAAGGTCTTCACGGCCTGTTCTTGGGCTTGCGTGTCGTTCCACACACAATATGTACCGACACATGCGTGCATACAGATGTATGAGCATGCCTCGGAGCCCAACCTCACAGTGATCTCAGCCTCTCAGGTACAGCTGCCAGACGGGGCCTGCTGCGTGTATCTCTGCTCAGCTTCTCCACGTCGATTCTCTAGCTCCATCCATGCGGAACACGAAGCCGAGACGCTTTCGGCTGGTATCGAGACTACTTGGGCAATTGATCGCCCGGGGATGATCTGACGTGAATCGCAGGGAAACGCGGACCTTCGCTAACTAGCTTCTCCCAGCTGAGAGGAAGTCGGGCCACCGGCCCGCGCACGGCGTCCTGTCCTCGTGAAGCCCGGACGTGAACGTTGGTCCTCTAGGACTCGAGAATCCCGAATGTACCTTATGTTTGCATAGCGCTGCACTCGCATGCCCGAAACCAAGGGTTGAGCTATGGCAAGTTCTGGCACATCTACACGACGGATGAGCCTCAATGTAGAGCTTGGGCACCAGGCCCAATATAAGCCGCATCAACTATTCTACGATACACCTGTCAGGCTGTCACGCACGCGCGCTGCCAGGCTCTCCACTGGATCGAACAACCTACCTATCGGATTCCACCTCGACGAGGTGCAGATGCAGTAACATGCCCCCGCCAGACCAGTAGGGGTGGTCCAGCTAGCAGTTCCATCGAAAATCCAACCAACGGGCGGAACGGCTGGGAGAGATCCCGATCACGTCTGTGGGCCTGATCTGGGCTGAGAATCGCTTACATTCCCCGGCATGTTTCTGCAGAGTTCACACATTCATGGTGCCATCCGCCGTGCCTCCTTCGGGAATCCCTCGAGTATGGACCCTGGGACTGTTCGCGTGCCCTCCGGTTGACCGCTTTAGTCGCTAGGCAACACCAAACGTCGGTGCATTCACTTCGGCCGGGCTTTAATCTCGTGCTTGGAATTCCCTGCTGCGCGGTGATCATACAGTTGCCGGCGCCGGCATGGTGGTCGACAACGTGCTTCTCGGCGTGGGATGGCTTGTCCTGAGCAGCGTGAAGGAGCCTGGACAAAGCTGTGGACGTGGGAGATGAGTAGTAAGCGTACCTTGGCATAGGCGCTGATCTTCAAGCTCGTCGCCTGGAGTCCATTCACCAGCGGACCGTCCTTCCGCCAATGGCTCGGAGGACGGCAGCTGATGATCGCGGACGACTACAGTACTTTCTGCAGTGCTATTGGTGGCGGCCGGTAGACTTCAGAGGAATAGATCCAATACGTCAAAGGCGTCGACATTAGGAACTATGTACAACCGCTCGAGGCCGATGAGATGCTCTCAACTCGTTCACTTGGAGGACCACATACCTACGATAACCTACCCTGGCAATCAATGCAGGGAACAGAGTGATGACGGAAAATAAATGTCCTTCGCGTCGCATGTCGTCGGCTGTACCCCACCACTTTGCCTGGCTGGCCGGCAAGCTGCATGCAAGCTGCCCTGTCGATAGATACCTTACAGACTTTCCACCTCATGCGCGTGCCGCAACACTACGCTCGCTGAACCAGCCGCGTCCACTGCACGACCAACAGGAAAATCCCCTTCTCTTCTCGCGCGTCCGTAAACTACCGAAAGCTGCAGCATGCGATGCAGCGCCAGCTCGTGCTCGCACGGGTCGGCCAACCTGTCGCGGTCTCCTGCCGCGCGCGGATGTCCAACCTGCATGACCTTACATGCTGTACATGCAGCCTCCCATCACACTGCCTCCACCAACCGACAAACGAAATCAGATCCGATGATAGAATCGGCAGGATCGTCCTGTCGAAGCCCGCACCTCTAGGGAGTTCACGGAATGAGAAGCCATTCAGCGATCTCCCTTGGAACCGTGCGGGCAGGGCAAGGTACAGCAGTACCGTGTCTACCATAAACCCTCCCAAGCAACGTCTCTTGATGAAATGGGCAGAATCGGCACCCACCTGCTGTTTTGAGCCAGCCATCTTCGTTTGGGAGACGCACCCCTTGCAAAAGCCGCATCCATCACCGATCATGTGAAAGATACATAGATACGTTGACAATGCCCATGCACCTGCGCATTTCCGTCGCTGGGGGAGCTAGCAGTTGGAAGAAGTAGGTGAAGGTAGGTAATATCTTACGCTTAACAGGCTCCCCTACAGGCTACAAGTCCTCCCAGCTCAGAAGCCACCATTCTCGATCCCTCTAGTCCGCCGAATGGAAGAAACAAACCCAGTCTCTTCGTCCCCTCTCTTCTCCTAGGTAGACTCGGCTTGCAGGTGACACAGATATCCAGACGGGAAGTACAACCCAGTAAATTCGAGACTTTCATGCATTGTAAGCACAGGTGCTGCCTCTCTTGACAGCACGCGTACCATGCAGATATCTCACACCATCATCCGAGCATTACGGCCACAAATATATCTTTTAGCATATCGCGTATATCGTATCATTATACCTGGCTAACAAACAGCCATGCCGTGCACCCTGAGCAACAGCAACAGCAACAGCAATGGACTCGCACTGCGGATAACGATAGCTTTCACCGTCCACGCTTCACGTCCATACAAAACCTCAATATTCGTCGACATGTGTCGGCAAGCAGTAGTATCTAGTGAGTCAAGTTGAGCCCACCGCCGACGACCGTCTACCAAGTAAAGTCGTCGCCTGTGAATAGGTACTGTAATGGAGCCATGTGTGCTCGTGGCTCAGGCATGATGTTGTTGTCCCATGTTAGGTAGTTACGTGGGACTCGAGGCAGATACCTTACCTTACACATATCGATGCGGACGGAGTAGACACGGTGTTGTTCAGCGACTCGTCAAGAGTGACCGGGAGGTAGTCAGCCTTACCTACCTACCTTACGCATCATGCGAACGTTAAGGAAGCTTACAGCCGAGAAGGGTTTCAATCCGTCCATCTACCCGCCCACCTGATGTAAAGATGGAGCACTTTCAGGGGCGATTACCACCTCGCCCCCGTCTGCACGGAAGCGTGCATGTTCCAAGTGTCTGAAGACAAGTCAAGTGGTCCTGGTGCTGACCGAACAGCATCCGCGAGCAAGACACACCTCCAACAGCCCAACACAGCCCTTATCGAGTCAGCAGGCCCCCTCGAACGTGTCAGACAACGCCACTTCCAGAGTAAGCCCGATTGCCGCGCCTCGGCAGATGACTGAGTCCTGTGCATGAAGGGTTCGGTGCGTCGGAGCAGGTGGATCAGCGGCATGCCGAGCGTCTAGGCTGCATGCCGAGGAGCCCGGGGTGCAGCTGTGATGCACCGAGCGACGGCATCCTGGCTGTAGATGAGTTGGTTCGCTTACACGATCCCACGGAAGAGCCTCTCGCTCGTTGATGTGTTGATGCTGTGCTCAGATTAAACCTCCGCGTGGACGACGCGTAGCTTGAGGTGTGCAGCGAGCTGGCGTTTGTGACTTCGATATTCGTGTTGACGGACAGGATATTCGGAGAAGAAAGCTGAAGTCTTGGACGTAACGTGCAGGGACGTCTGATCGTTCGGGTATCAGGATCAAGTTCCCTACTCGAGGGAGAGACCCCGTCGACCGGCAGGCCCCAGACACTTTGGCGTTGGTGAAGCTTCTCGATCTGACGCGGCCAACCCGGTCAGCTGACCTCTTCCATAACCTCCAATAGCCTTCCTCAACTCCATGAAATGTTCTTGAGCATGCAGAAGACTGGTGGACGTCGCTGTGCTTGCCGAGAATATGCTATTCCAGTACTAAGCTTTAAAGGCCCAGGGAAATCGTATGTCGTCCATTCATTCCTGTATCGATATTGATAGCCAGGGGCAACAATCCCATGTCGCATGCAACCGTCGAGGAGGCGAGTGTTGAGATGCTTCACATCACCAACTCATCGCCGTTCAACCATCATCACTGTCGACCTCTTCACTCCCCTCCTCCTGCTCCACATCTTCCACGAAGGCCTCGACCTTGATGATGGGCTTCTCACTGACCCCATGCGCGACCGCCCACTCCTTGACCTTCCTTTTGTTGACCACGACGCTACCCGCGCCCGTCTTCTTCGGCTCGAAGCAGCCCATCTCCGTCAACGCCACCACCACATCCTCCTTCATGACGTACAGCGCCTCGCTGATCCCCTCGACCGCCACGGTGCGCTTGTTCGGACACGCCAGCAGATACCGGCACACCTCTCCGCACCAAAACGCCACATACCCCTTCCGCCCCAGCGTGCTCAACGGCCTCTCCGGCCCGCCGAACCTGCCCTCCCTGCGTCCCAGCTCGTACGACGTAGCGATGAGCACCTGCCCGTACCCCTGGTGCTGCCACGGCGGGAACACCAGGATACACGCGAGGTTGTTGTTGTCCCAGCTCATCTTCTCCTTGCTGAAGAAGCCGATGACCTGGCCGTACGGGTGGGCGGGCGTCGGGCGCTGCACGACGGTGTAGTACAGAAACGTGCCGACGTCGAAGAAGACGGACTTTGTGTCGAGGAACAGCTTGGCCAGCAGCGACAGGTTCTGCGCGTACAGCGTGTGCGCCGCGCCGTCCAGCTCGTGGATCACGTACGTGTCGGCTTCGTAGATGACGTCCCCGGGCGGAGGGGCGGTGCGGAGCGGGCAGGCTTTCTGCGGTGGAGCGTAAGCACGGTCAGATTCCATCCAGTACTGGCAGCTTCATATACGAGGGGTTCGTAGCAATTCTCCACCCATAACATCCGTGAATCCCCAAGCTCGCAGCGCAGAACAAAGAAAACAGGCCACACGCACCGTATGCGCGCAAAACCGCATGATCTCGCCCGTGTAGCGGAAGCACCAGGCGCAGACGTACAGCCAGTCGACCTTCTTGCCGCCGACCATGTCGGGCGGGTAGAAGGACGGGTACCAGGGCTTGATGTGCAGCTGGCCCAGCACGACGTTGGCGACATTGGGCTGCGCCGGACTGCGGGTGGGGGTGCGGTGTTGGTGCGGCGAGGTCAGCACGCCGAGCGGCGAGGCTGTGGCCGGCGTGCTCATGTCGGCATGGTGGTGGAGGTGTTGGGTTGGGGTGAGAGTGGGTACCTTATGGGAAATTGAAACGCGTTTTCGTGGAGCGCGTGTGGTGGTGGAATCTGACGTTGCGGGTCGGAGGTGTTAGGGTTGGTATGAGCTGTTAGGGTTGAGCTGCGGGTCAAAAAAAGGCGCGAGTGAGGACGACGACCTTTATGGATGGTATATGGTGGTGGTATCTATTATGGTGTAGTCGTGATACTTTTCCCGACTTTATGCGTAAGTTTCATGCATTGAGAGGTGCGTGTTGTGGTTCTACAGGCCAACCATCAGAAGAGGCGATATATGTTCAGTGACTTGTAGCAATAAATGATCGAAACATGTAGTGAATAGTGTCAGTTCCAACCACAACCCACAAATCGGCGCCATGAAACATTCATACCTGTGGCATACAAGCAAGAAGATGATACAACAGTCACTCAAGTATACACGAATACATATAAATCACCTCGCCCGCAGATGCAAGTAACAATGTCAAGCACGGTCTTGGGACGTACGTGAATCTACCTACACTGCCATCCTAACTACCCAGCCAACCGTCTCGCCACCTCCTCAAACCCTCCCTGGCCCTCCTCGACCCAAACATCCACGAACCCATTGCGTCCCTCCTCCTCCAGTTCCGGATACCTCTCCTCCCTCGCCCGCCACACATACACCGTCCTTAAGCCATACGACTTCGCGGCCTTGAGATCGTCCAGATGGCACGCGACCATCGCACACTCCTCCGCGCGAAGGCTCTGCCTCGCCGCCGCGCCGAGGTACACCTTCGGGCTCGGCTTGTAGGACTGGAACATCTCGGCGGAGTAGACGTCGGAGAAGGGCATGGCGGCGGCGCGGACCATGTCATGCAGCAGGGCCAGATTGCCGTTGGAGAGCGTGCATGTCGCGAGGCGCTGGGCGTTGAGCGCGTGCAGGCCGGCGACGGTATCGGGCCAGGGCGCCAGGCGGTGCCAGACGAAGGAGAGGTGGGTGAGCTGGGCCTCGGTGTAGAGGGAGCTCAGCTCGTGCGCGGCGAGGAGGTCGCGCAGGGCGTCGAGATGGTGCGCGTCGACGGTCTTATAGGGGACGCTGGGGTCGTCGGCGGCGAGCTGGCGGGTGAAAACGAGGTAGGTGTTGCGCCAGGCTTGGGCGATGTCGCCCCATTGCTCGCGGGTCTGGTGGGTCTGTCAGTCATCGCTGTGTGAAAGAGAGAGGTAGGGGATGTGGCCAACCATTTGCGAGGCTTTGCTACGAGCCGTCTCGTCGATGGACGAGGAGTCGGACTTTGCTGCATCCCGAGCACTTTGATATAGTTCGTCCGTGACACTTTTCCTCCAGTCTACACATGTGCCGAACACATCGAAGAAGAGCGCCTTGACCGGCGGGTTGAAGTGAGCCATTTTTGACCCAGATTTGTAGCGAGGATAGGAAACAACGAAAGATGACAACCAACAATATATACTACCGACACATCCAAACGTGCGTGGTCGATGTATTGTAAATCCGCATTTGCTCGGATATGTTCCACTCAGCTTATGGCATGGTCGGAAGTCAAAGGCGATGATGTCTGTTTGAGGAACCAGCCAGCGACCTCGGCGCTCATGGGAGCTATCAGCATACTACCTCATTGACGAGACGGATTTGTTTTCCATTGGGAGTCGCTTTACTTGACGACGATGGTTCAGATTGCGAGTAAGAGATGGCAAGAGTCTCCACCATCTGCACATCTGCTATGAGTGCTTTGGTGGATGCAGGAAGATTGGAGGATCTGTCAGCTGATGGCTAGAAGGTGGCGAAGGCTAGGCGGTAGTAGCCATCAGCAACAAGCAGGCTCTTGGGATGATTCAAGCAGGTCTGAACATTGCCATGCATGAACTTAAGGTATCATCGTATACAGTATGAGAGCGATCGGAAAGACGTTATGCTCTACACGGAATGCTCCGCTCGACGTCAGATCATAACAATCCATCGCGGTGGTCATGGCGCGGGCGGGGCAGCAAGATGAGACGCGTGCAGCGAGAGGGAGAAACAGCAGATCAAAACAAGACGAAACGATGAGAAAGACATTGGTTTTGATGTGTTCATTGTTGGATGCAGCTCGACTAATCTCCATAAGACTCCGTAGCTGCTGGTATGATACACAGCAACACCCCAAACAGAAACCATGGCTGAGAGCAGCCGTGTGATGAACCCAATCCCGTCGCGCCATCCATCGCTCAACTCAAACCGAGTGGCTACACCATGATGGATATTTGTGAAAAAGTCGTTATGAAAGCATACAAGAGAGGTAAAGGTGGGTCGTGAGCAGCCGTCTAACCACCGAAACCGTAGAGGGTGCGGCCTTGTCGCTTGAGCGCGTAGACCACGTCGAGAGAGGTGACGGTCTTGCGCTTGGCGTGCTCGGTGTAGGTGACTGCATCACGGATGACGCCCTCGAGGAAGGTCTTGAGCACACCACGAGTCTCTTCGTAGATCACTGGAGGAGGATGTTAGGATGGAGTGTGGAAGAAGGGAGTCTGCGGTGCATGCTTACTGGCCGAGATACGCTTGACACCGCCACGACGAGCGAGACGACGGATCGCAGGCTTGGTGATACCCTGGATGTTGTCGCGCAAAATCTTCCTGTGACGCTTGGCACCACCCTTGCCCAAGCCCTTGCCACCTTTGCCGCCTGTGAGGATGAATGTCAGTGACTGATGGATGTGGTGGATGCGTGGATTGATGTGGTGTGGAGATACTCACGTCCAGTCATGATGAAGGTTGGTGAAAAAGGTTGAAAGTGAAGAGTGTTGGAGTGGTAGAGATGGCTGATGGAGACGCGTTTGTTTGATGTGTGAGTGGATGGGAAGAACAGATAAACGTGGGGCGGCGAGGGCGAACTTAAGTCAGACGATGGCGGCACGCGGCACCTGCTAATCACCAAAGTCGAGTCGGCTCGAAGCAGGTTAGCGCGGTCGGTCGTATCAACAATCGTGAATCACGTCGCGCACTTTTCGTCTGTGCGTCGCTGCCTTAACACGCGCTGCTTTCTGACACTTTCAATTTTGTTGATTAGAATCGCCGCCGCAGCTGACGCCCGTCTTTCATAAACCCCCCGCCCCGCCCGACTTTCTCTGCATCATCCATCTCCACACATCAACCCTCCATCCATCCACCACCACCTCACCCACTCTCCACCCCACATCCTCTGCAATGGCTCGTACCAAGCAGACTGCCCGTAAGTCATCATCCTCATCATCACCATCATGATCAATCATTGTCATCGCCATGATGCAATGTATCGTCTTGTCTTGTCGCGTTGAAACCATGTCGTCGGTCGCGTCACTTGGCTTTGCCACTTTGACAACACTCGCGCCACATGTCACTTCACAACAGCACAACCACATCACTTCACAGCAGTCTTGATCAATCCACTAACACACCACCTCAGGCAAGTCCACTGGTGGCAAGGCCCCACGTAAGCAGCTCGCCTCCAAGGCAGCTCGCAAGTCCGCGCCATCAACCGGTGGTGTCAAGAAGCCTCACCGCTACAAGCCTGGTATGTACACACGCACATCTCCACACATCTCCATCACACTCTAACATTCCCTCCCAGGTACCGTCGCTCTCCGTGAGATCCGTCGCTACCAGAAGTCGACCGAGCTCCTCATCCGCAAGCTGCCCTTCCAGCGTCTTGTCCGTGAGATTGCCCAGGACTTCAAGAGCGACCTCCGCTTCCAGAGCTCCGCCATCGGTGCGCTCCAGGAGTCCGTCGAGGCATACCTCGTCTCCCTCTTCGAGGACACCAACTTGTGCGCCATCCACGCCAAGCGTGTCACCATCCAGAGCAAGGACATCCAGCTCGCCCGCCGCCTCCGTGGTGAGCGCTCTTAGGCGCTTGTCATGACAACTTAACGACTTCGGCATGAGTTTGACCACATCTCGACCTCTCTGGATCATGGCTGCCTGTCTCTGATGGCGGCTGGGCTGGATGATGGGCGGTGGTTGGCTTTGGATCTTTCTTACTACTCAATCATGGAGTTCACTGTGGTTTCTTTTGGGTGGGGTGATATCACGGGCAGGGTGCACCAAGGATGGGTAGCACCGTGCTAGCATTGTATCATAATGACAATGGTGCAAACAATCAATTCTTCAGATCATCCATCTTGCTCTTCGTCTTGTTTTCCTGTTGTACTATGTGATATTGCGTGACTTTCCACAGCTGCCGGGCGCAATCTTGCTGGTGTCGCCTTCCACATAAGCATCATGGTGTTTCCCTTTCGCGCTTTGTATACTAAGGACAATATCTTAAGGTATGACAACTCACCTACCATCTATACCTCATAACTCATCTCATATCCTTCCATGAACTGCTTCTCTGCACTCCACGAAGCTGGACTTCGGTATGCTCCCAACCGAAGCAACTGACTGCTAGTGCCGAGCAGATTTACGCGACTCCGGACCCCGAAAGTGGATCGCGTGGGAACAACCTCCCGACTTGATCCAGCATCTGCTAGATCCACGAAAATGTAATCGAAACCCACGTCTCTTGTGTTCCACATTCTCATTGCAATCTCTAATTTCTGTCATCATACAATAATGATCCCCCTCCACCTAACAACATGACCCTCCCCTTCTTCGCTGGACGGTCCACCCTCGCCCGGCTCCACCGCGCCGTCCAGCGAAACATCCTCCGCCAACACCGCCAGCAGCACAGCAGCCCTCCCAGACGCGCTCCCAATGCCTCCTCCTCCTCCACCGCCGCTCCTCCTCCGCCGAAATCTGGCCCTGTCCCCGGCGCGTCCTGGGCATGGATCGAGCCGGTCTACACGCCCTTCCGCGCGTACGGCGCCATGCAGAAGCGGCGCCCGATGCTGACGCAGTTCGAGAGCAGCGTGGTGGTGTACTTCTTCGGCGACCTGAGCGCGCAGATGATGTCGACGGCGGCGTTCGCGGACGGGCCGTACGAGCCCATCCGGTCGCTGCGCGCGATGGTCATCGGCGGCGCGGCGAGCCTGCCCAGCTACCACTGGTTTTTGTTTCTGGGACGGCACTTCAACTACGGCAGCGGACAGGTGGGGCATTGGGCGAGCCTGACGGTCAAGATCCTCATCAACCAGCTGTGCTTCACGCCGCTCATCAGCACGTACTTCTTCGGCATGCAGAGCCTGCTGTCGGGCGCGTCGTGGGCGGCGACGAAGCGGCGCGTGCTGGACACGGTGCCGGTCAGCTGGCGCAACAGCTGGAAGATCTGGCCGGCGGTCATGGCGTTCAATTTCACGTACATCCCGCCGCAGAGCCGGAGTGTGTTTGCGGGCGTCGTGGCCGTGTTCTGGCAGACGTATCTGAGTTGGTTGAATAAGCGCGCCGAGGAGATGGAGGGGGGCAAGAGTCGGTTGGAGAGGCGGGTGGATCAGAGGGTTGAGGAGGGCGTGCAGAGCGTGAAGAGGAAAGCGAAGAAGGCGTTGGAGGACGTCAAGATCTGACGCGGATGGTCGTACTGTATGGATCTGGATTCTGCCATTGGGAGATGTCCGCTGGGACGATTTCCGGCAGCAGTTCTTCAAGATCGCCTCATATTGAACCTTCTCAATTCGGACCGTGAGGGAACTGGACGACAGGCTCACACAACCTTGATACTTCTACAACACGCCCAGCTGTGTACTCGCACGGCAAAATCGGCGCGACACCAGGCTCTCATCTCGCTGCGTCTGCGGACCGAGGATCAACGACTCATCGAATCCAAAGTATGGTGCGAAAGACGTCAAGAACGCACATTCTCATCCATCCAAAATGCCGTGCATGGTCTTTTGAAGACATCTCCACGCCGCCAAATCACTCCGTCCCACACAAACCAACATTTTCGTTCTCCACACGACTGCTCAAACCACTTGACCGCCCAACCACACCCGCCAGGCATATCCTCCCGCGCACTGGGACATTTCATTGCAGCTAAACCTCATTCCGACACAAATACAATAGACATGGCATTTCTTCCACCGTGAGGGACCTTCATTGAGAGAGAACCTACCTACCTAAGGGAGGTATAGATCAGGTACTGATACAGAAGATACCGATATAGAGTGATAGAACGGTAGAACTTTTTAGTAATTGAGAATTGGTTCTTCAAGGGTATGCGAGCAACATATAATCTCTATAGGTAGGTATCCTTGTGCTAGTATATAAGATATCTATGTACCGACTCATCATTCCCTTGCAGTCACTAGAGTCCTTGAATACGTGATATATGTGCCCGGCAACATCAATGATAAAGATCGTGAGCGAGCTCATCGGTTCAGTCTATACGCCTAGGTAAATAATTCGCAGCGTTTGTTCTTCCTCCCAGCACTTCTCCATAAATTCACCGTACCTGATCGTGTAGGGGTTTTGTCGACGGACGTCGATAACGTATATGTAGGTAGAAGCTCTATTGTACACCATACAAAATGGAATTGGAGGGTTTGAGGTTGGGTGTTTACAAGCGAAACCGACTGACGGCTGTGCTTCAGAGTGAGGTGACTTAACCCTAACGAGAGGGAGGCGTTCGCTGGAGGCAGTTCACGGGGTAGGTAGGTAAGGCAAGGTAGGTACTTCGTTCTTTCACGAGAGGGTATGTACAGTACCTATCACGGTATGTAGAGGCTTATACCGATGCAGTACGGTGGGAGGTGAGAGTAGGTAAATAAAAGGACACTTCGTGCTGGAGATAAGGTAAGGTAGGCATCTACGGCTTGAGAAAGCCTGTTGTAGTTGACCACCTACATGAGCTGCCATGCTAGGGACTCGATTGTGGTCAGAAATAAAAGAGGTGGCACTATTGGCTGACATAGGTTTGGAGTGCTGCAAGGCAATGAGATGTATGATTTGATCGGTATGCAACGGTCGTGTACCTTATGGACAGTAAGGTCAGGTATGTTGCGCGGGAGTATCGAGATTTACTAGGTTCGTGAAGACTAGGTAGGTATCTGGGCGACGAGGGCGAGAATGATGTTCGCGGGCACTGCGAGATGTGCTGCTGTAACCTCAAGGCTGAATGGGAGCAGGGGATTGTACTATTTGCGTGGTGTTCACTGATCTGCAATATTCGGATGACTCTGAATAGGAAAGACGAGGAGTTGTGGCTATATCCACGCAAGGACTGATCACACGAAGAGATGTCAAGATAAGAGGTTCATGTGCTTTCATTTGTTTCTTGTACAAAAGCAGTCACAGTCTACTTAAACCTCTATGACCATCGCGCCGAAACGCCTTGGACGGTCTGTCCAACCTCCAACGACAGAAGAAGACCGCTAAAGTTCACAAGATTGGAGAAATGATGAGGTCAAGTTTTGATCGACTTCATCAAGCATTCCATCCCCCATTATGCCGACATTGAAGCGGGCGCATCAGCGGGCAGCTTCTCAATCTCGATCTTGGGCATCGATGATCCCGTACCGCCCAGGTCGGTCTGCTTGGCCTTGGGGTTCTTCTTGTAGTAGTTGCTGATGGCGGACTTGATACCGTCTTCTGCCAGCATCGAGCAGTGCACTGTTACATCCATCAGTCAGCATCGATTCTTCCTTTCGCGGTCACATCCGCATCGCAAATTCAAGCATGCACGCAACAGAAATACTCACACTTTACCGGCGGCAAGCACAGCTCCTTTGCAATCTCTGTGTTCCGGATCCGTCCCGCCTGCTCCAAGGTCATGCCCTTGACCAACTCGGTCAGATAACTCGAGCTCGCGATCGCGCTGCCGCAGCCGAACGTCTTGAACTTGACATCCGTGATGGTGTCGTTGGTCGGGTCCACCTTGATCTGGATTTTCATCACGTCGCCGCATGCGGGGGCGCCCACGAGTCCGGTCCCGACATCCTGCTCGTTCTTGCCCATGCTGCCGACATTTCGTGGGTTGTTGTAGTGGTCGAGCACCTTCTCGTGGTAGCTGCGGCGAGCTACTTGTGCAACAGGCGCGACGGTTCGTGTGAAGCTGGGTCGTGTGGAAGAGCGGGCGGCGGTCTGAATGGCACGGCTTGCCTGCGCCGGAGCGGTGGCGATAACGCGCTTGAACATGTTTGCGTCGGTATGGTGTGTATGCGGAGCTCGATTTCGACTGGTATGGCGATGATCTGAGGTGTGTGAATGGTGTGTCAAGATGATTCAGAGATGTGGCGTGCACTGAGGTTGTGATATTGTTGAATGCAGTATCGAACTGAAGGTCCGAATAATGACGAGGTTCTAGGTCACGATTGGGGAAATGTGCATGTGTTGCTCCACTATAATCAGATCGGATCGGACTCGGCCTCGGCCGAACACATAGGGGGAACTCGGACGTACGGAGTCACGTGAAATTGTGCTTAGCACGTGCACCAGAACTCGAGTGCACGTCGGCAAGGTCATCGATATGCACAAGTATCTGCAGTTATAAAGGCCATACTCATGCACCACCCTCCTGCTCTCTTCGGTGATCTGCTCCATTGCTGCTGCTTGCTCCAATAGCTGCTTCACGGATCGCCTGTTCGTCACCGCGCAGCTTGGCAAAGTACGACTTGATGTCTTCTGCCCCGACTGGCTGCCCACTCTGTGCAAAGGGTTGCAGGAATGCCTTGACCTTATCACGGACGTGATTGTATGCCATGACGCCTTCGATAGCGCGCACTCGATCCATTGATGACAATGCAGCCTCGCCACGTTCCAAGATGGAGCCGCTACCGACACTGCGACCGCCAACACTTCCATTTCCCTGTTCTGCTTCATCACTCTCGGAAAGCGGTGGCTCATAGGGCTCTTCTTCCTCCAGCAGCTGCGGATGCTTGGCAAGTCTGGGGAAGCATTCAGAACAGCGACATAAGTGATCACGAAAGTCTTCTTTGAGGAATAAGGACACGCTGCCGGATGGTGGTGGAGGTAAGGTGGTGTGCTTGGCTTGATTGGTGTCGTTAGGCACTGTCGCCGGTGATGATGTTGCGCAGGCCTCGATCTCTGATTTGCTCTTCTTGCTTTCTTGAGAGTCCTCTAGATCATCTTCAGCTTTGCGCTTATTAGTTGGCATGAGACAGGACTCAGCATGCTCGACATCTGTGTTCAAACCCTTGCCGGTGCTAGGCTCACTGATTGTCATCGGATGCGCGGCGAGCGCAGGTAGAATCCCCGCGGTCCCAGCGTACTGCTTGATCCAAGAGAATGCATTCACACACTTGTAGCAGATGAGATGGTCGAAATCGTCCTCTTCAGGAAACCCTTTTGGTAATGGTGTCTCGTCATCATTCTTGTGCTCTTCATGTGATGTCGTATTCAGTGCTGAAGCCTCAACCGTCCCATCCGACTCTTCTTTGACAGTTTTCAAGTGACCTAGTGTTGCAAGTTGCGAGGTTGATTCTTCCTTGACTCGTGGTAGTCCCATCAAGCACTCTGGATGCCACCAGTCCTCGCCACAGCCACCATCATCCACATTCCCCAACCCTAAACATTGAAACATAGTGCCCTTCTCCTTCGCTGGATCATACTCCTCGCCACAGCCACAGAACTTCCCTTGGAAGTTTTGATTGTACTTGTTGGTTATGTTTGGCTCCTCGCCAATCACACCTCCCTTGCGCCCTGCTTTTTCGTCCAAACGTAAGCTACATGGTGCGCCGCTGTTGGCAAAGCTTGTGGTGCCACAGTCACAGACGAAGTTGCGCTTGGTGAACAGCTCGACCAAAGTGTGTTCGCCATGACAGCTGATACTACAGCTGTAGCAGACGCCTGCGGGAGTGAATTGTTGCGCCGCTGAAGCTGGAGGGGGTGTACAAGTGAGACAGGCGTATACTGATTGTTTCAGCGGCCCAAGTAGTTTGGTGCAAGTATCGAACTGATATGGAAGTGTTTCCTTGGCTTCTGCCTCCAAAGACAGCTGACTGGCGATGAAGTCTGCAGCTGTCTGTGATTGCTTAGAAACGTTGGTCATGCTGTCAGAGCGCTGTGAAGAGCTCTTCGGTGCGCCTGATGTTCCATACTGCGAAGTCATGATGCAAAGATGGGACTGTAATGTATACAATCAGACGGCCACAGTGCGTGTATGGTGGTGGCCGACAGCAGGCCAGGCGACGCGCAGGCGACGCGAGAAACCACGCTAGTGAATTCTACTGCAAGCACTCTACGCGCTCCCCTCCCCTCTCCACTATCTCGTCTCTGGCACCGTCGACAACATCCACCCACATAGTACACTACTTGACAATGAGGTAATGAGCACACCTTGACATATCGGTACGATCAAGATCTTCCACTAACGTAGTCAGCTCCCCATTGCGATCCAGCATGTCAGCTGCAAACCGTGGTCGCCCAGCTACCGGCGGACGAAAGCGCGGACGGGATGCAGAAGATGACATCCTATCCTCACAGGGCCCTCCATCGAGTCGTGAGTATGGCAAGCAACTGCGCTGAGCAGCAGCTGACACTGTCGAAGCTCCTGCTTCTTCTCCACCAGTCTTTCCCCAAAACGAGGACATCGACGATGATGGAGATCTCGACCCCGAGGACATGATCCATGATCTTGAAGATGCCGACGATATGGCCGAGGATGATGCTGGCATTGATTTGTTTGGCGACAACTACGATCGCGACTACGACCGTGACGATGACAGAGGTTATGAAGGCGCCGATATCGACGATGATGAGTACGAAACACTAGATCCTGCCGCGCGACGACAACTGGAAGCTCGCCTGAACCGAAGAGATCGCGATCTGCGTACTCGCATGCCCGCCGCGTTCTTGCAAGATGAGGAAGAAGACGTGATGGACTTGACCCGACAACCTCGCAGGCGTAGACATCGCTACGACGAGGACCAGGATGACATGGACATTGATCAAGACATAATGCAAGAAGAGCTTTCGCTGGCACAATTGGGCGATGTCAAGGCTCCCTCGCTTACAGACTGGGTCGCTCAGCCTGCTGTCCACAAAACGATTGCTCGCGAGTTCAAGACTTTCCTGACAGAGTACACGGATGAGTCTGGCGAATCGCTGTACGGTGTGCGCATCCGAACGCTGGGAGAGGTTAACTCTGAGTCCCTTGAAGTCAGCTTCCTCCACCTGTCACTGTCGAAGCCAACTCTGGCATACTTCGTGGGCTCTGTACCTCTTGCTATACTGCCAATCTTCGACGCAGTGGCACTTGATGTCGCCCTCTACCATTACCCTGATTACGAGCGAATCCACTCGGAGCTCCATGTGCGCATGACGGATCTACCAACCTCATACACTCTTCGTCAGCTGCGTCAATCCCATCTGAACAGCTTGGTACGAGTCAGCGGTGTGGTGACGCGCAGAACAGGCGTCTTTCCCCAGCTGAAGTATATCAAGTTCGACTGTACAAAGTGTGGCGTCACTCTTGGACCATTCCCACAGGACAGCAACACAGAAGTCAAGCTGTCTTTCTGCCAGAACTGTCAATCACGTGGTCCTTTCACATTGAACAGCGAGAAGACTGTCTATCGCAATTACCAGAAACTCACGCTACAAGAGTCTCCCGGAACTGTACCTGCTGGACGTTTGCCGCGCCACCGGGAGGTGATTCTGCTATGGGATCTCATCGATTCAGCCAAACCTGGTGAGGAGGTGGAGATCACTGGTGTGTATCGTAATAGCTACGATGCGCAACTCAACAACAGGAACGGCTTCCCGGTATTCGCTACCATAATCGAAGCAAACTATGTTGTCAAATCCCACGACCAGCTGGCTGGTTTCAGGTTAACAGAAGAGGATGAACGTGCAATTCGTGCTCTTTCCCGCGACCCTAAAATCGTGGAGAAGATTGTGAGCTCCATTGCGCCATCAATCTACGGACACAACGACATCAAGACTGCCGCAGCTCTATCGCTCTTTGGTGGGTGTGCGAAGACAGCTCAGGGCGCGCACTCGATCCGTGGCGATATCAACATACTGCTCCTCGGAGATCCGGGCACTGCCAAGTCGCAAGTCCTCAAATACATCGAACACACCGCCCATCGTGCGGTCTTTGCAACAGGTCAGGGTGCGTCAGCTGTCGGTCTGACTGCCAGTGTCAGACGTGACCCGCTCACACAAGAGTGGACGCTCGAAGGAGGTGCTCTTGTGCTCGCCGACAAAGGAACTTGCCTCATCGATGAGTTTGACAAGATGAACGATCAAGATCGAACGTCTATTCATGAAGCCATGGAGCAGCAAACTATCTCCATCTCCAAGGCGGGTATCGTCACGACTCTGCAAGCTCGCTGCGCTGTCATTGCCGCCGCCAACCCTATTGGTGGACGGTACAACGCGACTGTCCCTTTCAGTCAGAATGTTGAGCTCACAGAGCCTATCTTGTCACGTTTCGACATTTTGTGTGTTGTTCGCGACACTGTTGACCCCGCCGAAGACGAGCGGTTGGCCAAATTCGTCGTCAACAGCCACGGTCGTGCACACCCTATCATGAACTCTGCGGCAGGCTCACAGACTCAGACCGGGACCGCCGAAGATGGCGAGGATATGGATGAAGACGAGGACGAGGCTCTGAATGGTGAACAAGAAGCCATGCCCAAGAGCGAGATCCCGCAAGAACTACTCCGGAAGTATATCTTGTACGCCCGCGAGCATTGCAGACCGAAGCTTTATCAGATCGATCAAGACAAGATAGCCCGTCTATTTTCAGACATGAGGAAGGAATCCATGGCTACAGGCGCATATCCCATCACGGTAAGCTTCCTGACCCTGCAACCGCTACTTGAATGATGACTGACAAATTCGTAGGTTCGTCATCTGGAATCCATCCTTCGGATTGCTGAATCCTTTGCGAAGATGCGACTTTCTGAATACTGCAACTCCAACGACATCGACCGAGCAATCGCGGTTGCAGTGGACAGCTTTGTTGGCAGCCAGAAGATCAGCTGCAAGAAAGCGCTCGCACGAGCATTTGCGAAATACACTCTCCGTCGACCCGGCGCTGTGAAAGAACGGTCTCGCGGTAGCGGGAGAGGTCAGCAGGAGGTCAGAGTGGGTGCTTGAGAGTTATGTTGCTGATGTGGTTATGATGTCTTTGATGAAATGAGCATATGGCATTCCGTTTCCATAGGTTGGAAATGAGATGAGCACTGATATTGTGGCTGTGGACTGATGTCTGCTGAGGACTTGATATAGAAACGAGCGTTCTGTGTATAAGCTGTGATTTGCCTCTCATGACCAAGATTGGATGATATGCTTCCCTATGCATTCGACTGTAGGAATGGAACCAAACATCACAACAGGCTGTCCCGGTATCAACAGAATCGAGTATACCAACATTCATGGCGCTGCAAACGGCTCGAGTCCAAACATGTTCGTCAGATTGTTCGGCAGCATCGATGTCAATTAGGTCGACACGGACAATCTGCTCATGTCTGCATTTGTGCCGCCACTCGAGGCTCGTGTATAGATGTGTAGTAGCTGGAACTACACTGGCAGGCTATCGATGGGTTTCCAACGTGCTCCACAGCAGTGCTCATGCCAGATGGCGAGGCGTCGAGTAATTGGCTGGATTAGAAGCGTTACGGTTCAGGTAGAGAATTACAGTTCAGCGGTAGATCTTTCAGTACAGTAACAGAGAGGATATGAGGTGTCGAGAGGTCGCGCGTGATTTCGAACTTATCGAGTTGAATGTGTAAGTGGAGGTGGATGAAGGAATAGCATGATCTAGTACTGAAGACTGTGACAAATCGCTGTAATTGTAGCCGTGGGAAGTAACACTGTGTAGCTATGTGATATACATGTACGTATCTGCCTGCCAACATGTGCAAGCTTCCCAAAGGTTTACATGTAACCAGCATGCGAAGTGATATAAAATACATGCATGAAGCAGCTGCGGCGTTGTCGCTTGTCCCGATGTGGTTGTCTTGTCGTTAAGTTAAAGTATGCTCAGCCGTTAGTGTCCGAAATGTGCTCGCCAATGGCCCAGACAGCGTGTCGTGGTCTGTCCGCGTCGATTGCATGTGAGAGAATGCGAATTTATATGTTCATAAACACATGCGAGGTCTTATGCAGCGGGGGACAATCGATGGCGGGGCATGGGTGGGGGCGCTAGCGGCGGATGGGCGCGGGCGAATCACATCGTGGGAATTTGGGGCTAGCGACACTTGATCAACTCGTTGGGTTAGTTAAGCCTTTGAGAACATCAATACAAGTCGGCCTGACCTCGCAACTACAATCAATATATTTCAAGGAGGCGTGCGATACTAATTGCCAGGCGGTGGCCGTATTGCGTTTTGAGGCCTCGAACAGACACCATCGGCGTCCATCTCGTGCAGCTGGATCGCCTGACACATGGCGAAAGACTTCGGCCAGATTCCACACAGCACTGATTGCAGGATTATCAAGAAGAGTTTAAGTGATAGAGGGTTTGAATGGGCATTGCCGTGGAGGAATCGTCGAGTTGCGCGCGTTCACTATTATACAAGATTGTGGATGGTGAAGAAGAGTGATTTCGAACCCATATCTGCTCTGGCGATCTTTGGCGTTCCATTGCTGTGCGAGAGACCGTCTCAATATCGTGATCGTTCGCTGTGTCCTCCTAGGGTCAAGGACAGGTATCGATAGAGAGTGCCTACTACAGGTAATGGAGATGAGGTTGACGTCTATCTCGATCAATCACATGTTAAGCCGAAGATGAGCCGCAAAACAAGAGCTACGTCACGGGCTGCGCGTCGATCACTTCCAACATACCAGACATTATAATATAATTTCACACCGTGATTGTGGTGCGAAACTGCAAACACACCATGGCGGCCAACACGATGCATCGCCTGAACGCCAGGTACAGCTTCGAACCCAATGCCATCCTGCGAGGCGCCCAGCTCACGTTCGTGGGAGCCTACCGCGCCCTGCAGAACCCGGGTCTCTTCACCAGCGAGCACTACAAGCAAGCGCTCTTCGCCGTGCTCGCCGGCATCCTGATCCGAGTGATCGTAGCCATTCCCGTATGCATTCCCCACCACACCACTACAAGTCAATGCCACGTCTGAATAATCTCCTTGCATGTTGTATAGACCATCGGCATCCGCCTCCTCATCCGCTTCCTTGGGCTCTTCACCGACCTGCAGAGCATGTCGTGGGACGAAGAGCTAATCGATGGCATCACGTTCGTCGAGCACTCGGTCCTGCAGATCCCCTTCTTCCTCATGTCCTTCATGCGCTTCCTCTCGCCCGCCATGGACCAGATGTTCATGGCCTCACTCGACTGGGTCGACCGCACGTACGTGCTGAAGCATCAGAGCGAAGACCCGCAGTCGCTGCGTCCATTGTACTATCCGAGTCTGAAGCTTTACGATGGACATGGAGTACAGGGGCACCATGAAGGCGGGGCGGACAGTCCGCAGACGAAAAAGAAGAGATCAGCACAGCAGGCCATGGTGGCTTTCTCCATGAAGTTCGGCAGGAAGGCGGCGCTCAGTCTCGGTATCTACGTCCTGTCCTTCGTTCCGTACGTAGGACGTTTCGTCCTCCCTGCCGCGTCGTTCTACACCTTCAACAACGCCGTTGGACTGCAGCCCGCCGTCGCCGTGTTCGCCACGGGCATTTTCCTGCCCAAGCGATATCTCGTCATGTTCCTGCAGAGCTACTTCTCGAGCCGCAGTCTGATGCGAGAGCTGGTAAGTCCTTCCCTCCCCTCCATACCCCCGTCTCTCCACCTCGCTCCACCGCCAGCCAACGAGACTAACACCCCGACCCCACAGCTCGAGCCCTACTTCTCCCGCATCCACTACACGTCCGCGCAGCGCAAACTCTGGTTCCACGACCGCTCCGGCGTGCTGTACGGCTTCGCGCTCGCCTTCTTCGTGCTGGTCAAGATCCCGCTGGTCGGCGTGCTGATCTACGGCGTCGCCGAGGCCTCGACGGCGTACCTGATCACCAAGATCACCGAGCCGCCGCCGTCGCCCACTCAACCCGAGCGCGTCGAGACGTTCAAGAACAGCGATGTGCGGTGGGAGAACAAACATGAGTTTCTGAGCTTGCCGCTGGAGAAGCTGGATCGGCTGCATGGGAAGAGTGGAGTGTCGTCGGAGGGGATGAAGCGTGAGGAGGTCAAGGGCAGACAGTTCACGTAAGGTGCGTGCTGGCGAGTGAATACATGATGGAAGATGCTCTGGCGTTCGCGTTGGGGAGGAAACATGACACGAAGTCAACGACACGAAAAGTACCACGATATATTTTGCGTCATCAAAAAGTTTCGCCGGAATGGCTCAAATCTTCTCGAATGCTTTGGGATACTTTCTATCTCTTTCTGCCTTTGTTGTATCGTCAACCGGGCGAGGATACTTTCTATATCGTCCGAAACATGGTCTCCGTTCCTACGCGCCTCGCTAGATCCGACCGTAATCTCATATAGAAATGCCGTTCACCGTATTGTCTGTCAAGTATCAAAGAGACCTTGAATTCGTAAGAGTACGTCGTGTATGTCATAGATGTCCTACAGCACCGAGAACACAATCGACTTCATCATCAATCATCAATTATCAAACGTCCTTGACGAACCCAATCTCCACCAAGCGCTCCGTCGGCACCTTGAGGTTCGCCATCTTGTTGCGCGTGTTGTCGCGCAGGAACAGGAACGTCTGGAGGATGATCTTGCGCCACAGGGCCGTGCGCGGCTTGACGTGCATCTCCTCCTTGCCGATGATGTACAGCACGCGATGCTCGTAGGCGCGTTGCAGCTGCGCCAGGCTGCCGATGCCGTAGACTTCGACCTGGCCGGAGCGCGAGGCGCTCTTCTCGTCCGCGGGCAGCTTGGCATCGGCTGACTCGTCGCTGATCGCGCCGCGGCTGTCTTCGTACGCGCTGGCGGGCGAAGCGGGGCGCGGACTCACCGGCGCACGGGTTTTGTCTAGGACATAGTCGCGCACGTGGCTGTAGATGACAGCCGCGAGATCGTGGGTGACGACCTCGTCCATGTAGCCGTGGCGGCAGACGACGCGGTAGCAGTTGGGTAGGAACTTGATCTGCGAGACGACGAAGCGCTCTTCGGAGGGGACGGTCGGGTACTCGAGGGGTCGCATGTGGAAGAAGACGATGACTTCGGGGGTCGAGACGAGTTTGTTGATGAACTGGCTGAAGACGAGCGGGGTGTTGATGCCGCCTTTGTCGAAGAAGATGCCGAACCCTTTGCTGACGGAGAGCGTTTCGTTACCCTGCCGGCCGGACGTTGATGCGGGAAGAAGGCGGAATTCTCCATCAGAGTCTGCAGCGAGAAATTCAGCCAGAGGGAGGCGATCTTCCTTCTCGGCTGCCCATTGCTGCTCCTTGCCAAATCGCCATAGAATGAAGACCGCAGCAAGCACAAGCGAGAGAGTAATGGTGAACCAGGCTCCGTCGGGGACTTTGGTGAGTGCCGAAGACAGAAATGCGCCATCCATGCACGCAATCGCCAGCCATGGAAGAACAATGAGATATGGAGGGAATCGCCAGACGATCAGAGCTGCTAACGCCGTCATGGTGGTGTCGAAGCATGTCACGAGGATTACACAAACGCCGTACGCATTTCCCAGTGAGGTCGTGTTGCGGTACACGGCCGTGACAGCGACTGTACCAATGAGGAGGAGGTAGTTGACGAGCGGAACGTAAAGCTGGTGGTGAAAAGTGAGGGAGGTGTGTACGACCTGAATCTGTGGGAAGTAAGACAGCTTGATGATTTGCGCCAGCAGCTGAAACGTGGCGGTGATGATGGCTTGACTGGCGACGATGGCGGCCAGAATGGCAACCACTAAGATGGGAATGAGACATCCGGGGGGTGCGGTGTTGAACACGGGGTATGCATAAGCCTCAGGGTGGACGCTGATATATGCCGCTTGGCCGATGTAGGCGAGGAGCAAACAGGGAAAACAGTAGAAGAGCCAGCTGATCTGGATGGCGCGCATGGAGAAGGCGCCGAGATCTGCGAAGAGGGCCTCGACACCGGTGAAGGCGAGGAGAACACCGCCGAGGTTGCGCCAGCCAGACTCTTTGTTGCGGATGAGGTATGCGAAGGCCTCGCCGGGATTGAACGCTTTGAACACGCTGGCGTCGAAGTAGACGAGGTTGTAGATACCGAAGCCGGCAAGCATGCCGAGCCAGAGGATGATAATGGGAGCGAACGCTGTACCGATCTTGGTCGTGCCGAAAGGCTGGATGACGAACAACAACACGAGGATGCCACAGGTTGCGCCTACTACGGTACCGTTCGAGATATCCGGCACCACCACGTTCAGACCTTGAACGGCTCCAAGAATGGACTGAGCAGGAGTGAGGACGCCATCAGACATGACCATCGAGACAGCGAGGACTCCGATCGTCTTCAACAAACCCTTGAAGAAACGGCTGTTTTCGATGGTGTTTCTGACTCTGAGATTTGCAGGTTGCATGTCGTTGGTGTTGTGTCGTTGGATGTTGATCAACTGCTCTTCTCGCGGATCCCGGTTTGTGATTCTGGCGTACCTGGAAAGCAGTGAGTAGCACGAGAATGTGCCACCCTCACCTTCGTTGTCCGCATACAGAATGATGCAGATGTATTTGACCGTGACCATCATGATCAAGCTCCAGATGACCAGAGAAAGCACGCCGATCAAGTCATTTTTGGTCGGGGCAGTGTCGCCAAACACACTGGAGTAGACGTACAGCGGAGACGTGCCGATATCTCCGTAGACAACGCCAATACTCTGATACGTGAGAAACAGCAGCTGGCTACCTTTGAATACCTGCTTGCGCTTGACATCTGACGGTCGTCGAAGTCCAGATTCGTTAGGGTCGTCGGCGTCGAGCGTGGCAGAATGATCGAACGAGCGACCGCGTGTTCGGGATCGTGACGATCTGCGACCCATTGATATCGTACGTGAGAACACCTGGGAGAACGGTCAGGGTAGTGTCGGGACATGTTGTCTGCCTGGACCGTCTTACAATGCCATCGTTGAGATCATGGCCACTTGCTGTGGCTTCGTGCGAACGAACTCGTGAGATGCGATCGTCGTCGAACTGGATTGTTGTAGTCGTCGCCATCATGATGGCAGACGCCCACGAGGACGTAGGTTCCTGGACGAAGAAAGACGCTGATACTACAGGCTACAGTCAGGCTAGTGTCGGGTAGGTTTCTTCTCTTTGGAGAAGGCTCGCAATATGAAGGGCTGCAAGACTGAAACGTCAAAGTTGCTTGCACATGATGCTAGTCAGACTGGAGCTTTGCAGAAGCAACGAAAAAGAAAGGATCAAAATCACTCATTGCCATATATCTTAAATGAAACAGAGATAAGAGCGTCGAGACCGAAGTGAAGCTCGACCTAGCTTACCTTGCAGCCGGCCGATCTGGGTCCTAGAGAGTTATGGTTTGCATGCCAGCCGCACGCCTCACGCCAGTGCAGGTCAACGTGCTCATGCGATTGGCCATTTCATCGTTGGCGCGTGTGGGCTATAAGCTTATGCGCAAGATCTTCAATCCCAATGCTTGGTGTGTTAGGGTGTCTCCATCGATAGACGTGCTGCGGTAGAGTAGGGTCTACATGTAGCGGAACAGCACGACACCAGAACATAGGACCGCAGTAGTTCTCACATGGCCATCGCGTGGCTCTATCGACCGACGTTTGATCGAGTCTTGCTTCCGCCCAGCATAATCTAGGTTCGGAATTGGTTGGGTGGCGCGCATCTGAAGGACAGCATCCAGCATGATGCATGCGGGATTTTTGTCATTGGACGATGGCGCGACGAGATGACACTGACACGGAATCCTGCAGCTCAGGCTACGGTTTTGGTCATGGCGAACTCGCAGGCAGCCCGGAAGGATGGGCGGATCTAGATCTGGGGTGGTAGAATTGTCATTTCGTGCTGTAAGAACAGCTCAGAAGCATTGATATCGGGGTGCTGTCTTTGCTGCCCCACACTGTGAACCGAGGCGCTGCGAGAGAAGGTGTACAGTCACGAGCCACGACTCAAAGTGAATACTGAGGCTGCTAGAGGAGGAGTTGCGGTCGATTCCTAGGTAAGGATGAGATTGCCCTCAACGATGTGGCGAGGCATTAACAAAGTACTCTGTAGATGTGAAGCTGAAGTCGATGTAACGTGCATATGCCATACTGCACAAGAGCTCTTAGTGCCTGGAGTGATCGTCGCCTGATCGCCACACTGCATCCGAGCAATTACAGAAATGAGATTGATGCCATGCCCCTACCGATGGTATGATTCTTGTTGTCCAGCCTTGAGTGGATCGTGCAAGAGTCGTTTCGATGAACTCACTCTCCGCCGTCTCTCACGTGCTTCACCAAGAACGAACAGCACGTCACGTGACCATGACTCTTAGCCCAGCATGACTCACGCGGCACGCCGGCCCGCCCCCTCGGCCCCCCAGCATAAATACCTGTCGCATCCTCCATCAAATCCTCCTTCTTTTCTCCTCATCTTGGTGCTCGGGCATTACGCATATCAGTGAGGATTCGTCCGAGATTGCGTTTTTGCTAGTTGAAAACTATCAACTGACTGCTCCTGTTGGTCTACGGATCGGCAGGGAATTTTTGGAATCAAAACATAACCATCCATCGGATGGCGTTCATCTTCATCAGTAGCTTTTCTCGCATTCTTGGTGATGCGGGATGCTGGAGAAGAGTCGGCTTGGTGTGGTGTGGTGTGATGTGGTGTGGGTGGTTGTGATGGTGATGGAGTGATGGTTTGATGTGATGATTGTGATGGATATCGTGGTGTTTGCTGATGGATTGCTATCGCCTCATTGCTTCATGATCCATGTTCACGTCGCAGCACAGATAATGCGGGCAAACCTCATGCGCAACAACATTCACAGCTACGGCACCCTTCACATCAGCACCATCACTGTCAACGTCCAAGCCACGACCACGCTGGCTGCTCTCGACCACGCGTTCCATCAGCACTAGGACGTCTCGTCAGCACCGCACAAACATGCTGAACCACGCCCCAGAAGTCGACGACGAACAGCTCACTGACGACGGCGGCATCAACATGACCTTTGGCCGTGGGAATGAAGACACAGACAGCATCGTCGACGTTGCCGACCTCCTGGGAGATGTGGACGACGTCGAACTGCAAGACCTCTACGCAGACTACCCACAACCTCTCGAAGAGCACGCGATTCAAAACGAAACCAAGAACGTCGCCGAACATGAAGACTTTCACGACCTTGCCAACGAAGTTGACCAGGATCAGAATGGCGTCCTCGTCACTCACAACACCACCACTTCAGGTGTCCAAGAATCACAACCCATCTCGCCCTCCCTTTCGCCACCCCTCGAGCCTTTTCCCCTACCACCATCCAGAACCACCCACGAACCCGCACCGGAACCCCTCCAGATCCGCATCCTAACCAACTACGACCCCGTCGCCGCACGCTTCTACACTGACGCCCGCATCAAGCACACCGGCCTGCCTCACCTCCTGCACCCACCCCAGCACCAGCACCACCATCCTCCGCGCAACATCCACCACCTCCATCTGACCATCGCCACTCCCTTCCGCGCCCTCCTGACCGTCACCCTGCAGATCGACGTCTACCCCTGCGCGCACGTGACGCACTGGGCCGTCGACCGTGACCCATCGCTGCCGCCGCTGCGCTTCTCGCCCGCCTTCCAGCGATGGTGGTACTGCGACGTGCTGCCGGGGTTACATGGGTTTCCTGCTAGGCGGGGAGACGCGGGTCGTGATGGCGGCGAGACCGGGCATGGGCATGCGTTCGGGCTCAGCTGGCAGGACGTCCACATGCTCGCGAGGCTGTTCAGGTGTTTTCCGGATCAGTGGGGGGAGTTCGCCGATGTGCAGGAGGGCGAGCGGCGGGTGACCAAGGAGGAGGAGGAGGAGGAGTTGGCGGGGCCAGCGCGGCGGTGGGGTCGCGGCGGTCGTTTCAAGATGGGGCGTGGACCGCACATGGCGATGCCGAGGAAAGCGGCGAACGTGTATCATGGCGGGTACATGAATGATGGGGTCATGTTTCAGGCGTGGAGATGGGGGAAAGGCGTGAGGGGGGAGGATGCTATGCTTTGACGACGGAAACGAGGGATGACTTTCATGATGGATGAATGAGTGCTGTATAATAAAGCGGAGAAATATGCGAAGAAGAAGGAAAAGAAGAATGAGCATGGGAAGCAGAGAGAGAAGAAAGACAAGGAGGGAGAAAGGGGACGACTACATATGGCACAGTGCCAGCTAGTAGTCCAATCGTAAGGTAGCTCACGTATGTCCCCCAGACGGCGGGACTCTCTCCCTCTCTCTCTCCGCGCCCATCTCTTTCTCTCTCTCTCTCTTCGCTAGAATAACCATACCTATAGCCGTAAGGTATCTAGGCATGCCTACATGTCTTCCTCCCTGACCGCCGAAACAAAACCAAACCAACATAAAACCAAAGTAAAGTTCGTTTTTTGTAGATGGCGTCCCAATCGGCATGAGTACCTAGAGTACTATCTGTATCGACATGGACAGGGAAGGGAAGGGAAGGGAAATTGGAGAGACTTCTCGCGAGAAGGGAAGGTAAATAACGTCCGTCCCTACGTAGTAGGACACCCTGCGTAATAGGACGCAAACGTGGATTTTGTAAGCTATCTCGCCACCCTCGCATTTCCTAGTCTTTCCCTTAGTGAACACTTTGATCATCGACCTATTACACACTGTTTCCAGCTATTTTCATGTCGAGAGGTACTCCTAATATATAGAGATCTGCGATCGAAGTATATAACTAGATTTGCGCAAAATCTTCGTATAATACTATAGCTTATTAGGAGGCTAATAGGTAGTTAAAACATATATATAAACATAGCCTACCTCTTACGCTAGTAGCCTAGTCGAACTTATGTATAGCGTAAGTATTGCTAGTACTATTATAAGGATAGAAAAGTAATTACTTAGTAAGGGTAAGCTACGAAGCTCGGATACTTCGGATACTAATAAGCTTACCTATCGCTAACCTTAGGCAGAAAGCTGATCTTATTTATAGTGATTATAGTACATAAAGGCAGACAAATAACTATATTACCTAACAAACGCTATATTACGTATAACGTACATGCTATTACGTAGATTACTTAGATAGTAGATACTATACTTATGTCTTAATGTTGTAATGTTAAGTTAGTATAGTAACTTCCTATATACATTACTATAGTAGCTTTCTAAGCCTATACTACTACTTGTTCGACTTCTATATACTCTCTTTTTTGTCTAAACATAGCGATCGTAAGATAGTTAGGATCTGTTACTTCTATACATTCGTCCTTGCTGCATCTTACTATATGTTTAAGCTGTCTATACTGCCTGCTAATCCTTCTAATTCGTAGCGCATCTCTTTAAGAGCGCCTATAGTAGAGACTGTATAAGGATGCTCCTTGCCTAGTCTCTTAATCCTGCCTTTAACAGCCTGATGCTGCAGCTGCTCCGCCTCCTTCTATCGTCCTTAATTGCAGTACGTTAAGGCGAGGTTGGCTATACTAGTTAGCGTTAAGGGATGATCGACACCTAGCGTCGCCTACATTATCTCTATTACTTTCACCTCTAGCTGTTCCGCCTCCTTCTACTGCTCTTAATTGTAGTATGTCACGGCGAAGTTAGACATACTAAGTAGCGAGGTGATCGGGACCTAGCGTCGTCTAGCACATCTCTATCGGCGATAGAAGAGCAGGTGAGCTTGTAACTCTGTAGATGCTCCGACATAGCACGACGATTGGTTTTGCACAGCATGCTAGTAAGGGCGCGAATGCTGCTAGTGTATTATCCTCTCGTGCTATGCTCTTCTATAATCGAGATAGTATATAACGCTATAATCTACACACCTACGTAAAAGCACTTTACGCTCTATCTCTCCTTAGTTGTCGGCCTGGACTATTAAGATCTCAAGGTTTTTGCGTGGATCGGGTCACTGCTGTAGAGATAGAGCGTTAAAAGCAGATGCATCGTGTTAGTTGCAATTTTACTTGTATATACATAAGTTGCGTGTCCAATGCTCTTACTACAACATGTTGAGCAGCTTCTGCTTATTCGTGGGCCTGTATACTAGCGTCGTGCTCTCTTTCGTTTAGCTAACACGAATCGCGAGAACTTTATTAAGGCGCAATGTATTAATTGGCCTTTTTAATCTAGCGATAGGTACGTTGCCTGCTACGGCGGTCCGTAAATATTCCGCATCTCCTGCTGCCATTTGTAGAGAGCCGGATTACTAGGCCGAGTACCTTCGCGCACTTAATAGGATATCATACGTTATACTTTAGCACTAGCACGATTAAGTACGCTGCTGCTTAGGCTAGGTGAAGCATCGTACTTAGTCTCTTTAGGCTCGTTGAACAAAATCAAGTCGTTCTCGAAGACATGCTCAAAATATAGTCGCTCCATTTTCGGATCTTTCTCTGTACAAGCTTTAAAGACAGTGTGGAAGGATCCGGTCATCAGCCTAACATTCTTAAGTGTCAAGGTACGCAATAGGCGTCCTTCGACAAGAGCAAGCAGATCCGGGCCTCTCATAACAAACCCACGAAGTGTCAACCTCTCTAGACGAGGTAGCGTACGTGCTTCTATAACACGCTGCAGAAACTAGTGTCGATAGCAGTTTACTCCACGAGAGATCTTCAGACGATAATAGTACAGGTCGACGTCTTTCGCAGCTAGGGATCTCCAGAAAAGCTCTACAAGACCAGTAAAGTTCTGTTCGTTTACTGCGTCGGCTTGCAACTCCCTCTAGGGTCGCTCGTCTTCGGCCGCTTCCTAGTCGATCTCGTCGGCAGAATCGCCAGTGATTCCCGTGTCTGTGTTAGTGGATTCGATTATCCTGTCCGAAAAGCTCACTGCCAATGACTTCAATTTCGAGAATGAGGATGTATTAGGAACTAATCCGGGTATTACCATCTCGTTGTAAGCAATACTACAACGATTTAAGTGCTAGAAGCAAGACAATGTTGCTACTAGCATTTAAGTCATTATCAATGCACGGATTGTTGTATAGAAGGTAGCGGCAGCCGACTGCCAGATCATCTTCTAGTTACTTCGTGTACAATTCGGCATCGGCTGTACTAGGTCTGTGCGATATACCTCTACCGATAGATAAATATCGAAGTGCCTTGTGCTTAAGCCGCTCGTGGCTAGGTAAGTGAAAGCTTCGCTAAGCAAATTCACATCGTTACTAGATCGATGTAGAATCTCGAAGTCCTGTCGCCGCTACGTCAAAGTATTAAGATCGCGCTACGCTTAGACACGGGCATGCTCGTGTATCTTTGCAGCACCTTTCGCCTTCGCAGCCAAACGTTTTGTGTTGTTAACGACTCCAACGAGGGTTAAGTTCTGCAGCAGAATACTAGGCATTCCGAGTTTGACCGCAGCCACAAATTTTCGTAGAGAAGTTCTTATGATCAGCACTTTTTTGGTACGAAAGAAGGACCTAAAATGACCTTGCGCGGCTTTAACTGCGAGGAGTGGAGTGGTAAGCCGGAGACTGCAGATATTATTTATCTCTAACAGCTTCACGATCTCCTCGATGATCTCATTTAGGCATCTAGCTAAGCAAGGCGGCATTGTGGAGTGTTGGTAGGTAAGAACTGAATAGATGTAGGAGAACTAAGAGGTTCGCGGCAGTTTCCTTGTTCTTATACGTTAGATCCAGCGTCAGTTTATGAGTTAGTCAGGACTGCCCCGCTATCAGGCTCTACATATGTTAGGATAGGCTTTGGCGCGACATAATTGGATTGGAACAGTCCACCTTTACTCCCTCCTACGACGAGTACTATATGTTCGGCTCGGTGAGTGCCGCTTTACGTACTAGGCTGTTTAGGTAGTTCTGCTTAGAAGACTTTACAAGGAAGATGAATAGCAGAGACTGTACTACTTAGAAGAGTAGATAGCAACGAGCTTCTATGCACACGACTTCCTACGCTGCAGCCTTTAGAAGAATTTAATGTACAAGCAGTACACAACACTAGCAACGTCTTTAGGAGTAGTAGGTCGTAGACATACGCAGCATTAACAGTGTACGATTCTAAGCGAGCAACGACTTAAGTAAGTCTTTATAGGCAATCTAGTAATAAGAATGTGTGTAGAGATCTACATTGACCTGATTTATATGCTCCTAATTCATTGTTATGACTTGTCCCTCTAGGTCCTAGCATAGTCTAACTATCTATATCTTTCAGCTAAGCTTAGACAGGAATCTGACTAAGCTGCTTTCCTCTAATCTTATATGTCTCGTACTAGATACGCTAATCCGCGTTCCCCTTATTGTCTGCGTTCGTGTTGTACTTAAATAGCGCGACACCCTAATATGCATTTTCGTAATTCTTCGGTCTGTTAGGTTTATTAGGGTTCGTTACTATAGGGACGTATATATAGTTATATAGGGATTAAATAGTAATACTAGGTACTAACTAATCTAGGAGTTCGGTACTAAATTATTGTTATAGTTAGCAAGATAGAACGAAAAGATTTACTCCTCTAGTGCTACTTAAACACTATTACTATAGTAAGCAAGCTACTTATAGGGTATTATACTTGTTAGAATATGCTTACGAGGTTTTATCGTTAAGAGTAGCGCGATTACGTAGTGTCATAATAAAGGCTTACGTTTTATCGTTAGCGTTCGTAAAGAGGGCCAGGTTTAAGGTATCGCCTACAGCGTATGTAGAGCCTTGTCTGTTTTTAATAAGGTATAGTATTACTTAAAAGCCTTGTTAAGGTCGTTCATACTGTACTAGCTAATAGTTAATGTCTTCGTAGAAATAACACTAAGAAATGTAGTCTATAAGATTAGGTCTAAAAATAAGAACAAAATAGTTCTAGAACGTCCGTCCCTACGTAGTAGGACACCCTACGTAATAGAACGCAAACGTGCATTCTATAAGCTATCTCGCTACCCTCGTATTTCCTAGTCTTTCCCTTAGTAAACACTTTAATCATTAACCTATCGTGTACTGTTTCTAACTATTTTCATGTCGAGAGGTGCCTGTAATATCTAGAGATCTGCTATCGAAGTGTGTAACTAGATTTGCGTAGAATCTTCATATTATACTATAGCTCGTTAGGAGGCTAATAGGTAGTTAAAACACATATATAAACATAGCCTACCTCTTACGCTAGCAGCCTGCTCGAACTTACGTATAGCGTAAGTATTGCTAGTACTGTTATAGGGATGAAAAAGTGATCGATTAGTAAGGGTAATCTACGAAGCTCGGATACTTCGGATACTAATAAGCTTACTAGTCGCCGACCTCGGGCAGAAAGCTAATCTTATTTACGGTAATTATAGTATATAAAGGCAGACGAATAACTATATTACCTAACAAACGCTATATTACGTGCAACGTATATGCTATTACGTAGATTACTTAGACAACAGATACTATACTCGCGTCTTAATGTTGTAAGCTAGTATAGTAACCCTCTACATATATCGCTATAGTAGCTTTCTAAGCCTATGCTACTACTTATTCGACTTCTGTATACTCTCTTTTTCGTTAGAACATATCGATCGTAAGATAGTCGGGATCTCTTACTTGTATATATTCGTCCTCGCTGTATCTTGCCGTATATTTAAGCTGTCTATACCGCCTACTAACCCTTCTGCTTCGTGCTATATCTCTTTAAGAGCGCCTATAGTAGAGATCGTACTAGTATACTCCTTATCTAGTCTCTTAATCCTACCTTTAACAGCCTAATACTGTAGCTACTCTACCTCCTTCTACTGTCCTTAATTTATATATGTCGCGGCGAGGTTAGCTATACTAGTTAGCGTGTCGGGATAATCGGCACTTAGCCTCGCCTGCCTTATCTCTATTACTTTTACCTCTAGCTGCTCCGCCTCCTTCTACCGTCCTTAATTATAGTACGTCGCGGCGAGGTTGGCTATACTAGTTAGCGTATCGGGATAATCGGTACCTAGCCTCGCCTACCTTATCTCTATTACCTTTAGCTATAGCTGCTCCGCTTCTATATTAAGGCCGGCTACTTAAGGACTTTAATCTCGCGGGAGATCTAGCCCTAACCGGCACCTTTATCGATGCTGACTTTTCTAACTACTAATTCTAAGTAACTAAGGAAGGCCTTTACTACTCTAATTAGCGTTCGAGCTCCGTAGCCGTGTAAAGCTTAATTATAACGAAGTCGATAAAGCTAGAGACAAAGCCCGTTACACACCCTAGCGAATGTGCTTTGCTCTAGAATCTCCTTAAGGCTAGTATTATTAAGGCCTTAGCTAGAAGCCGACGATCCTAGCATTTCCTATACGCTAGCTGTAGAAGGCCTACTAGCGTAGCGCTTCTAGCATGCTGCTAGTAAAGCTCCCTTTAGCTTCTCTATACCCCTCCTGCTCTAGTCTAGCATAGTTATATCTAGGGAGCTTAGGTCTACTTAGTATTCTTACCTAAACTTTTGTAATTAATACTAAGCGTAAGACTGTTATCTGTTATAATAAGAGGTAGGCTAGTCGACTAATCCTATAAACTAGGGGATTATCAATCCTAGAGTAACAGTAGTAGTTATATATCCTAGCATAGTAAATGTAGTCTATATGTCTATTAAGTCGATAAGAGTTAGCTATAGTAGTACAAACAACAATTCTGCTAGATTTAGAAGAACAAGCTAGACTATTATCCTACATAAACTCTATCCCTAGACTACGTAAATCCCCTAAGCCTCGTCGTATAGATCCTAGCTTAGCGTTTATCGTATCTTATATTTAGGAACTATACGTAGAGTACGTATCGACGTATTCGTTTAACTAGGATCCGCTATCCCCTAGAGCACGTATTCGCTAGCTATTTTGCAGTATATCTTATCGTCGTAACTCGGTTTCTTTTCGTAGTAGTAAGTATAGGCGTATAAAGGATCGTAAGTTGTGCACTATTAATCGCGTAGCAGGAGCTGCTCGCGTATACAGTAAACATAATGTAGCATCGGATGTTCGTAGAAGAACTATACATCTATTAGTAACTATAGAACGTAAAGAGTACAACTTACAATAAACTTACTTACCTAGATAAACTCGACGCCCTTACAGCACCTAAAGGAGAATAACTTCCCCTGCTATCCCTAGAGACGGTTATATTTAGATTTTAGATTCTTAAAAAAGGCTTAATTGTCTATTGTGTCGATATTTATTTCTACCCTCCTAGTATTCCGCATTTCTTACTAGTAGCTATTAACGTACTAGTATATACGACCTTAGAGCGGTGTTTGTACTACTTACGTAGCAGTATTAGTAGAAGTAGGATTCGTTACTGCGACGTTATATAACTTATTAGTAGACATATAAGGCCGTAACTACGAACTTACCGGACTTATGCCTAGTCGTTAATTCTTCGCTAATCCTAAGTGTTAGAACTAACTAGAAACATTATTAGCGGACTATTAGACAAGGTGTGCTACTAACCGCTACTAAGTCTTCGACAGATTCGTGTAGGATGCTTTATACCTTTACGCCGTAGATATCGAGACATCTACAGACATTTCTTTTCTATAGTACTACAACTTCTTAGTATATAAACCTCGAACACTTAAACAACGGACGACCTACGATCTAAGATAGTCGCGCGTTATTTGTAGCACAAGATCTGCGTCTATCTACAAAAGGCTACTATTAGATTTTTAAGTATAGGGCTCCTTCTATTACCTACTTAAAACGGTCCGAGAGTGTAAGTCGCGGAAGAGACTCTCTTTACAAGAAGCAAATAACTTAATCTCTATCCTATAATTAACAGCAGCTAGACTAAGTAGTATGCTATAATTAGTACTTATATATCGTAGCCTTCCGCTCGCTCGACTTACTAGTTCTAAAGCCTCTACGATGTCGCTAATCAGAGATCTCCTTAGCATCTATCCGAATATGCCCTAAATAATAGTAGAAATTTTAGCAGCCCTTAGGTCTAGTCTAGACAGTCGCTTAAGCTATCTCGTTACATTCGGCAGTGTCCTAGATCTAGGTACTTTAGGACCGCCCTATATAATAAAATCTTAGAGTAGTTCTACTTTTAAAGCTCTACATTGCCGAACGCCCAAAGTTCCTAGCAAGATAAAAGAGAGCAGTTCTAGAAAGACTGCACTAAGCTACTAGACCTGTTTATAAGGAAGATTTGTGATAGGGTATATTATCTGATCCGTAGACATAAAGGCCCTACGAAAAAGTCTCGGGTTATTACGCGGAGTGACATCGTTAGTAACAGAAACCCTTTAGCTTATTACAAACCTTATAAATAGGGCTAAGAGCCGAGCGTAGTAAAGGAGAGAGATTCTAGCTCTATCTATGACAAGATTGTCGCTACGCGTGTGATAGTAAACGGCGGCATTTACTAGTGTCTCAAATTGTAGCTAGAGTGCCGCCTTATTACATAGTATAGCATAACGAACATTTACACTACGGAACAAGTTATCTAGATTGTAGATAAGCGCAAAACTATTACTATCGTTATTATTAAATAGAATCGCCGGTAACATCTCGTAAGAGTATAAAGTTAGTAGATTCTAGGCTATGTCGTCTTTGTCCTTAGTCCTGATTGCTGTGTCGGGCACTGCTAGAGTTAGAATTAATACTCTTCGATTATCTAGGTACGGATTAATAATTATTGCTATCCTATGCTTATGTAAGATAAGGGACGAGCTCCCTACAACAAAAGATTTAGCTTGTTCTAGCCTGTCGTAAGATTGCTCGCGAACTTCCTCGTTACTATTATTACTGTCGCTCTCTAAATCTATAATTTCATCTACATCAATCTTAGGCTACTCTACACCTAACAACCCTCCTAGTTTAGAGCGCTAAGTTCTTAAAACATACTCGATCTACTAGATCGTATTAGTGCTTAGCTCTTCCGACTATGCCTCGTTTAATACTTTAGCTATACTCGTAGGAGCCTAAAAGAGTTTCAGTCTGTTATAAATACCTAATAACACCCGCTGTTGCTGTCTCTTACCTCTGAAGAGGATGTTGATATAACGCTTAAGGAACGTAGGACTCTTAACTTACAGATCATTAAATAGTAATTTTAACTACTTTATTATCATCCGTAGGAAGCGCGTCTAATTACTGCCCGCGAGCTGTATATAGAGTGAAATTAAATTTAGATTAGAGGTTAGGATATCGTCTATTATTAACGACGCTCCTTAATTATAATTAGAGAGAGATGTTATGCTCGAAGCGCTAACTACTATGTTCGTACCTTCGGATATAGATTCCGGAATTAATACCTAGTTATCGTAAAAAAATGAATAGCTCTGTTCCCTCTAGATGTCGCGTATCTGTGCTAGCGTAGACACGCTATCTAGCGTTTTAGGATAGGTATGTCTAAGAATTTTTATTCGAGTGCTTAGTACTTCTAATCCTAAGGCTTCTACCGACTATAATTCTATTAACTGTTTATAGGTAAGTGCTAATTTGTGCATAGCTCGTAACGTATCGGGATGCTTAGCTCCGATCTTTTGTCTCTGTAGCTTTATAACTGTTTCTTCTAGAGCTATAGCATTAAGCTACTACCTTTAGAGCGTGTAGGTAGAAGCTAAGTTAGCTATACTCGACAGCGTGTTAGGGTGCTTATCCCTAAACATCCTTATTCGCGACTCTATTACCTTTACCTACAACTTTTCGGCCTTGTTCTACCTTCCTTAAGCATAGTACGTTAGCGCTAAATTTCCTATGCTTCCTAATATCGACGGATGCCCTAGACTAAAAACTGTAATGCTAGCCTCTATTACGTACGCCTATAGCTTCTTAGCCTCCTCCTACTGCTCTTAATTAGCGTACGTTAACGTAAGATTTTTTAGGACGATTAAGGTGTTAGGATGCTTGTGTCTAAGAATCTTCTTTATGCCCTCTACTATCCGGACCTTAAGCTCCTCTGTTTTCGTCTAGTGCTGCTGCTTTCGGTACACTAAGGCTAAATTACCTATACTTGTTAACGTATCGGGATGCTCCTCGCTAAGCACCCTCCTCCTCGTCTCTATTACCGTTACCTCTAGCTCCTCCGCTTCCTTCTATCGCCTTTAATTACAGTATGTCGACGCTAGATTAGCTATACTTGTTAGCGTGTCAGGATGCTCCTCGCTAAGTACCCTCCTCGTCGTCTCTATTACTGTTACCTCTAGCTCCTCTACCTCCTTCTATCGCCCTTAATTCTAGTATGTCGACGCGAGATTGCTTATACTTATTAGCGTGTTAGGATGCTCCTCGCTAAGCACCCTCCTCGTCGTCTCTATTACCGTTATAAACAGCTCCTCCGCTTCCTTCTATCGCCCTTAATTCGAGTATGTCGACGCTAGGTTACCTATACTCGTTAGCGTTAAGGGATGCTCCTCGCTAAGCACCCTCCTTATCGTCTCTATTACTGTTAGCTCTAGCTCCTCCGCCTCCTTCTATCGCCCTTAATTTAAGTATGTTAACGCTAGGTTAGCTATGCTCGTTAGCGTCGAGGGATGCTCCCCTCTAAGCACCCTCCGCCTCGTCTCTATTACCGTTATAAACAGCTCCTCCGCTTCCTTCTATCGCCCTTAATCCTAGTATATCGACGCGAGATTACTTATGCTCGTTAGCGTGTTAGGATGCTCCTCGCTAAGCACCCTCCTCGTCGTCTCTATTACCGTTATAAACAGCTCCTCCGCTTCCTTCTATCGCCCTTAATCCCGGTATATCGACGCGAGATTACTTATGCTCGTTAGCGTCGAAGGATGCTCCTTGCTAAGTAGTCGCTGTCGTGTCTAAGAAGTTGCTAAGAACAATTGCTTAGACTCTATCTACCGACCCTCCTCGTACTACACTCGTCTAATTGTTGTCTATAGCTATGCTCGATTCTCTTCTTCTAAATCATCGTCCCTTACTAGTAGCTTTATGTTCGTTAGAAGATACACGATTATATTCCGCTAGAAGTGTACGCGATCTGCCTCCTAAAACTGCCGGAGTGTAGCGGCCGTAATAAATAGTACGTACTCGCCCTACTACTCCTCCTAGTCTTTCTCCTGTCTCGCGCGCTACTAGACAAGGCTATACATCGTTAGCCCCTTCTACGTATCCTTAACCGACCGTACTAAACTATATCGGAGCAGCGCGTTTACGCTCGCACAGTAGCAGAAGTTATCCTACTCCCTATCTAGTCCTCTTGTTAGTACTCTCTGTAGCTAAGGTAGCGCGTCGATGCCGAGCTATTAGTACGTCGTCTCTAGCCTATAGCTAGTAAGACGGAATAGCTCCTCCTAAATATTCGCCCGATTAAGCGACGTAAGCAGAGTAAGGAGCGCGATAGTAGAAGCATCGGGCTAGTCCTAGTTAAATCTTTTAATCGAGGAAAGGCTAGTCTTCTATACTGTCTACACCGTCTTATCGTATATACCTGCAAGAGCAAAGTCCCTGTTACGTAGGAGCTTGTCCTAGTACCGATCAAAGTCTACGAGATACTAACGTACTACGTCCTCGACATCTTCGCCGTTCTCTACGTTAGCCCGGATCCTAGTACTAGCTAGGTCGATAGCGAGCGGGAGCCTGTCTAGACGATCTACTACTTGCTACGAGAGTAGCGAAAGGTTAGTGCTCCCCTCTTCGCCGTTAGTAGCAATAGCAGTACAGAACATAGACTTAGCTTTAGCTATAGTCATTACCTCGACCTTAATAGTCTCGCTTCGTCCTTCTAAAAGCCGTAAAGCCTAGCTGTCTTAGCTAGTAACGATTACCGAGCCCGCCTAGCTACGCGGGATAATGCTACTAAGTGCCTACGATAGATCGTCTGCATTATCTACTACTACTAGCTACTTGTTCTCCTTCGATCTACCGCAGAGCTACTATAGGACTGCTTACACAGCGGGCGCATCTCGAAGCAGTCCCTACACCGACGCGGTCGTATTATTAATCAAGATACGTAGTATTACAGCGCACCGCCCGAAGCTCGACCGTACTATCTCCTCGCTCCGCGCGTCTAGCTACAGTATCGTGTTGTACTCTTACTCGTACTCTTCGAGGTAGTGTAAGACTAGCTGCGTCTTACCCGTGCCGCTAAGGCCCGTAACTGCGACCGCGTGTGCTAGCCTATAGCCGCAATACTGCTCGTACAGTTTCTGCTTTAGCTCTGCTAACAGATCGCGCCGCTCAGTGTAGGTAGAGACCGTCGCGAATAGCATAGACACGTAAGTGCAAAGGCGCGTAAGCGTTTCCCTATTAGATAGCAGAGGACGCTAAGGCTCTAAGACGCTTCTAGACTCGTAAGATTAGTAACGTACTATCGCAAGGTCGGTCTGCTACTCTAGCTATACTAGTAGAAATGCTAGCCGCTGTAGACGATCTAATAGCCAGCCTAATTGCCGATAGGGCCGCTTTCGTTAGAGAAGTTGACTATTACGCCCGCAGTTAGCATATTATTAGTTGCATAACCGCTAGTAACGGACCTAGCGCGATATAGATCGGACTATAGCTCTGCCCTACTTACTAGCTATAATTGTAGTCGCTAAAAGCGATGTCCGTGTATAGAGGCGCTATCGTACGAAGTAATAGGTTAACCTTGCCTGTATTTAGAAGATTATAATCTCTATTAAGGAGATTTCGTAAACTCTCGAAGCGCGGGAGTAGCGTGATCGTATCGCCCTTAGCCTCGCTATTGTCCCTAGCCTCGACCTTAACCTTAACCGTCTTTGTTACTAGCTCCCTACCTTAGCTTTATCTAAGTACATTAGTAAACGCGAAGCAGAGCATAGTCTAACTCTCTCGATACAGCCCTTTAAATCAGCATAGCAGACCCTCTAAGTGTAGCTACTAGGATCGTCGGCATCGTTGTTCCTGTACTACATAGGGCTCGACTTCTATTTAACAACCTCGAGCGAATCACAGATACACTAGCAGCGGTAGCTAGATTGAAAGAAGACGTCAACTCCGTTACTACGACTTTAAGCTTGCTTAAGGACGTTAAAGAAGCTATATAGACAACGTTAGGTACCGTAGTCGCTAATAGATTAAAAGCTACTGTTTAGAGCTACGGAGCTACGTACGATGCTATTCGTAGCGATGTATCGCGTTAGACTAAACGCTCTAAGGGAAATAAACTATTATAGATTAATCGGGTAAATGTTAGCTTCTTCAAAGAGCACTAGTTAAAAGCACTATCTACCTAATTATAAACGTACAAGCTTACGCTAAACTCGGTCGTAGGTATAGCTACCTTGTAAGTATTCGAACAAGACGTAGAATTGCTATACGTGAACTAAGTTACTATATATAGGTACAGTTTCTTTCGTAATACTCGTATAACGGAAGAATTGCGTAGAGCTATTAAGCTATAGCATAGTAGCATTAAAGCTACTAGTAGCACTATAGGAAATAAGGTCGCAATCGTCGAGCGTGCTCTAGCAGAAGTATAGATTAGTCCGACAGATAAATCTACTAACGAGGATAACGACGATCGGGTCGCTACAGTTATAAATCTCGAAGAACTTATAGAAGCGCTCTAGTAAGCTCGAACTTTGCTTGCTAAATTATCCTTAAAGTCTCGCTAGGAAGAAGCGGTTAAAGTAGCGGAGAGGAGCGAAGGGATATCGATTAGGTTTAGCGAACACAACAAGGGCATATAAACAGGCATTAACTACGGTTCTTTTACGTTTAATAGTAAGTAAGGATATAAGGTTTAGTCTTAATATAAAGTAGTTATATATATATCTATTACATTAAACAATCTCTATTTAAATTCAAGATATAACAGTACTGTAGCAACCCTAAGGTTTCTATCTCCTGCTATGCTTCTAGAGCCTCTTAATTAGCCGAGCTTAGTATTATAGCCGTAGGCACTCGAGGTATCTTAGTCGCCTTCTTTGTAAATAGTTTTCCTAGTTCCTTCTCGTTACGCTTCCTCTATACTTCGACGATATCGTCGTATAACATTACCTTAGCTCTTCCGACTATTGTTACCCGCGTCGATTCCCGCGTTGTTTTCTCGTTATTCTACTCGAATAAGAGCTTATTCTCGTCGAAAAGGAGAGCTCGATTAGTAAACACCTTTTCCGCTATATTTGTAGTTTTCTCGAGATTCTATCTTAATTGACCGTCGTGTATATCTAACTGCTTCTTTAGTTTATAGCGTACATTATAGAAACTTACTATTATAGTCGGCGTCCGTAAGATCTAATCGGGGGTAGGCGATGCTTAATCCGTCATCATCTTCTCTCTAGTCTTAGGTGCTGCTATAGGACGCTACATTCTACCGAGCATACGATCTAGGTTAAATAGGAAGAGACCCGCCTTAGCTTAGCTTATACAGACGTTGCGCGACGTAAAGGCAGCTTGCCGGGCCTTCTAATAACACGATGTAAAATGCTGCTTACTAATCTTGTTCGTACTACCGCGATATAAGCGCTCGACCTACTCGCGATATACTATCTTAAGCAGTCCGAACATACTAATGTTACATAGCTAAAGCTTATAGGAGGTATATAAGAGCAGTCTATATAAGATGATATTGTTTTAGAAGCAATAGGTTAAGACTTTAAGTGACTTATATATGCCGAAGCTATTACTAATAAGTAGACAGGGTCGACCTTTTGCTCGAGCTCGGGTAAGAGGATCGAACACATACTGTACCTAGTATAAGCTAATCGCATTATCGGTATACCTAGATTTAGAACAGGCGAAGTGCTAACTAGGCGTAGGTAAGGCCGTCTATATACTGCGGTGTGTAGTAGCTAGCTAAATAATAAGAGGGTTAAGATACCTACTATTAGCAGAGATATATTCGATTACTATAATTAACGTCCGCTATACACTTAATAGCCGCGCTGTACGAAGCTCGTTACGGTTGACTAAAACTTTTAACGAGCCGAGCACGCTTAGAAGCACGCCGGTCTTATCTATGTTATATACGTTCTCTTCTAGAATCGCTAAGTAGTCTAGCTGCTCCCTAATAATAGAGAACTACTTCGAAACTTTCTTATAGATGTTATACTTATGTCGGTTATAGTCGATAGCTTTTGCTCGGCGAGCCTTTAGTTCTAGATAGCGCTTATAGAAGCCCTACGGCTAGTTCTTCCCTAGCAAAGGCACATTATTAGCTATAGGCATTTAGAACGTAGAAGATCTTTAACGACGAATCGTCTACGTAAGGATTCGTAATAACTTAACTAGGAGCGGACGGCGATTATAGGCTATATAGAGCATAAATCTAGTAAGAGCTTTCTCCTCTAGTGCCGAAAGATATTACTGCTTCGTAGCTTTGTCTCTTCGCGATAGACGTCTATATAGACGAAACTATCTAGTAGTCGGAGGTAGCTCGTCTAGGCTTGTGATTATATTCGTGCTTATCTGTCCTACGATGCTAATTACGTCGTCTGTTCGAGGTATGTCCTAATATCGGGCAGAAGATACTACGGTTAAGACGAGGAACACGATTTATAAAAGCGAAAGAGTTATATAAATCTATAAATAGCGGTGTTTAAAGAGCCGTATTAGGCTTAGACGAATTATAGGCTAGCGCTTACTGTTATAGAGTCTTAGGCTAGCTCCGGATTATAACCTTTAACGGCGGATGCGTTAATAAATGCCTCTAAACCCGACGTCTCGCGTTTAAGAATACGATAGCGCCTCCCTACGTAGACATCGCTTTTAGTGACAACAACTATAGGCTGTAAATAGGGATCAATTATAGTCCGATCTACTTCGCGCCTAGTAAGTCAAGGCTAGCGACTATACGCGATCCGCGATAAAATGCTAACAGCGACGCGATACTAGCACGGGTCGAGACACCGCCCGTACCCTCCTCTAACGTGCTATACCGGCGCGATCTAGACTTCGTAGAGCGGACGACATTAACAGAGCAGATTAGTATAAGGTTGTCTATGCTAGTAGGACGAGTCGCATTGATCGGGCTTAGGGGCGTAGAGTAGGCGGACGAGTGCGATAATTACTATCGTAGCATTGCTAACATGCTACGACAAGAAAATCACAGCTCGCGATCGAGTATATGTAGCAGGTCCGTTGTTAGTTAGCGGAGACGTAGGTGCTCTAGATCTACGCGAGCAACGTAGCGCGGTTCGAGGAGAGCGTACGCGAGGTCGCCGATCGGCTTAAGCTCTACAGGAGGAAGGATCCTAAGGCTAACATACTCGGGCTTATTAGAAGTTAGCTATCGGACTAGCGCAAAGGAAGCTAGCTAGTAGTACTAGACAACGCGGACGATGCCGAGTTCCTCCTCGAGCTGCTAGCGACGCTAGACGTAGAGCCGCTAGTAAAACGGCGTATAGATTACTTTCTAGTCTACGACTACGGACGCATAATAGTTACGTTACGAAGTAAGAGCGAGGCGCTAAAGCTAGATATGTTCGAAGACAATATCGTTAAGGTAATGCTAATAAGCGAAGCAGAGGCCGAAGCGCTACTTACTAGCAAGCTGAAACAGCCGAGCGAAGATAGTCTACTGCTCGTACATGTACTAGAGTACATACTACTTGCGATTACCTAAGCGGCGGCGTATATTCGTATACAGAGGCCGCGATGCTCGGTACAGTAGTATTACGCAGAGATCGAGCAGAGCTATTAGTCTCGGACGAGTCTCCTACGCCGCTATGTCCTACTGCCGAACCGGCACAAAGACGCGAGCAACTCGGTGCTACTAATATAGCAGCTCTCGTTTAAGTATATCTATCGAATACAACGGTCTACCGCAGAGCTGCTATCGTTTATAAGCTTCTGTAACTAGGTCGCTATGCTAGAGGGACTGCTCCGAGTATAAGTTAAGGATAATAAGGAGTCCTCTAATACCTCCGACTTTGAAGAGGACATCGTCTTACTACGTAACTTCTCGTTTATATCCGCTACGTACGACGCACAGACTTAGGAAATGCATCGACTAGTATAGGACGCGTCGTAGATATAGTTAGAAGAGCACGATCGGGTTAAGGAAGTGCTAAGCCGGTTTGTATATGTTCTAGATACGTTGTTCCTGAACGGAAACTATAAGAACTAGGCGGTATGCTGTACACTGTTGCCGTATATTAAAGGTGTCGTGCGACACTAGCCCGAAAGCGAGGGTAGGTATCTAGAGTAGGTATCGGTAATGTATAAGTGTGTATAGTATACGTATACGTAAGGGGCGTACGATAAGGCTCTTACGATAGCGTCGTCTTCGATAACTACGCGATCGGTATAGGCTAGCGATAAAAGCTAGCTAACTTTATAGAGCATAGCGATAGTTGCTATAGTATATCGGGATTAAGGGCGATAGAAGGAGGCGGAGGAGCTAGAGGTGACAGTAATAGAGACAAGGAGGAGGGTACTTAGCGAGGAGCATCTAGACACGCTAATAAGTATAAGTAATCTAGCGTCGACATACTAGAATTAAGGGCGATAGAAGGAGGTAGAGGAGCTGTTTATAACAGTAATAGAGACGACGAGGAGGGTACTTAGCAAGGAGTATCCTAACACGCTAATAAGCATAGCTAACCTTGTTTTAATGTATGCTAATAAAGAACGCTAGGTAGAAGCAGAGGCGTTATAGGCAGAAACACTCTAAGGCTGCTAAAAGATACTAGGTCTAACGTCCGTCCCTACGTAATAGGACACCCTACGTAATAGGACGTAAATGTATATTTTGCAAGTTATCTTACTACCCTTACATTTCCTAGTCTTTCCCTTAGTAAATACTTTAATTATCGACCTATCGCGCACTGTTTCTAACTATTTTTATGTTAAGAGGTGCCTGTAATATCTAGATATTTACTATCGAAGTGTGTAACTAGATTTGCGTAAAATCTTCGTATAATACTACAGCTTGTTAGGAGGCTAATAAGTAGTCAAAACATATATATAAACATAGCCTACCTCTTACGCTAGTAGCCTAGTCGAACTTATATGTAGCGTAGGCAGTACTAGTGCTGTTGTAGGGATGAAAAAGTAATCGCTTAGTAAGGGCAAGCTACGAAGCTCGGATAATTCGGATACTAACAAGCTTGCTAGTCGCCGACCTCGGGTAGAACAGTAATCTTATTTGCGGTATATATAGTATATAAAGGCAGACGAATAACTATATTACCTAACTCGCGCTATATCACGTGTAACGTATATGCTATTATATAGATTACTTAGATAACAGATACTGTGCGCGCGTCTTAATATTACAATACTAGTATAGCGATCCCCTATATACGTTACTATAGTAGCTTTCTAAACCTGTACTACTACTTATTCGACTTCTGTATACTCTCTTTTTTGTTAGAACACGTCGATCGTAAAATAGTCGGGATCTGTTACTTCTATACATTCGTCCTCGCTACATCTTACCGTACGTTTAAGCTGTCTATACCGCCTACTAATCCTTCTAATTCGTAGCGTATCTCTTTAAGAGCGCCTATAGTAGAGATCGTACTAGGATGCTCCTTACCTAGTCTCTTAATCCTGCTGTTAATAGCCTAATACTATAGCTACTCCGCCTCCTTCTATTGTCCTTAATTACGATACGTCGCAGCGAGGTTACCTATACTAGTTAGCGTTAAGGGATAATCGGGGCCTAGCGTCGCCTGCCTTATCTCTATTACCTTTACCTACAGCTGCTCCGCCTCCTTCTACCGTCCTTAATTACGATACGTCGTAGCGAGGTGTAGCTACTCCGCCTCCTTTAATCGTTCTTAATTTATATACGTTATAGCGAGGTTAGCTATGCTACGTAGCGTCGAGGGATAATCGGGGCCTAGTGTTGCCTACCTTATCTCTATTACCTTCACCTCTAGCTACTCCGCCTCCTTCTACTGTTCTTAATTACGATACGTCGACGCGAGGTTAACTATGCTAGTTAGCGTTGAGGGATAATCGACACCTAGCCTCGCCTAGCTTATCTCTATTACCTTTACCTCTAGCTGCTCCGCCTCCTTCTACCGTCCTTAATTACGATACGTCTCTATAAGGTTGCCTATACTACGTAGCGTATCGGGATAATCGGCACCTAGCGTCGCCTACCTTATCTCTATTACCTTTACCTATAGCTGCTCTACCTCCTTCTACCGTCCTTAACTATAGTACGTCGTAGCGAGGTTAGCTATACTACGTAGCGTGTCGGGATAATCGACACCTAGCCTCGCCTAGCTTATCTCTATTACCTTTACCTCTAGCTGCTCCGCCTCCTTCTACCGTCCTTAATTACGATACGTTAACGCGAGGTTAACTATGCTAGTTAGCGTATTAGGATAATCGGTACCTAGCCTCGCCTGCTTTATCTCTATCACCTTTACCTCTAGCTACTTCGCCTCCTTCTACCGTCCTTAATTCTAGTACGTTAAGGCGAGGTTAGCTATGCTGCTTAGCGTCGAGGGATAATCGGCACCTAGCCTCGCCTAGCTTATCTCTATTACCTTTACCTCTAGCTGCTCCGCCTCCTCCTACCGCCCTAAGTTACGCAATACATCTCCTAGTATCGCTATACTATCTATTGCTTGCTCCCTATTCTCTCTAAACACCGACGTTCGTGCTTACATTAACGCTACTACTATAGTCTCCGCTACTGCCTACTATCTATTCGTTCGTACGTACTACACCGTATTATATATTACTGTAGCCTAGTTAGAGAGACTCGCTCTACTAGATACTTTATAACCTGCTACAACCTGTGCGTATAGGAAAAGCACCTAACACCTCGACTAGTTCTTGTAATAGCTGCTAGGGAAAGCTTAATTAAGACGGTAGAGGAAGCAGCCTTAAAACTTGTCCGACTCGTTCCGGTCCTCTAGCTACATCCGTGTCGCATCCTATACTAGCTAGTGCATCTCCTAGCTCGACCGATCTGCTATAGCGGAGATAAACGAAAAGCTTCGGAGCATTACTACGTCGTCTTCGAATCTGTCTACTGCCTAGTTACTATCGTTAGAGTCTAAACTGCTGTCTTTATTGTCCGGAATGCTGCTACTATCTCGTACTAAGCTCTCCGGAATAGCCTGTCGGTCGTAAAAGCTTATTACTAATAACAGGTCTACTGCTAAGGGCCGCGTCTTAACGATATACTCGAATAAGATCTGCTATGTTACTAGGATCGAGCTACTTACTTCGTTATACTTGCGATTAGGAAACTGTTTGTCGCGCTAGAGTAGGCTTGTCCTCGACCTACTACTCCTCTCTAGCGTGTCGAGATACTGCTCGACCGAGTACCTCGGCTAGCGCTCGCGAATAAACGCCGCTACTTATACTATCGCGAGCAGGAGACGGTCGAGCGCTGCTACTAGCTTCTTATAACCTAGGCCTGCTTTAGCGCCTAACTTCTTCTCGAGCAGTGCCTTTATATAAGTGTTGTCTATCGGTAGCACCTTAATCGTTTAGCCGCTATGTACTACCTGCTACGCCTCGCTCTTACTTCGTAAAGTTATTAGCACCAACCCGTGCTTATATACTAGTAGGTAGTCGATAAGCCGTCGTCTCTACTGCCTGTCCTCTACTAAGGTAGGTAGTGCTAGTAGGAAAGTCGTATTATCGACGTTATCTAGTATAATTACCTACTTACGCTTGTTCGTATCGCTAAGCTAGTCGCGGAACAGCTAGAAGATGTCTGCCTTTAGGTTACGACGGCTATAGATCTTCGTTGTATCGGCGTTGTCGCGTACGCTCTGCTCGAAGCGCGCCGCCGTACCTACATATAGCTACAGTACCTATATCTACAGCGACTGCTCTCGCACCCGTCGCACGTATTTAATAGCTAGCTAGGTCTTCCTACTATTGTGTTAGTACCTATCGGTCTTACTTTTAAAGTGCTGATACCCTGCCTTACCTAGCTCTACTAGCGCTACCCTCGCTCTAGGCGCCGATAGCTTAGCGGAGATCTCGTCGCGGAGCGCTAGCCGATCGACGTAGTTAGGATCGCGGAGGAGCGGGACGGTAGAAGACGGGGTCGGTAGTGTTTCTCTACGTTCTAGTGCGCGGCTAATGTTAATATTAGCGCTACGTACTAGGCGGGGTAGGGTCTGTACTAGGCGGAAGGTAGATCTTTATAGGCGCGTTAGCTACACTAATACCTACGCTATAGTTAATAGGTTCGAACGAGACCGTCGCGTATCCCTATGCTATAATCGTATCGTGTTAGTGTAAGCTGTCGTTAAGGAGGTTAGTACTAGACAAGGCTATATACGCTACGATAGGCGCAACAACCCCGCAGTCTTAGCTAGCTATAGCAGGCATGCCGTGTTTATCGTACTAACTGTTGCGATTGCCTGCTAGAACATCTACCCCCTCCTATCTCCTACAACATCTAATCCCGACCTATACACCGAAGCTATAGCCGACCCGTTAAGTATCGTAGCTAGAGTTGTTAGCATCGTCGTTCCCGCGCTATACGGTACGCGCGTCCTTATCGACGACATAAAAAGAATTATCGACGCGCTAGAGGCTATTCGAGCCCTTTAAGCGGATCTTAACTCTATAGGACTAGCTCTCGAATCCCTCTAAGCTATTCCTAAATCTAAATAGTAGTCGCTCGGCTCGATAGTAGTAGCGTAATTAAAGGATACAGTAAAGACCTGCGGATCAGCCTACGATACGTTCCGTAACGACTTATAACGATAGACCCGACATTTACGCAGCGGTAAACTGTCGTAGCGAGACCGCGCTAATATAGGGTTCTTTAAGGAAAAGCAGATTAGAGCTATATCGCAGCATCTGTAGAGTTGCTAGCTTACCTGCTCTTCTGTCGCTAGCATAGGAACACTATATAGTAATACCGTCTTTAGACTTATATAAGGGGGCTAATATTCGATAGATACGCCTCTTTACGAACTAGTTATCTAACGGCCGAGCTTAGAAACACGATCGCAAAAAGTCGTAATAACTTGTCTAGTATCGTATAGTAGAACAGTAGCGAGATCGTACTTATCCGCTAATCTCTTATAGAGCTAACTGTCGACGACACTACCTCAAATAACGACGAAGAGGATAACCGCATTAGTGTAGAGATATAGCTATCCGAGCAAAAGAATGTACTAGTACTAGCCTAGGCTTTATTTATATAGCTATAATCGATGCTCTAGGATAAGAAGATCGAAACGCTTACAGTAGGAAGAGGTAGAAGTACAAATATATCCTTTAGGTCTATTACTAACGGATTTAGGGTCGGGGTTAGTAATACTAAGATTAAAGTAACCTTTAGCAGTCCTTCTGCCGCTAGTATTTAGCACCTTCGTAGTAGCAATGTTAGAGAATTAGATACATAACCTATATATAGGTACGAGCGAGCAGAGCGGACTAACTTATATATTAAACATACTTCGATTAGACGTATAGACGTAATATATGTACCTGTTTAGATAGTCTAATCCTCGTAATAGACTAGACTCGACGAAAGACTATCGCTAGCTTACGATATTTCGTGCTACCTGTATCCTTTATTACACGTATCTTCTAAAGCCTATAAAGGAAAGTAATAAAGAAGTTATAGCTATAGAATCGAATAGCTACTTAACAGACCGATTGCCTTAATCTAAGCTTTTACCTCTCTTGTCCTGTTCTTATGTTACTACCTACCTTAGCTGTTGTCTCTCTAGATCCCTTTTTCGATTTCTTTAACTCTTTCTAATCGCGCTTACACTAAGCTCTAATACTGTTCTTATACTATATAATTATTACTTTTCTAACAATAGTCGCCCTTGTCGCTTGTCTAACGAATCTGTCGTTCCCTTACTTAAACAGAACCCTGTTCTTGTTAAGCAGGAGTACGCGTTCACTAAATACGCCTTCTGCTGCCTTAGCTAGCTTCTAGATATAGCACTTAGAGACGCTAGGTGCTTTCGCGCCGCGATAACTTATGCTAGAGGTAGGATTGCTTCGTACATAAAGTACATTAGATTTTGCTAAGTACAAACTCTAGACAGTGCGCTCTATATTGTAGGCTTTGCTAAAGGTCTCTACTAGACCGATAGATACTAATAAGGGAACAGGTAGTCCGCCTTTCGAAGTCCTATCGACTTCTATACTACTATATCCGCGCGACTAGCACCCTTTAAAGTTCTAACACAAGAACAGCCTCTAGACTATAAGTCTCGCTTATATTACCTTAAATACTTCCTAGCTTTAGCGTTCCTGTTATCCGTATTATCTTACTAGTTAGCTATAACGACTCTGCTTTAATTATGTTATATTTACGCTTCCGACTATGTTTCTCTTACTTAGTTTTCTCTTTAGCAATCTCTTTTTTCACCCGTTCCGCACGCGCTTATACTAAATCTTTATAGCTTACTACTCTTACCTTCCCTAACACTAATAACTTTATAGAGCGTTGAACTTTAGCTTTATTGTTCATCTTAAATAAGAACTGAATCTAGTTACGCTAGATAACATTCTTAGTAAGGAATGTTTAAGCGGCCTTAGTAAGCTTCTATACGTGCCTTTAGAGGTCGTTTTTGCCTCGCGGGTTAAGTAATTACACATCGTGTAAGACGATTAAATCCTATAGGGTTATAAGTGCTTCGATTAACATAGGCGTTATAGGGGTTATCGGTATTATAGGTACCCTCGGAGCAGTTAGTGCCTCGTTATACAAGGTAGGACTAGTAACTACTATATTAACTCCTACTAGTTTAGGTAAGGGTTTCGCTAAATCCTTTAACACCCTATCCGGATTGAACGGAAACAGTCTACTTTTGCTCTATTCTATAAGGATGTTTCGCTTCGTAAAAGCCCTTTCTCTAGTAGGGCTATATAGAGAAGTGAAATGCTCCTTGTTTACAGTATTTATACCTCTACGTTCTATCCGCTCGACGTTGTTACGATAGGCGGTCTTTAACGGAGCAAACACAGCAACATTATAAGGCTAGAGCTTATAAGATGTATAAGACAGGAGACGACACAGAATAATGCGGTTAGCGAAGTAATACTCTAAGATCTTAAGCGTCTTATATGTGCCGAACCTATTATAGATTAGCACCTACGGTTTGTTGTTAGCTCTTTCCCTAGTCTATAAGTCGAATACGCACTTTAGCTACTTAAAGCTAATCGTCGAGTCGGTATATCTAGACTCGGAGCAGGTATAGTGCTATCTAGGGGTAGGGAATGTTGTCTAATTACTTCGATAGGTCGAGGCTAGCTAAATAATTATAGGGTTTAAGGACCTACTGTTAGCACTAATGCATTCTATTGTAGTTACGGTCGTCCGCTTAACACGTGCGCCTCGATAATCTCTTATATTATCCTTTGCTATAAGAACTTTTATAGAGCTAAGTATAGACAACATTACTCTAGTTTCGTCTATATTATAAACATTCTCTAGTAAGATTTCTACATCTTATACTACCTTCTTTATTACCTTAAACCAATATATAATCTTTATATAGATATTCTTCTTATGCCGGTTCTAGTTAAGTGCCTTAACTCTTCTAGCTTTGAGCTCCGGATAACGAGTCTCTAGAGCCTTAGCCTAGTTCTTCCTAGGAGGCTTAAGCGGTCGCTAGGATAAAGGTCTATAGTAAGCAGTACTAAAGGCTATAGAAGGTAGATACTTTATTCGTACAGGATGTCCTAGCGCAGATATATGTAAGATAAAGTCCACTATTACCGTCTCTTTAGATAGCGTGAGATACTACTAGCTTTAGCCTTTAACTCCGATCGAATGTTGTCTATATACGCGGCGATAGAGAGTCGAGCGCGGTACTCCACTGCTGTCTACGAGGGCGCGATACGATCTAGTTACGTAAGCAGGAACAGCCTGTGCTAGCACCCGACTAGCCTGATCTATAATCAATAGTAAGTCGGTGTTATACTAGACAATATAAACGACGAGGACGAAGCGAAGCATAGCGCGCGGTAGAATTACCTATGTGTTTATAGAATCTCCTAGAAAGCATATCTTACGCGCTATACTATATAAGACCCTACCGAGTTAGCTAAGAATAGGCTCGCTAGTAGCCGAAGTAGCCGACTGCTATATAGGAGGCTGTTCTAGTACGTAGCTAGCCTAGACTGTAGGGATGTTGCGCTAGCTATAGCGTAGTATAGCATTATCTTGTTCTTACCTCCTCTAAGAGCATTCGTACTAACACGATGCAATTATAGCACAGGCAAATGCGACCGTATCGGTTAAGCGTATTAATAGGGGCGTCGGTATTAGTGTAGCTAACGCGCCTATAACGATCTACCTTCTGCCTAGTACAGACCCTACCCCGCCTAGTATGTAGCGCTAATGTTAACATCCGCTACATACTAGAATGTAGAGAAACAGCACTGACCCCGTCTTCTACCGTCCCGCTCCTCTACGATCCTAACTACGTCGATCGGCCTATACTTTGCGACGAGATCTCTACTAAGCTATTAGCGGCTAGAGCGAGGGTAGCGCTAGTAGAGCTAGGTAGGGCAGGGTATTAGCATTTCGAAAGCAAGACCGATAGGTACTAACATAATAGTAGGAAGACCTAGCTAGCTATCGAATATATACGACGCGTATAAGAGTAGTCGCTATAGACATAGGTGCTATAGCTATACGTAGGCACAGCGGTACGCTTCGAGTAGAGCGTACGCGACAACGCAGACGCGACGAAGATTTATAGCCGTCGTGACCTAAAGGCGGACATCTTCTAGCTGTTCTACGACTAGCTCGGCGATACGAATAAGGGTAAGTAGGTAATTATGCTAGACAACGTCGATAATACGACTTTCCTACTAGCACTACCTACCTTAGTAGAGGACAGGTAGTAGAGACGACGGCTTATCGACTACCTACTAGTATATAAGCACAGGTCGGTGCTAATAACTTTACGAAGTAAGAGCGAGGCGTAGCAGGTAGTATATAGCAGCTAAACGATTAAGGTGCTACCGATAGACAACACTTATATAAAGGCACTGCTCGAGAAGAAGTTAGGCGCTAAAGCAGGCCTAGGTTATAAGAAGCTAGTAGCAGCACTCGACTATCTCCCGCTCGTAATAGTATAGGTAGCGGCGTTTATTCGCGAGCGCTAGCCGAGATAGTCGGTCGAGTAGTACCTTAACGAGCTAGAACGGAGCAGTAGGTCGAGGACAAGCCTGCTCTAGCGCGACGAGTAGTTTCCTAATCGTAAGTATAACGAGGCGAGTAGCTTAATATTAGTAACATAGCAGATCTCGTTTAAGTATATCGTTAAGGCGCGGCCTGTAGTAGCAGACCTCCTGTCGGTAATAAGCTTCTACGACCGACAGGCTATCCTAGAGAGCTTAGTGTATAATAGTCGGGCAGTAGACGGGTTTAAGGACGACGTAGCGATACTCCGAAGCTTCTCCTTTATCTCCGCTATAGCGGATCGGTCGAGCTAGGAGATGTACCAACTAGTGTAGGATACGACACAGATGTAGTTAGAGAACTAGGGCGAGTTAGATAAGTTTTAAGACTGCTTCCTCTACCGTCTGTATTAGGCTTTCCCTACTAGCTATTACGAGAACTAGTTAAGGTGTCGGGTGCTTTTCCTACACGTATAAGTTGTAGTAGGCTACAAGCTATCGCGCAGAGACGCTCTCTTAGACTAGGCAACGGTAATATACAACGTATCGTAGTATACGTGTAGCGTTAAGGTAGGTAAGAACGTCGGCGTTTAGAGAGAATAATAAGCGAACATTAGATAGTACAGCGATAATAGGACATATGCTACGTGCTTAAGGACGGTAGAAGGAGGCGGAGTAGCTAGAGGTAAAGGTAATAGAGATAAGGTAGGCGAGGCTAGGTACCGATTATCCCGACACGCTACGTAGTATAGGTAACCTTATAGAGATATATCGTAAGTAAGGACGGTAGAAGGAGGCGGAGTAGCTATAGGTAAAGGTAATAGAGATAATGTAGGCGAGGCTAGGTACCGATTATCCCGACACGCTATATAGTATAGGCAACCTCGCCTTAACGTACATAAATTAAGGACGGTAGAAGGAGGCGGAGTAGCTAGAGGTAAAGGTAATAGAGATAAGCTAGGTAACGCTAGGTACCGATTATCCTAATACGCTAAGCAGTATAGGTAACCTCGCCTCGACGTATCGTAATTAAGGACGGTAGAAGGAGGCGGAGTAGCTAGAGGTGAAGGTAATAGAGATAAGCTAGGCAACGCTAGGTGCCGATTATCCTAATACGCTAAGTAGTATAGCTAACCTTGCCTCGACGTACTAGAATTAAGGACGGTAGAAGGAGGCGGAGCAGCTAGAGTTAAAGGTAATAGAGATAAAGCAGGCGACGCTAGGTGCCGATTATCCCTCGACGCTAACTAGTATAGCTAACCTCGCCTCGACGTGTCGCAATTAAGGACAGTAGAAGGAGGCGGAGTAGCTAGATATAAAGGTAATAGAGATAATGTAGGTAACGCTAGGTGCCGATTATCCTAACACGCTAACTAGTATAGCTAACCTCGCCGCGATGTACCGCAATTAAGGACGGTAGAAGGAGGCGGAGCAGCTAGAGGTAAAGGTAATAGAGATAAGGTAGGCGAGGCTAGGTGCCGATTATCCCGACACGCTAACTAGTATAGCTAACCTTAGCGTAACGTACTCGATGTAAAGGAAAGAAGATAAAGCGGAACTATTAAAGGTAAAGGTAATAGAGATAAGGTAGGTAACGCTAGGTGCCGATCATCCCGACACGCTAACTAGTATAGGCAACCTCGCCGCGACGTACATAAATTAAGGACAGGGAAAGAAGGCGGCGTAGCTAGAGGTAAAGATAATAGGGATAAAGCAGGTAACGCTAGGTGCCGATTATCCTAATACGCTAAGTAGTATAGGTAACCTCGCCTTAACGTATATAAATTAAGGATAGTAGAAGGAGGCGGAGTAGCTAGAGGTAAAGGTAATAGAGATAAGCTAGGCGACGCTAGGTGCCGATTATCCCGACACGCTAAGTAGTATAGGCAACCTCGCCTTAACGTATCGTAATTAAGGACAGTAGAAGGAGGCAGAGTAGCTAGAGGTAAAGGTAATAGAGATAAGCTAGGCGACGCTAGGTACCGATTATCCCTCGACGCTAACTAGTATAGCTAACCTTGCCTCGACGTACTAGAATTAAGGACGGTAGAAGGAGGCGGAGTAGCTAGAGGTAAAGGTAATAGGGATAAGGCAGGTAACGCTAGGTGCTAATTATCCTGATACGCTAAGTAGTATAGGCAACCTCGCTGCAACGTATCGTAAGTAAGGACAGTAGAAGGAGGCGGAGCAGCTATAGGTAAAGGTAATAGAGATAAGGTAGGCGAGGCTAGGTACCGATTATCCTAACACGCTAACTAGTATAGCTAACCTTAGCGTAACGTACTCGATATAAAGGAAAGAAGACAAAGCAGAACTATTAAAGGTAAAGGTAATAGAGATAAGGCAGGCGACGCTAGGTACTGATCATCCCGATACGCTAACTAGTATAGGCAACCTCGCCGCGACGTACATAAATTAAGGATAGGGGAAGGAGGCAGCGTAGCTACTATATTAGGTTGTTAAAGGCAGGATTAAGAGACTAGGTAAGGAGTATCCTAGTACGATCTCTACTATAGCCGCTCTTAAAGAGATATAGCACGAAGTAGAAGAGTTAGTAGGCGGTATAGATAGCTTAAACATATAGCAAGATATAGCGAGGACGAATGTATAGAAGTAAGAGATCCTAACTATCTTACGATCGATATGTTCTAACGAAAAAGAGAGCATATAGAAGTCGAATAAGTAGTAGCATAGGCTTAGAAAGCTACTATAGCGATATATATAAGGGTTTACTACACTAGCTTGCTATATTAAGACGCGAGTACAGTATCTATTATCTAAGTAATCTACGTAATAGTATATACGTTATACGTAATCTAGCGTTAGTTAGGTAATATAGTTATTTGTCTACCTTTATGTACTATATACTGTAAATAAGATTACCCTTCCGCCTAAGCTCGGCGACTAGTAAGCTTGTTAGTATCCGAAGTATCTAAGCCTCGCTACTTACTCTTACTAAGTAATTACTTTTTTATCCCTATAATAGCACTAGCAATGCTTACGCTATACATAAGTTTAACTAGGGTACTAGCGTAAGAGGCGGGCTATGTCTATATATGTGTTTTAACTACCTATTAGCCTCCTAACGAGCTGTAGTATTATACGAAGATTTTGCATAAGTCTAGTTATACACTTCGATAGCGGATCTCTAGATATTGCGGGCACCTCTCGATATAAAAACAGCTAGAAACAGTGCGCGATAGGTCAATGATCAAAGTGTTCACTAAGAGAAAGACTAGGAAATGCGAGGGTGGCGAGATAGCTTGCAAAATGCACGTTTGCGTCCCATTACGCAGGGTGTCCTACCACGCAGGGACGGACGTTATAAGAGATTCTTCGGGAGATGGCAGGGAAGTGCGATTGCCGGGGAGTCGGGAGGAAAGGGAATGGTGGAGGGGGGACGAGGATTGTCAAACGCTTGACCGATTGTGAAAAGTCGAGTGCAATGGCAGGAGGTATGAGGTATGCGGTATACTGGGTTGGGTTGCAGAGGTCCGGTCGCGAAGTGATGTAGGTACAGTGCCGTAGGTGCACGTACTTGCCTGATCTGGGGCACTTCTGTCCTATCTCAAGCTAAGAGGCGCGGTGTGCTTTGCCGTCACCGACACGAATTGGAATGATAGATTCGATCTGTAAAATAGCATACTTGCAATAATTATCTATTCATTCACTCATATATATATATTAATGACTCAGAATAGAAAAGACGCATAGCGCGCGCCTCTCACCTCCCTCGCCGACTATTCACCTTCTCCACCTGACTGAACTCGGTGTTATCCTGCTCAAACATATAGTCGGTATTGTTCGTCTTGGTGAGATGCAGCTCCAACGCCTCGTTGCCGTGCTCGTGCACCGCCTCACCCTTGGCGATCCGGCTGAGTGAATCCCGCATGAGCATCTCATAGTAGCCCGTCGCGAAGAGGGTCGCGGGGACGTTGACGAGGATTGCGATCCAGGAGTAGCTGTGGTAGGAGAAGACGTCGCCGCCGTAGAAGATGGTGGCGACGATGCGGGTGCCGAGATCACGCGCCAGGTTCGTCGAGATGGTGATGTCGGCGAAGCCCCAGATCATGGTGGCGTAGGCGAGGCCGATGACGAAGGGGGCGGAGGAGGGGGAGACGAAGGGGTTGGCCGGGTCGAGGCAGGCCCAGATGACGATGCCAATGTAGGCGTCGACGAACCATTCGATCATGAAGAGGTAGCCGAGATTGGTCTGGTCGGGGTTGGGTAGAGGCGCGAGGATGCTGGCGGGCCCGCCGTTGAAGACGTTGCCCATGCCGCCGGCGACGGTGGTGGCGGAGAAGGCGCTGATTTGCTGGTGGTACGTGCCCATGAGGACGAGGCCGGCCATGAAAGCGCCTGAGGGGGGTGAATTAGTGGAGGGTGTGGGAGAGGGAATGGAGGAACGATCCAACGAACCGAAGATCTGAGCGAAGATGTAGTAGGGCACCTTCTTCCAGGGGAAGTCTTGCCAGATGGCGAAGCAGATGGTGATGGCGGGATTGAAGTGGCCACCCGAGGTCGACGCACAGGTGATGATGGCGAAGGCGATACCGATGGCGTAGGCGAAGCCGACTTGGAGGATGCTGCCGTAGAAGGGGAGTTCTTCATGAAGGGTGAAGGATGCGGTCGATGCGATGCCCGGCAGAACGTAGACTGTGAGGGAGTATGAGCTTTCGGGTTCTGCCTTCGATCCGACTACCATCGATGGAAGGAGATCACTGACAGAACACTCCGGTGGCCTCTGCCATCATCTCTCGCAGCCATCGTGGACGAGAATGCTCAAAGTCGAGACGCCGTTGCGAGACCGGCTTCGATTTGACGACGTGGCGGGGGACATGTGTTTGAGCGGCTTCTGTGACACCGACTTCGAGATCGTTGGTATGCAACTGCAGGATCAAAGTCAGCGTCTGTCACTCGCGGTGAATAGAAGAAGGTGAACTGACCCGCTGCATGCTATTATCGGACGACGCCATCGTGGATGAGATGAATGCTCGCGAACGAGACGAGTGATGAGCGAGGACGGACAGGGAGGATCAGCAAGTCGAGGAACGAAGACAGCGAGCGAGAGCAACGAGACGACCCCAGCAGATCGCAACGAGCAGGGATCTCGCCATGTATATGTAGCAGATCCATCCAGGGCATATCTGTCGATTCTATCCTACCCCAGCAGACCCCACACGCAGCCTGACGATGATCCTGGCCGCGCCGGCAGATGGTGGGTGGATAATGACATGCGCAGCTCGCGTGGCCCAGTGTATCCCGCTGCACATGAGTGGGACTTGGTCGAAGCGAGGACGACTCCCAGGGATCCGGACGGCCAAGGACGCATGTTCGGTGCATGAACAGCAGCATGACCCCTCTGGTGATGCCGATCTCTCGCTGGATATGGACGCGGCGTGAGGAACCAACAGAGCTGCCAGATTCGACCATGGTCGCGTATTCAATCCTGCATCATCGCTAGGTACTGTTGCATCCTGTAAAGACATGGAGTCGAATGAACGTTTCTGACAAGGCACCAGCTGGTAGACTGTCTTCCCAGCCCGTCCTCGCCCCCGACATCATCCCAACAACACTGTACGATACTTACGCGCAGCTGACGATGCTCACCTCACACTCCCCCAGGATCCGCCAACAACATCCTCCTGTCACGCTATCCCCATATCTGCCTATCTCCCGTGCGGGGGACACAGGATTGTGGAGGCGGGTCCCCCCATAATAAATCTTGCACAGAGCCTTACCGTACCGTACGCGCCAGTCATGTCGTCGTCGACCCCGGCCAGCCAACTAATAAAACCCGGCCTACCGGGTAAGAATGTCACATCGGCATCGTCGGACGGACGATTCATCACCACCTTCCCGTCACGTCAGATATTGGGAACAATCTGAGTCGCCAAGACTTGCTGTGCCGCCAACCCAGTATTGCAACTGTACTGTACTGTATACATGGCTCCGCGGGCATACTCTACACCACGGCAGCGGTCGACACAAGCCCTCGAGATATACGAAGGGTCAAAGGCAAAGCCGGTGCTGCCGGATGTAACATTTACCCGACCACCACTACAGAACAAGCAAATGTCGTCGACGACCAAGACGACCAAGCCAGCCACTGTCGCGCGGGTGGCGCGTGGGCGCCGTCAGCCACGTACGAAGCTTGACGTTCAAGTTTGCGGCTCCTATGTACTGTACATACGGCATGTCACGATCTAAATGAATCGAATCGACGACGGCTAAAAGCATTCGCGTGACGTGACGTGACGACGCCATGAGTCTGCATGTGTCTACCCGTACATGAGTTCGCATTCATACGAAGGCATAAGGCAGAAATCCCGGCAAATCGACTCGATGTAGCTTACCGACTCCTCACTCCCTCCTCCGCCCCCATACTATATTATAGCGCTCCCATCACACATGTCGTCGCCGCGTGGATGGAGAGTTGCAGGACCGCGAAGAGGAAACGGCAGTCTACGGTCATTGAGAAAGTGGGTGTTCTCATGCAGACAGTCAATGACATATCTCATCGCTTCATAATAAAATACATACAGCAGACCACTCACCCATGCCGCCCATGCATTCGCTAGGTATGTACACACGGTCCCGTAGGTACAGTAAACAAGTATCGCTTGCTCACCTTAACGATGAGTACAGTATTTCACGGCTCGGTTCAGCAGTCCCCGAGCCCGCGTATTCCTCACCCGCTCACAAACCGTTGTGTCATGGATTATCACGGCTATTAGGTACAGTCCATGGCTGGCGTCGCTAAGCATGATGGATTCGGTTGGCATGCAGCATGTGATGGGGTGGAGATCTGCCGGGCTTGGAAGCCGATGTCTGCTACTGTATCTTGCCACCATACACTACCAAATGGTCGGGATACAGTAGGAGGCAAAGAGGCTTGGTGGATCGATCGTATCTTGGTGTCATGTCATATAATAATGCAAGGATGATGGATGCGGAAGGTCACGAGGACCGGCTTATGGGGTTTCGGGAAGGTTGATGGACACACGCGGATACCGCAGGCAGGACAAATGAACGTTCATCTCATAACCTCATGCACGGAGCGGAGAATGCTCGCTCCCGGTGCCGGCTCTATATGATACAAGAAGCTGAATCTACAGTACTCAAAGCTGGCACGACCCGGCCCACGAGTCGTATGACCAATACAAACACAATCCGCAAGTACACCAACATCAATGCCTCGCTCGAAGTCCCAGATCCTCCTGCTGCAGTAGTCGCGCAAGTCGTTCATCTTCGGTCTCGTAATCATTGGGTGCGTGGCCTGAGGCAGAAGTACGGTCCACACCTTTGGTTGGAGTGCTGGACGTGTTTTTGCTGTGACTCGACCCATTGGCCAGCTGCCGTCGTTTCAATTCAGGGGACTGTGATGGGATCGATGCTGGTGGCTGATACAGTGGAAGACCATTCGCCACCTCATTCACCAACTCTTCAGTAGAATCACCATTCACCTCAACCGTCTCCCGTGGAGATAGACCATGGGCGACTTGCTCGAAATCCAACCCTTTTCCATCTGCATCCGGTAGTGAGACACCACTGTCAACGCTGCCGTCCGACTTGACCATACGATCAAGTTGTGGTGATGTGTCTGACAAGTCGTGATGATGTGGTTGGTCATGTGGACGTCCGCCAGCCGACATCTGCAACGTCACTTGCTCGTGTGGGCCATTCATGTCCAGAACTTCGTTGGCGATTTGCTCCAGAGATTGAAGCTGAAATTGACCAGAAGGCTGCTGAATGTTCTGATACTGATGGAACACGTCATGATCGATCCTGCCTGATTGATGATCATCGGGCATGTTGAACAGATCCGGGTCAAGCGGAGGTTGGTCTTGCGAATAATATGGTTTTGAGACTGCTTCAGTGGTAGGAACGACATGACCATTCGACGGCTTCACATCCCCGGGCATCGATTGCGTGAATTGCATTGCCGGCGCGAACACAATCCCGTCCGTCCCTTTGGGCTTCTTCTTGATCTGCGATGGGCTGCCCTCTTCTGTTGATTGCCGCTTCTTGGACGGGAGTGTGCCTCTCGGGACAGGGTTTTCTGCTGCCTTGACGGGGTCGACATTCCCGTTCTCGTCATGAACGCATCTTCGCTGATGCGAAGATCAGTATACACTCATGGCATGGACGCGACATCATCAACATCACTCACCTTGGACTTCCGACAATCATAACACGCCTTACTTCGGCCACGTTTCGTCGGATCTCCAAACATTGCCACTCCATTCATCGTCATCGGAATGTTCGCGTTGATGTACGCATTCGTGCCGGGTTGAGGTGTGCGATGTTCGTCGGTGGCGAAGAACGAACCCCCGTTGGCCGAGTGCGCCATCGGGGATTGGGTGCCATCGAGTTGACCCCGTTGCTGAAGCATGATGCTGTCGTGGTAGTCTGCAGGGAATTGCGATTGTATTGATGGGTCGACGGGTATGCCGAATGGAATCTCCGTGACGAGCTCCTTGTGCTTGCATCTGATGCGCCTCCTGCGACATGCATCACATGCGACCCGCTTCGGCCCCAACACCGAGGTTTTGGGCGTACTCACGTACGAAGCATTCATGGTGGAGATCATTCCAGAGACGGGCGAGGTGATGTCCGATGGTTGTGCCGGCGAAAATTGATGGGTTTGATGATCGGATGAGGGTCGAGGAGGTTGCGCTTCCAGCGCGACTTTTTGGCTTGGCGGTGGCGTAATCCTCACGGTCTGATTGGACGAAGCTCTGTCCATTAAACGTCCACTTTGTCGATCAGGTGCAACGCGGAATGCAGCCATCGCTTCTTTGCGCTCCATCTCTTTCAAGGCGCGCGCTGATAGTTTCTTCTGAGGGCCTTCTTCGTTGGGGAGCACCGCGTCAGGATGAGCCCACGCAGGCGGGTCTTCCGATCTTTTCCAAGCAACCTGCGCGATGTCAGCCACGATATCATCAGTCGAATCACAAGCTCATTCACGTACCCATTCACCGAAACGGCGTGCTATCTCGAGCGGTTCGCCGTGACCTTTGGGGATGCCGGTGTTCACCCGTCTCATCCGATCCTGTGTCACGCCCTCGATACGTCCCAGCACCAGCATCACTGTTCGAAAGACGTAGGCTGCCAGATCGGGTAACCCGTCCAACTCTGCTTTGGAGTAGTAGCGAGCGTTACGCGCGCCAGGCCGAAGATCATTCGCGGCAACATCGCCATCGAAATCTTGCCAAATTGGCACCGTGCGTTCGAAGCGTTTCCCGGCGTGTAAAAGCTGGCTGACCTCTCGCGGCAGCGGATCTTCCGATAAGTACTGCAGCACAGTATACCACATGATCCGCTGGAAGAACGGGTATCGGAACTTCATCGGAGTGTGATTGTTCTGCTCGACTTCCACCACCTTGAATTGGTTTTGGAACGACATCCGTGTGAGAAAGTTGCCGCCAATGACTAGACTGGTCTCCGGCGTCCAGACTGCATGGATCCATCCAGAAGGAATCAACATGGTATCGCCCTCTTTCAAGTCCACACGATAGCACTCCTTGGTGATATGTGGGAGGAATGTAAAATTCTGCTCGGGGCTTTCGTTCCACTCCTCGTACGCTTTCAGATGTTTGGGCTTAGGAGGAATGAAGAAGAAAGTCTTCTTGCCCTTCAAGATATGGTAGTAGACGCTGCTTCCGCCGAAATCGATGTGAAAGTCCGTGTAGCTGTCGGCTACGGACATCAAGCAATAGAATTGCACATTCGGCCATTTCCCCTTGTCCTTCTCCTCTTGAGGCCAAACAGAGTCTTGGAGATCGATATCACGAACAATCTTCGGACGGCGTAAAAGACGTCCTAGTTTCGTTTGTGACACCTCCAGACTGATGACATTTCGAATCGACTTATCTTCACCCTCGTCCTCATAATAGTCTGCCCAGCGACCAAGATTCCACTTGCCTCCTGAGTTCTGCGTTTTGACGTCGATGACATCCAAGGGGTAGTCGGCACCGACAAGGTTACATACTTGGCGGACCGTGAGATTCTCTGGCATCACCATATCCAGTTTGTCCTGGCCATGATCAGGTACTGCGTCGTATTCGAAGTCTTCCGGAAGTAGGTCGTCCAGCGAGGCATCTCCGGTGTCGTCAGCACACTTGCCATCCAACTCCGACTTTGCAGCCCTTCTCCTCTCCCATGGTCGAGGGTTGAACTCTGCCGGGATGCACAGCGGTTCCGTGAAAAGATCGCTTCTCTCAAAGATCTCTCGCGTCACCATCTCTGGTCGAACAATCCTGAAGCTCTTCTCGTCGAACGTAAATGTACCATCCTTGATAGGTTGGATATAGTGGTGTTCCGTACTTTCTTCACTCGTCTTCAGCACCCCTCTTTGCAGCTCAGCATAATCCACCGAAGCATGTGCACGAGTGCTCTTCCGAACATAAGTTGTCTTCCCATGCACGGCCTCACATGGGCCACAGAAGAACTTGTCCACATCTTTGATCTCATGTGCTTTCTTAAAGCCCGCGCAATCAATGTGGAACCACTTCTTGCAGCCATTACAAGAGATCCACTCGTCCATCTCGCCATGTGATGTAGCTGTTTCACGAGTGATGGCGCAGCCTGCGCAGACAGTGTCGACGTTCCTGCCAGGATGTCGTCGAGTAGGCTTGGGTTGAGGCACGTCGTAGATCTGCATGGGCACATTAAGTGGTACGGATCCGGCCCTGCGATTAGACTGGGTCCTGGTTGCATTATTAGCGGGGGCCAGGCCCCCAAAACTTTTCCGGCGAACTCGTGAGGCTGCAGTTTCGACAGTCGGAAGTGCGGCTTCTTTCTTCTGCTGCACTCGCTTAGCGCCTCTCGCAGTCACAGGCGCCTTCTTTCGAGTCGTTGCGCGTTTCGTTACAGCTTTGCTCGCCATCGTCTTCTTCGCACCAGCGCTCCGTGGTTTCCCCTTTGGCCATCCGCGCTTGGCTTTGGCAGGTGCGGTGAGCTCGCTGATCTCGCTGCCTTGGGTATAAGACTCAGTATCATCTGGAGGGGTGTGTAGTTGCTGAATCGGCTGCGCGGAGGTGGAGAGGATAGCAGCAGCATCACCATCAGCCATTTTAGTGTCTTCCACCACTCCCGACGGCTCGAGCTTGGGACGGAATTCTGCTGCATCCTGCCGTGGAGACGGAAGAACGGACCACTGCCCCAAAAACTGCTGCGGATTGAAGGGCGGTAGCAGGGCAGGTTGAGGCGACGCATCCATCGGGCGTGGCTGGTAGGTGTCCCTTGGAAAGCTGTTTGCGTGTGGTCGGGCTGCTGTGGGAGCTGCCGGCTGCACGAAAGATCTCGGACCACCGGTCTTGAAGTTCAACAGTAGGGCCGCTTCCTCCACCCGGCTCTCATATTGCTGCTGGGAAGCTCCGTGATCGTAGCGCCCATGAGGGTAGTCATAGCTTGTTGCTGGTCTCGACGCGAATGTTGCCGTGACTGGTGACGGTAGCAGATCCGAGCGAGCGCGCTTATACGGGGGCTCACTTGCGCCATCATGAACTGAGTATGGTAGGTATGACTGGCCTGTAACACCGTACGAATTCGAGCTCTTTCTTGAATGGTACGGTGGACTAGCCGCCAGCGCCGCCTCTGCTAGAGCATCTATGGACGAGGAAGCTCTGTGATGTCCCACCTTACGGCCTGCGCAGTTTGTGTACTTGAGATTGACGGCAGATCGCGGTTGCTGTTCCTGTGCAGCTTGAAAATTGCTCTGGGAAGTGATTGCCGGGTAGTTAAAGCTGGGCTCGATCGGTCGAGGTCGCGGAGTGGGTGAGAGAGGTTCGATGAAGACGCGGGGGGAGGGCACCGCATGTCCCTCCCGGTCTGGACGTTTGAAGCACGGGTTGTAGGTGAACATTGCGGCGAACTGCGTTTCGCGCTGGTGTCTGCGGTCAAGCGCGGGAGTGGTGATGCGTGAGTAATGCCGGGCGCGGCGACGACGAGACAGAGGTCCGCTCCCCCATAGAACGGAGTATGCGCCAAACGACGAAGCTACAGGGTGGACGCTTGTATGCGCGGTTTGGGGGTGAAGCGAAGGTCGGACAGGTTGGGAGTTGGCGACAGAGCGTGCGGTGAAGGGTGGGGCGCTGAACGGCGGGCGAGGTCTCGGGAGGCAGCGGTGGTCGACTGTGCTGTCGTAGCGGGCGCGTCGAGGCTTCTTGCTCGCGTTGCGCGGAGTGTCTTTGTGGCTCGACCGCCAAAGGAGATCTGGGAGCTGTGTCTCAAGAGGATTGTGAAGGTGGTGATTGGAATTGTGAGGTGTGTTCCTTGCTCTGCATGCTTGCTTCCCGAGTGTTCACTATGGCACCTCACCTAGACATTCAATGCCTATGGCGTTGCAGCAGACAGAAGTCGAGGTGCCGACTTGAGCGGACTCCCGGTCATATGCTACCAACACATCTTCACGCACAGATTATATCTACACCAGACAGGACGCTTTCACTCGTTGAAACGCTTGAATGGTACCAGCTTCACCAGATCATTTCTCTCATCTTGTTGATCAAGTCGTCGACTCTTGTGGTAATAGCCAGACTCGAGCTTGTCCCACGACTTTCAGCCACCTGACTCGGCTGCTGCGTCCGATCCGCCTCCGAGTGCCCTCGCTCACTAATCGATCTCCACTTCAACATCCACCTGCCTGGTGTCCATCCGCTTCCACCCACGCCCTCACTCCTCGACCACGACACCAAGCTATGAATCGCGGCGGCAAGCTTTCTGCAGAAGTCAACCGGTACACCGCGCCCTCTCCCCCCGCTCCAGCGGCCCTACGGACGATCTGCTAACACCTCTCAGCGCCTTGTTCGTGAAAAACCTAGCCTATGACGGTATGTTCGACGGACCACCCTACCATGTCCGGACCGATGCTAAACAGTCCCCCAGTGAGCACCGAAGACCTCTTCGATCTCTTTGGCAAATTCGGCCCTATCCGGTACGCCCAGCAAGACGGTCACGCGACCTTCTACCAGCAGCACCTAATACTAACCTTACCCTCCCACCAGACAAATCCGCCAGGGGATCGCGAACGCCACCAAGGGCACCGCCTTCGTCGTGTACGAGGATGTCATGGACGCCAAGTCGGCCTGCGACAAGCTGAACGGGTTCAACTTCCAGAAGCGCTACCTGGTGGTGCTGTACCACCAGCAGTCGAAAGCGAACAAGGCACAACTCGACCTGGCCGAGCGCCAGGAGAACCTAGAAAAGCTCAAGCGCGAGCATGGCATTGCCTAGGATCTCGCGACTGCATCTCCCGGTGAGACCTCGCTGCTGCTGCCGCTGCCTCAATCAGAGCAGCAGCACTACAAGAGGAAGGATTCGGGCCTGAGCGTCAGCACCTCTGACGCTTCATCGGCCGCGGCCTCGGATGATGCAGTCCCCAAGACACGCGATTTTGCTTTGAGCGATGTACCTACGAATACCAGGAAGAAGCCGACGATGATGACGAAGCCGTCGACCGTTGCGATCAACGTCGGCAAGGATGACGATATGGTGGCCAGTGTATGGCGGCGCATGAAGGTTACGGCGTTGATTCCGGCGTTCAGCAAGACAGCCAGCAGGGGCTGAGGAATGGGGGGCATATAAGATATCTTGGGCTTGGCGTGGTGAGGGTTTCATCATGCTGACCGGTGTAGTCACGTGATGTGATATACGCCGTCGAATTAAGTTTCCACTTCGAAGACTGTCTCCGCGTGGCGTTTTATGTTCTTGAAGTGATGTCAATCCGACTTGGTTTAGCATGTTTCGGCCACCTTACTTCGTAAGATCGATCTTTGCATGGTAGGCGTCGAATGAAAAGCGTCTGCTATCACTCAGACAAGACCACCTCTAGCAGAGCACGAAAAGACACCTGAGCCAGAAAAATCTCCATTCACTATACATCGGTCACGCCATCCATCCCCGTTCGCCCCGCAGTGCAACAACACGAACCGTTTCTGATAAACTCATGCTACAGAGAACTCCCTCGATACGCTATAAGAACAAACAGCTCTTTCGCATGACGAACGCGAAAAGAGCAACAGGCATCATCTAGTAATGGATGGCTTTTGAGTAGGTGGCCATGGCAGCCTCCTTGAACGCCTCCGCCAGCGTAGGGTGGGCATGGCTTGTCCGGCCGATGTCCTCTGTGCTCGCACCGTACTCGAGCGCCAACGTGCCCTCGGCGATCATCTCGCCAGCGTTAGGTCCAACGATGTGTACACCCAGGATCCGGTCGGTCTCGGCGTCCGCGAGAAACTTGACCATGCCGTCGGTGTCGAGGTTGGTCTTGGCGCGGCTGTTGGCGGAGAAGGGGAAGGTGCCGACCTTGTACTTGACGCCAGCCTCTTTGAGTTCAGCCTCGTTCTGGCCGACCCATGCGACTTCCGGGTGTGTGTACATGACGGAGGGAATGGCGCCGTAGTTGACGTGACCGTAGTTCTTGGTGATGTACTCGACAGCAGCGACGGCCTCCTCTTCGGCTTTGTGGGCAAGCATGGGTCCGAAAGTGCAGTCTCCGATCACTCGGATGTGGGGGACTTTGGTGCGGTATTCTGAGTCAATGACGAGACGGCCACGGTTGTCGGTCTCGATACCCACGTTCTCCAAGCCAAGACCGGCCGTGTACGGTCGGCGGCCGATGGCGACAAGGACGACATCGGCGTCGAGCTGGTATTCTGTTAGTCGACGTCCTAGATTTGCATATCATTTTCAAGCATACCGTTTCCTGCTTGCCGCCCTTTGCAGCCTCAACCTCAAGCTTGACTCCTGATCCACCAGCATCGCCGCTAAGGACCTTGGTGTTGAGCTTGAACTTCATTCCCTGTTTTCCCAGCGTCTTTTGGATGTTCTTTGAGATCTCCGCGTCCATTCCTGGACCACCAATTTGACCCAAGAACTCCACCACCGTGACTTCAGAACCCAGTCTGCTCCACACTGAACCCATCTCCAATCCGATGATACCGCCACCAATGACAACCATCTTCTTTGGTACCTCCGTCAATGCAATTGCACCAGTCGAAGTGATGACCTTCTTCTCATCAATCTCAAGTCCCGGGAATGGTGTTGCCTCGCTGCCGGTTGCGATGATGATGTTCTTGCCCCGAACGCTCGTCTCGCCGCCTTCCGACAAGTTGACCTGCACGGTGTGCTCGTCTGCGAAAGCAGCCGTGCCCTTGATGTACTCCACATTGTTCTTCTTGAACAGGAATTCGATACCCTTGGTCAGACCGCTGACGGACGTCTCTTTCGCCTTCATCATGTTCGCCAGGTTGAGCTTGACATCGCCGACTTCGATGCCGCGGTTCTTGGTGTCGTGCAGGATTTGGTGGTAGAGGTGGGAGTTGTTGAGGAGAGATTTCGAGGGAATGCAGCCGACGTTGAGACAGGTTCCGCCCAGGGTGCCGCGCTTCTCTATACAAGTGACCTGGTTTCTGTATGTTAGATGCCATGCATCCTGCACGTTCAACATGGCATGCGCACCTTGAGTCCCTCTTGTCCAGCTTTGATCGCCGCTACGTAACCCGCCACGCCGCCGCCGATGATGACCAGGTCTTTCTCTTCTACATCTCGTTAGCCTCGAGAGCCCTCCTGCTCTTATGCGCTCCTGACCCAACTTACCTGAAGGTGTTGCATAACTTCTTCGCTGTGATACCCGATCTTGAAGCAACGATGATGTGAAAGGTGATGCGCGGACGACCCGGGATGTCTGGTTCTGTGCTTGGATGGCGCTGCGCGGAGCAGTCCTGGCTAATGCGCGGGAGAACATGGTTGTGTGTTGATGTGAGGACGTAAGGTGGGAGAAATTGAGGGATGAGGTTGTGATGCGAAGGAGCTGAACTGCAGTGTGCAGGATCGGAGAATGTGGTGAGCTCAGAGCTTTGAGAGACATTGTTCCTTTGGGGTTGGACGAACAACGGCTTGAGCCGCGCTAGCCATCGCCACGCGGCAAAGAACGGCTCATGGGAGGATAGAAAGCTTACCAGCTACAGACTTTGGTCGTGGAGATTTCTATTGTTTAAGTAGGTAACGTAGCTAAAGCTATCTTACTGGAAGCGAATCTGCGTTGACATGCTCTTCAGCATCCGTCTCTGAATCACTCAAATTCCTCTCCTCAATCATGATTCCACTGCTTTCGCGGCTACTAGGCCTTTCATCGCTGTGTCGGGATCCGCTGCTGGTTCTGCGCTCGGATATGCCCAGAGGCCGTAGACCATATACTGAGATCTGCTGGACGGCTCCTGGTTCCGCATCCGCCAGGGCCACAGGTGTCGACATCTTGGCGAGTTGATTGATGGATCCGATGTTCTGGATGGTCGTGTGTGCGGATGCTCTACGACTTCCAAGCTCCGCCAAAGCGACACCGTCTTCTTCTGAGTATGGATGATCGTCCTGTATGTCAGGCAGCCAACGACGAAGGAGATAGCGTTTGAATGTGGCCCATGACCCCAGATTAGCGGTGTCGCCTCCAGGATCTAGGGAAGAGTACAGTTGTTTGTCAATCGTTTTCTCTGGCGAAAACCACCGTTTGAGTAATCGCCATTTAAGCTTGTTCAGTGTTCCCTGCGGCGCTACCGCGGGGACGGCGCCAGAACTGGACCAAAGCATAGGATACTCTTCTTCAAGGTCTGTGAAGAGGCTCTCATAGAGCCCTCGTTGGTATGGCGTCTGTCTTGCGCGCTGAAGGCTGTGCTTAACGCAATACCACATCATAAGGACTGAAGCCGTTGTTAGTGATTGCATTCTAGACTGGTGGAAGAAGAGCGACTCACCGAATATCATGAGCACACCAGATGCTAGGAAGTACCACCCCACGCTCGGGAGGGGTTCGTTGAATATGTCGACGTTCATACCGAAGAATGAAACCTTTGATATTGTTAGCAAGCTCGACAGGTATAACAAAGTAAGTTAGATCTTACGATAAATGTCAGAGGAAGAAATATGAATGTTATCCAGCTTAGTCTCCACATGCTCAATCCCAACTGCAGCGATTGTCTGGAGTCTCGTATACCCACTGACTTGTACATGAGATCACTCAAGTTGACAGTCGGCTGCACCAGATCTTCTTGGATGGAGTGGCCGAGCCTCTCATACTCTGCAGGTGTAGACGAAAGCCACTCTGGCGCAGCATTGGCATTATATTCGTCCTCTTCCTGATCCACATCTGCAAGCTCACCGAGATGGTTCTGTATCTCTTTCACCAGATCTTGATGAACGTACATGATCTTGTCGACCTTCAACCAAGCAGCCTGATTGACCCAAAGCTCAGGAGCTCGACTTTCATCTGCAGGATTCTCGTAGATTTTATCCTCCAGCATATTGACGTGATCTGTGGCTACAGTCAGAAACGTTTCCCAAGCGATGGCTAAACCATGGAAGATGTCGCTCAATATGAAATTAGTGCATTGCGCAGCTAATCTGGAGTCATTGAGCGCTTCCTCTCGCTTCAGATAAAACGAGAGTCGACGCCATCTATTCTCGAATTGATTCCGTGGTTGCACCAAGCAGTCCTGGAGGAGCATGGAAGCTGAGGTTTCGAAGACAATGACCGTGTTGGTGTTGTCCAGATCTTCAAGATCGATCTTGTGTTCCTCCTGTGCTGTAGAGCATTGCCCATTTGCTGAGTGCTTTGCATATGGATTCTTCACATCAGCATCAGGAGACACCCGTCCTGGTGGCCCAAGATTTCGTTGCACATACACGGACATCCGCTGCACAGACACATCGTAGCCGTGTGGGCTGTGTGAGTCGTCATAGGAGTTTACATGCATCATCTTCGCGTATGGACCCTCTTCGAAAAGAGGTCGTCGGTTGCGTTGATTGGCTGCCATTGTCTCGTATGTCTTCAAGTAATCGAAACCGAACGCTGTCCTGGAAACATTCCTCCACGGATCTGTTTGCGTCCCGAACGACCGTCCGGTTGGAAACGGTTTCCCATTGCGTTGACGCGGCTTCTCGCATCGGACCCATTGCCTGAAGCCTTGCATACCAACCAGATCATTCGGATTGTCGATGTTGAACTTCTTCTGCAGGAAGATCGTCGCCCAGGTGGCATTCTGCACGTGGATCACGCGCAGCGCAGCTTGATGCACTCGCTTCGAATCCGCATAGAACTTCTTGAGCGAGGTCAGGTTTTCGAACTCTTGCGAAACCACGGCGATATGTCTCCCCATCCCGCGCGTCGGCGTGACATTTTGGACCTGTTGATTCGAGACATAATCTATGATGAGCACGCGACCGTTGGGGAAACAGTCCCTATCCCATTTGATGTGCCACTCGACTTCCGGAGCATGTTTGGAGGAGCCAGGAGTCTGCTGCGATGCTTTGGTCCGAGCGCTGCGATGGTACCATCTGTAGTCCGGAGGAGAGTCTGGCACAGGTGAATTTGGTGTTTGAGGCTTTCTTGGCTTCTTCGAGCTCTTCGTGCTGCTGGCTCGCGACTCAGTCGAGGTCCGAGAGATGGCGATCGCTGGTGGTGGCGATGCCGACATGGTCCCGGGCCTGAGGGCAGGTCGTCTCTAGCCGAAAATCCAGGGTTGGTCCGGAATACGACCAGTTCTATGTTCCCGAGAATCTTAATATCCTCACGGGAATGACTCTACTTTACTGCTCGCCGCAGAAGGCTGTGCAAGATCAGGCGGCGAGAGTCAGCTGCGCAATCGAAGACCATTCCGAGGAAAGAGCTCATAGTCCTCAGCCTCAGGCGTTGGACTTAAGCTAATTTTGGAAAATGAGGCAACACGCTGATTTATTCATGGAGTGTCTGCCCTGATGACCACAACACCAACATGCGGTACGCAGAAATGACAAATGAAAGCAACAACTTGTATTGGATCAGATATGATTTCCTTACTATGTCCAAGCTGCTGCGAGATGAGGCCTCTACTTGCGAGATATCCTCAGCACCAATCGACACCCTGCAAGAACTCCAACACCGCGTCCGCTATCCGCCATCTCTGCGTCTCAAGTGCAAAGTGTCCAGCGTCTACGAATTCCACGATTGCATCTGGTAGGTCTCCTTTGAAAGCCTCTGCACCGGGCGGTATGAAAGCTGGATCGCCTTTACCCCAGATGGCCAATAGAGGTGGGCTTGAATCTCGGAAGTACTTCTGAAAGGCAGGGTACAGCTCGACATTCGACTTGTAATCGGCGAAGAGATCGAGCTGTTTCTCTTGGTTGATTCTGCCGGCTACGTTCGTAAGATAATCGAGGTGGTAAGCGGTCGGGTCGATGAGTGGAATGTCCTTGACCGGGAAGCCTTCCGTGTACTGCGATTTCGTCCCATTCAAGGTCAGCACGTTCTCCCGAATGACCTCGCGATTCGCGGCGGAGTCATTCGTCCATAATGCCATGATGGGATCCCAAAATGGATGCCCGAACCCTTCTACGTATGCATTGCCATTCTGCGAGATGATCGCCTTGACTTGTGCTGGGTCATTGCTGGCAAGGCGAAGACCGACAGGCGCACCATAATCAAATATATACATAGCATAGCTCGAGATTCGGAGTGCAGCCAGCCAAGCAGCTATGACAGCGGCAAGGTTGTCGAAGGTCCATGGAAATCCGGCCGGAGTCTTTGTAAGGCCAAACCCTGGTAGATCAGGGGCGTAAACGTGGTATCGATGGGACAAGAGAGGGATCAAGTTCCTGAACTGGTTCGAAGAAGAGGGATAACCATGTAGCAAGAGAAGAGTGGGCAGTGTGGGTGCGCCAGCTTCGACGTAATGGACCGTCGACTGACCGAGATTCGTAGTGCTCACCACGAGGTCGTGATAGGTAGGAGCATACTTGGTCAGGGCTGGTAGCTCTCCAGTATAGCTTGGTGGATGCTGGGGGCTGGTATGTTCCATGCTGAGATGGTAAGGTGGAATGAGAATCACTGACCAGGTCTTGGGCAGAAGAGTAATCTTATACGATCATGCACCATACGGACTCGCCGCGAGACTGAGCCAACGATCACGTAATGTCTGTTCAGCATAAGGAGAAAGCATAAGATAGGAAGAAGCTTGGTGTTGAAGCTTGATGTGGTAGAAACCCACCGAGACCATAGCTCAGTGTCATACTTCCTCAGCCGCACAACATGGGGTAGGTGGATGCTTACGCGAGCACGACTCTGACTGACAGTAGCTCTAGACCAGATTAGGGTATCGACCAGCGAGACTTGGAGGACGGACGAGCAGGTGAACGATTGGCATAGCCTGGTTAGGGACGTCTTGTCTGGCGGAGGCCTGAAGGTCCGTAACCCATGCAGGCTCGCTAAGGTCTAGGATAGAATAGTTCTAGAGCTAATCGATAAGCATCTCATCACATCCGAACTCCGATATCAGTTCGGGACAGGCCATAGCGCATTTCGACCTCACGTAAACCCGCCCGCATTGGCATATGTACAAGGACGGTCAAACCACAGCATGGCAAAGGACCATTTGACCGGAGACGAGGTGGGTTCAACGCGTCGAAACATGACGAGTTCAGTGCAAGAGATTTTGACGGGCGACATAGTTCTTCAACAGACTTACTACCTTGATCCAAACCACACAGCAAAAAGGCCATGGCTCGGTATATCTAAGTCAGAAACGGCGTTAGTCTCCTCTCGAGCCATGTACTCCCAGTATTGTATCCATACTGACAAGAGGAGATACACAGTGACATTCGACTCCTCTGCTCCTAAAGCGATCGAATCCTCCACATCCCCTCCCTTCGCCGATCTCGAGCCCCCGGCCAACCCACTTCCAATTCTCATCCGCGCAACCGACGGTAACTCGCAATCCGCGCAACGGAAGAAGACGCCCGGCGGCAAGACGAAGCTGAGCACGGTCGTCGCGCCAGAGCAGCTCGATGCGTTCTTCACGCGGTATGCGGAGGTGTGCAAGGCGAACATGCAGAGTCTGAAGAAGCGGGACCGCAGCAAGCGGAAGAAGGACCGGGGGAAGAAGAAGAAGACTGGTGGGGCGGAGGAGAAGAAGGCGGTGTCGTGAGGGATGGCGTGCGAAACTTGGAGCAGGGGACTCGGCGGTCAGTTCGTGGGCGAGATGGGGCAGGGGCAAAGCCACACAGTACTTCGACGATGGCGAGGATTCCCTTCCAAGGGCTGGAAGGGGTCACAGTAGACTTCCACCAGACGGACTGTCCGAGTCCAAAGGTCGGATGCTCAGTTTCGGGCTTTGAGAAGCCCCCATGTACGCGGCCCTAACTCATGGGATGGACAACCCATCACTACTCTAACGTCAAACCAGCGATGACCTGAATGAACCCAAGAATGCCCAGACTCAGCAACGCAGTATTCTACCTTAGTATCTTATCTGGCCCCTATCGCCTGCCGACAAGAGGCCACGGACTGGTCATCTCGCACGGCAAGGATGTTTGAGAATCAGTGGCTGTTAAACATATCACAGCTGACGGGCAGCTTTTCCATCGGCTGAAGCTCAGGTTGCTTGCTTGCGCCGTTGCGGGTTGTAGTACGTGATGTATGTAGCGCTAGACTACCAAAACAAGTTCTCTGCCACCTATAAGGTATGGAGCCATGACTGATGTCGACTTGGGTCACGCATATGTATGATTGTCTGTATACTGTACGACTTGAGAGGGTATGCCCACTGGGCTCTTGGTGAGGGTGCAGTGTATCAATGATCTAACACCGGCCCGCTCATTTCTTCTTGTCTTTCTTCGCTGGTCCCACACCCACTCCACCAGCGAAGCGCCCCAAATTGCTCAAGCTACTCTTAGCCCTCGCATGACCAGATGCAGCAGCCCCGGCAATCGCTTGACCTCTGCTCGCGCTTGGACCATGGGCAGTCTTCGGCGGGAACGCACCATACTTTCCAGCGTTCCTGTTATCGTTCTGCTGTTGCGGCGTCTCCATGTCATCTGATCGATCGCCAATCTGGCGGCGTAATTGAGACCTTCGAACTCTTTCTTGAGTTGTGCGAAACTTCTCAAGGAGCTCGGTCCAACGGATACCCCCCTCTCCTGCTTCTCGGCTCTTGAGGCGATTTTGACGCTCGAAATTACTGACAGAAGAAGGCGTGGCGGTAGGTGCGCCGCGGGGTGCGATGTGGAGGTAGCCAATAGCGGAGACTGAGTTCAGACGATTCTTCAGCGCAGCGAACCCGCTACTTTGCGGTAAGAGCATAAGCACACCATACATGCACTTGTAAAGATGCGGGCAGCGCTCTGGCTCGAGTAGTTGCATGCGCAGGTAGGTGAACACCGGGCTCTCGAGGAGCTGGACTAGCTTGTCGATCTGAATCAGCGTTTCGACAGTCATTTCCAGTTCGGCGAAGACTTTCAGCAACTCGTAGGCCTGCTCGTATGCTTGGGCGAGCAGACATAGGCTGAACGTGGCGACTGCATTGACGCACCATGCCCGGAAAAGGAAGGTAAAGAATGTTTGACCATCTCTGCTGTCCAGGTTCCGCAGCCTCTTACGCATATCTTGAAGTTCTGGGGCAGTGATCAGATTGTTGTTCAAGTTCTGAACCATTATTGAAGCGAAATCAACATCCTCCTCCGAATCACGTTCTAGGCAGTCAGCCATGGTACGGTAGATCTTCTCTGGTGGTAGGGTAAGACATAGTTGGCGAATAATCAAGTTACCGCGCGTCTCCAGGAGTCGACGATCTGTGCAGAAGAGCTTCAGGAGATCGACCATAAAGGAGGTGAAGTAAGTGTCGTCACTACTCTTGCTGATTTGCGAGAGCAGAAGCAGATCCCGAGTAACCACTGCTTCCGCAGGGTCGCTGAGCGTCTTGAGTAACGCAGGAAATGTAGCGTCCTGAATGGCGAGGATCTTACGGGGCGACTTCCGGTGAAGCATGATTAGCCATGCAAGCGCGGCCACCCTTGTCGCCTCATGTTCGTTGAGGAATTGAAGGGTAAGAGAATTGACCGCAGCTTCATAATCAAGATCTGCTGGGCTGTGCTCTTCGTCTGCAAATGGTTCCTCGACAGGAGGCTCAGGTGTTCGGACGTTCGGGGTTCGCGAAGGTGGATCAGTAAGCTCTGGACTGGGTGCTGTACGCATAGCCTTGCCAATGGGAGCACCATCTCTCCGAATATCAGCACCGAGCAATTGACCAGAACTCTTTGTTGCCTGTCCGCCGGTCGCCGGAGTGGCTGCGGGTACACTTGCCCCGACTGATGGACTGGAATCTCTGGCCGCTTCCGACTTTGGATGCTCTTCGGGCAATTTCATGATATAGGTCATCAGGTCATCATTCACACGATTGGCGGCTTGTTTCACATCGTCAACATCATGGCTTAGCGCTGGAAGAAGTTTGGCCAGTAAGCGCGGTGTGAAGAGCAGGATTTCATCCGGACAGATGCCCATGAAGCTTTCGATCCATCGAAGAGCTGTGACCTGCACTTCGTCTTTGGTGGATGTCGACAAGTAGGTGATCAGTATCTCGAGAATCTTATGGTAGTTGATCACCACATCCTGGCCAGGTATGTATTCGTCGTCGGTATCGTATTCGTAGTCGTCGTCAGCGGCTGTCATGGAAGAGTTGTCATCATCGGAGATGTTCTCCACATTTCGTCCTGCCTCCTCTGGATCTGCACTGTCATCTTTTTCGTCTTCTCCTCCTGCTACCGCTTGGTCATTTATTTCATCTCCGTTATGATTTCCAGCGTTGTTCGCCGATTGTGAAGACCTGAGTCGGCGTGCGTCTCTGCTTCGCTTGTTCTGTGCAAGTTCTCTTTGCACAGTTGCATATTTGTTGATCTCCGCCAGAAAGCGGTCCAATGCATCTTTCGTCGTGGTTTGCACATCCACATTCCGGTCACTCAAGAATTCCAAGAGTCCCCCAAGAAAGGACGGTAGGTACGCGACTAGCTCCAGATCTGGTACCGAGTCCAGCACGACTATCCATGACACCAAGAACGTCCGTACAAAAGGGTTGGTCGTCATGATGCGCTCCTCGAGCAGAGGGATAAATCGAGGTAGACTGAAAGCATGAGGAAGGTCTACGCTTTGGTCGGGTGTGTTGTTCTCGGACTCGGCAGCAACTATGTCAGGCTGCACCGTGCTCGCATAAGTCGCAGCAGATTCGGAGACGATATCCTTCACCAAGCGGTCCAATAGCTCTGCGCCATTCTTGACGGATAGCACGGTATCTGCAGCCAGCTTCGCAAGCGCATCGAAGACATCGTTGAAGAAGACTAATATTTCGCCTTTGGCAACTTTGGCAATATTGTACATGCTTTCGCAGGCGTAATATCGGACCCGAGCATCCTGGTCGGAGAAGCATACCAGCACGGGAGGGGCTATCTCCTTCATATAGCGAGCAACATCCTGTCTCATGGTATCAGCATTTCTCCAGCTGTGTGTTCACCTGTATAGCAGCTCTTACCGGACCCAGTGCGATGGCCGCTCCGGCCAACCCAATCAACCCGCCATTCCTTGCATGCGGCTGGTTTACTGCATATGCATAGTCGTGTACGAGCTGGTGGACAATTCGCGCAATCTTGTCATGATTGCCCTCGGCGAATGCATTACGGATGCTGGTTTCAAGCCTGCGGACCTCGCTGATTAGCCTGACGCGCTGTGTATAGATGACCTGTATTCCAGACCATCATTGGCAAAGAAGTGCTTTTGTGATGCCAAGTAGAGGTCGTCTTCTCCGCCTGGCCAAAGGAATGGGACTTACTCCAGAGCACCAGCTTTCCGACGGTCATAGAGCTTATCTTGCAGCGTTTTGGCTATCGAGGATTCCATAATCGTTGAGGAAGGCACAGCCTTGAGATCGGAGTGATGCTGAGAAGATGATTCATTGGCGAAATATATGCTAGCTGGGTACTGTCCAGGGACTGCTCATGGGGACCGACGTGCAGTGGACTCACACACGAAGCTCATGTGCTAGATGCCGCACAAGATATGTGGTGCAGACAAGGAAGCATGTTGGACAAGACTGAGAGGATAAGTGCAGAAAATCAGTTCGAATGCCGGGTGCTCTGCCTCTTGCTTGTTGAGTTTTCTGCGAAGCTACCCACCCCCAGACAATGGTTCTGTAATGCAAATGGCAGCTACATCTGCAATCTGATATCACGGATAGACCCAAGGCTCAAGCTGGAGTACGCGGGGACCTTTCCTGTTACGCGTCTGGCTCCAACCCTAATCGCACGACCAACGAGTAGAGAGTCTGAGTAAGCAGTCTTGGCTCTCTTCAATGCAAAGCAGGCTTTCCTACAACGTCCACTCCGCAGTCTAGTGTGCCATTAAGAAGAATAACACAGCAGTCAGAATACTTCTACTGATGGATTGAATAAGGTCCGCAACGAAGACTTCTGCGCCCAGGATATACTATGTGATTGTGCTCAGGAGATTACGAGACATACACCACCCCGATCCCCTCATCAAAGCAGCTTCCGCTTCCCTAGGTGACGCACGCCTATCATCGCCATCATGGCACCATGCTGCTGGTCCTTTCCAACAGCCTCCTTGTCAAAAGCAAAGTCCCCAAATTGCTTGTTCTTGCTCGGCCATGATCCCCTCGTATCTGTGAATGCTCCCACCTTCTTTCCGCTCCGAGCATCCACTAGGTCATGATTCTGATAGCCAAGTCTATTCGCATATACATTCGTGTCGGCTGTTTGCTTCCATACGTATTGTTTGTCCTTGCAAGGGAAGCTGTAGTGCATGGGCTTTTTGGCACTTGCTTTTGGTTCGCTGTGGGGTACGATCGGATGCTAGACGACGTGCTTGGTGGAATCGCCAGCGAAAGCAAGATGCGCCTTCGTAGAGAAATGCGAAGTCTTGCATAATGCAACCGCAGTTCCATTGGCATGGCCCTGATGCATAACGAATGTTGGAGAGCGATAGAAATGCTCTTTTTGCTTGGATACATAGTGTACAGGCTTGTTGTTACTACGAATCTCAACCCGTTTGATGCTGCTGTTGGAATGTATAGTGTATCGCTTTACAGATTGCATTTGCGACGTCCGAGTTGTTACCGTATGCGTGCTAGCAGGAGCATTTGTTGTCGTCGAATGTACTGTGGTTGTGGTCACGAATGTCCGACCTGATCCATGTGATGGCGCATAGTGAACCTGAGTAGCCCTGGGCGGTGCTGCTCGTACGGGAGCCATGACAAACGCGGGCGACTGCGCATCTACATGCAGAGCCGATTGAGCTACTTGTGCAACTGGCTTTGGAGTCTCTGACGCTGCAACAGGCGTCGGAGCTTCTACCACAACAGGTGGCACGGAACGGACCACTGTCGTGATAGGAATCGGTACCTCTGGGGCCACGGCAGACGGCTCAGACGCAAGCGGAACAATGATGGCTTCTGAAGTCGACTGGGCAATTTGGGGTACCGTTCTCGATTCTTCCACGACAACTGGTTCCGCAGCCACTGACTGGGGAGGTGCATTCATTGCAACTACAGCTGCCACTGGGGTATCCTGTGCGACCAGGGAAAGTGGCGGTGGCTGGCTCGGCTCAGGCTGGGCATCTACCGCGACAGAACTCATGATAGGCTCCACCGATTGCTCTATCGTCGGGGCCGCGAGAAGTGGCAAGGCTTCTGCGATCGGTGCGGGAGGGCCAGGATCAGCGACTGGGTCTGGAGGAGGCGGACCTGGTGTGACAGGTACTGGTATCTCAGTGACTGCTTGGGGAGCCGCAGCGACTTCCGGTAATGGTTCAATGGGTGCAGCGACCACTTGCTGAATGACGACCGGCGCAGCGTCTGCGATCGGCTCCGTCGGCGGAATTATCGGGGCCGGAGCTGGACTGTCTTCAGGCTTCAAGACTGGCACTGCTTCCAGAGGTGTTGTAGCTGGTGCCAAAACCGGGACATCCAGCAAGGGTGTAGGTGGCGGTGTGGGTCTAGATGGTGAAGCCGATTCAGGTGTTGGCACTATCACGGGTACAGCTGGAGCCGATGTTACCTCCTGTGCATCGGTCGGAACGGGAACCCCAACAGGTAGCACAGGAGCTGGTATTGCTGGCTCGATAGGTCTGTCAGGAGGCGGTACTGGCACATCTTGCACATCTGGAAGCACGACCGTGGCAGGGGCTGGCGGTGGCGTTTGCAGAAGCGGGTCGGCTGGAAGCGTAGTGAGTATCTCCTCAGAAACTGGAGGTGCAGTGCTGACAACTTCGAGAGCTCGTGGATCAGGCGTGGGTGCTGAAACCTCAAGTACCGGAGGATCGGGGACAGACGCTGGAATTTCGGGATCAGAAGGCGGAACTGGCACCACTGGATCTGACGCGAGGGGGACTTCTGGCGCAGGATTGGGTGTAGACGCTGGAATGTCGGGCTCAGGGGGCGGCGGAAGCAGCACCACTGGATCTGGCACGAGAGGAACTTCCGGCGCAGGCGCTGACTCTTCGATCGCTGGCGGCGCAGGATCAGGCACTGGCACTTGGTCAACTGGTGGCGTCGGATCTGCCGCGGGCGGGACTTCCGGTGTAGGTGCCGCCTCTTCGGTCACTGGTGGCGGAGGGTCGGGCACAGGCTCTGAATCTGACGCGGGAGGCACTTCCGGTGCAGGTGCTGCCTCTTCGAATAGTGGTGGCGGGGGATCAGGTACGGGCACTGGATCTGATTCCGGGGGAACTTCTGGCGCAGGCGCTGCCTCTTCGATCACTGGTGGCGGTGGATCAGGCGCAGGCACTGGATCTGATTCTGGGGGGACTTCTGGCGCAGGCGCTGCCTCTTCGATCACTGCTGGTGGGGGATCAGGTGCAGGTTCTGTATCTAACGTTGGAGGGACTTCTGGTGTGGGTGTTGCCTCTTCAGTCACTGGCGGCGGAGGCTCAGGCACCGGATCTGGATCCGACGAGGGAGGAACCTCTGGTACAGGTGCTGGCTCTTCAATTACTAGCGGCGGAGGGTCGGGCACAGGGTCTGGATCTGACGCGGGAGGCACTTCTGGCGTAGGCGCTGGTTCTTCAACCACTGGCGGCGGAGGGTCGGGCACAGGATCGGGATCCGGCGCGGAAGGGGCTTCTGGCGCAGGCGCTGGATCTTCAGTCACCGGTGGCGGAGGATCAGGCACAGGCTCTGGGTCAACCGGTGGCGGCGGATCCGCTGCTGGAGTGGGAGGAGTAGCTGGAGGAGGGCTCGGATCCGGTGGAGCAGGAGTATCGTCGGGCGGGTCCTCCATATTGATACTTGAGATAGGATATGTAAGATGGGGCAAAGGCGCCTAGTGGTGCCCTCAGGGGAAAAAGAAGCGAGTGGACGATCAACAGGAAAGTGATGAAGATGAGGAGTGGCTGCGGAAACCCGGGAGAAACTTACGCTGGTTGAAGGCGACTCTCTTCTGGCTGTGCTTGCCGTTCAGGATAGCTAGTATGCTTGACACGAGTCGAACTACAAGGGCGAAGCAGTTGCGCTCTGCTGCCATTCCACCTACGCAGGTGGGGAAGATAGAGCCAAGATATCTTGACTCACAGATGGTGAAACCAACGCAAGCATCCGGAGTGTGCGAGGACAAGTAGGGGAGTCAGACTCACTTACCTCTCCGGTAGGCACGCTTGGCCAAAGCAGCTTGCGCGCAGTAGATCAAGTCTACACATCAAAACCTCATGAGACATCACGAACGACGAGACAGCTCATACTCGTGACGAGTATGTCAGAAGGTTTGTTCAGAGATGCTTGCATTGTAACTATGTACTTGTGCAGCGCATCTCTCAGCTACCACGCTGAAGAGAGATATGGTATCGTATGGCGCATCAAAGCACAGGCCGTTTTTATCCACCAACGCCAGTCTCGGGAATGATCCGAGTCGTGATGATATCCTCTTCACCGAAACAGGATGAGCCGAGCGAAACCTTCTCTTTCAAGTGCATCGTAAGGTGTAGAACGATCATCTATGCGACGAGCTGGACAACACCACCGGCCTCCTTGATCTTGCGCTCAGCATCCTTGCTGAAGTAACGGGCGCGAACGATGAGGGGGATCTCAGGGATGCGACCCTTTCCGAGAACTTTGCTGTATCCGAGGGGGAGGAGATCGATGACTGGTGCTGTGTCGGTCTTGCCGCCTGCAAGGTACTTCTCGCGTTGCTCGAGGGGAACCAATGACCAAAGCTGTATGATATCAGATATCGTTCGACTTGACGTATCAACGCGCAGTTCCCAACACACATACCTTGTCGAGGTTGATGACCGGCTTCCAGAACTGGTTTTGCAGCTTGTGGAAGTAGCGCATACCGACTTTACCGAAGTAACCGGGATGGTACTTGTCCATGTTGGTTCGGTGGTGGTGCTGACCACCGGCAAGACCACGACCACCAGGATGCTTTCTCGCCTTTCCTACACGACCGTGACCGGCTGAGACGTGGCCGCGGCTGTTGTGAAGCTGTTAGCATTTTTTCAATCGAATATCGAGACGAGTCGCTAGGGTGGCCGCTGTGGGAAGAGCGCACTCCGATGAATCGATTGTTGGTGACGGTAGACGTACTGCTTGCGGGTTTTTGTCAATCTGGTAGGCATTGTGATTGATGTCGGCGATTTACTTCGTCCTGATCAGAGCAGGAAAGCAGCGTCTTTGATGGTTCTGAATTCTGTCAGTCCAGGTGCGCTTACGGCAAAGTCTTGGCGCCGCTAGAACAACTGCAGCGAATTGTGAAAAGATCACGTGATTCTCAAGCGCCCGCGTCGCGCCGCTTTCCTACATTTTACCTTGGCGTTCCTAGGAGCTTTACAATGGCATAATCTAAGGTTGTCCACGCAGGAATGTTGGCCTTCGAAGGACGGCCTGTATAGTACAGCTTCTGCTTCTCTACCAGGACGCCCATTCTCTTCCAGGACGGACAATATCTTATGCCTTGACATGCAAGATGCGCACACTTCGACACATCCAGAGCTTTCGAGTTGCTTATAGCGACTCTGGCTATTTCTCGCGTAGCAAGATGATGCTATAGCCGCCAATACGGCGTTTGTATCCCGACCCTGATTTGTTTCAGCAAACCAGCCGCTGCTAGCCTGTAGAAATCGGCAAAGGATGTCAAGAATAAATAATGGAACGATATGGCTAATCCCAGGGTCCTAAATAATTACATGTATGAGCGAGCAACGCTCAGAATCCAATCATCTAGCGCCGTGCTTCGCAGCTGATACCAATCCCGGTGGACAACCTGTTGGATCCCATCTTCACCGAAGCGGCTCCAGCAGTACTTATAGAGCTGGTATCCTGCTCGTAAGTTAGATATGTACACCATACATACCGAGACCGCAATCCAACAACCTCTTGCATCAACTTCACATGTCGCAGTAATCACGCTATAACGTCGCAGAGTACGACTCTGAAGAGGAAAGGAGCCGAGATCCTGATGGCCCACCTCTCGAAAATCAATCCGTTGCTGCCGCGTACATCGCTAGCAAAATCCAGAGCATCCGCGGCGTCTACGCGCTCATGGGAGGTTTCGCATTGGTGTTGATGGGCAGTAACAGGTCCACGCGTGACGTGGACATGGTCACGAATTTATCCATGGCGCAGATATGGTCTTTGATAGAAGGGGACTCGAGGTATGCTATATGTGTCAGAATCGGATTCAAGACAGCCAACTGATTCTGCGACCAGGTTGATTGTTCCCAGCTCGAAGATGACGGCAGACGTGATAAAGATTTTCGTCAAGACTGGCCCTGGTTATGATGAGTGCAGTCTTCGTAAAGACGTGGAAGTCGATATTGCTCTGCCAGGTAAGAGCCAACCTTTACCTCCGACCACATTCTTGGCTAACAAGTTCGTAAAGGCGTGAAAGGAACCCCCCGAGACATCACCGACGCAACGGCAGATGTGCGGGGTGGCAGAATTACAATCGAAGGCAGAGCAACGAATCCAACTCTTTCCTCACTCGATGTGCCGTTCATCCTAAGAGCGAAAATGTTTCATTACTCAGATCGAGGTTTTGATCGTGACTTGCAGGACATCATTTTCTTGTTGGAGACCTTCGAAGATCGAGTCAAACAAGGTCGTCAATTCCTCAAGATCGAGCATATCGAGGCCTTCCTTGAGTCCGAGGATCTCGATGATGACGTGAGAGAACGTTTTGGGAAGATCCTGGGTATCGTGAACTGATTACCAGGTGAAATGAGACGTGCCGATGCCGGCTTCCAGGGCAAAGGCTGGAACTCACAGCGGTCGAAACACAGAGTGATTGTATGACGTAGTCCTAGCTTGCACCATTATTGTACAACTCATGACCATTTCCATGACGCCCGGGACGTGCTTGACGGCATGCTTGTTACCCTTCAGCTTGTACCTGACGGTTTCAACCTATGAAAGTCATGGATGTACAAGGTTTGTGCCCTCTGTACGAGGTCAACCACCTTGTTCTGTCTCGGCCACTTCCGCCGTATGCTGTAGTTTTCTTTGGTCTCTCGTTACCACATGTGAATTTCGCGAGGATCCTTTTGTCCTTTGTGGCGGAATCTGGTCTCGTCTCGAGGCAGCGCTTTGTGACCTCGCCGTCGTGATTTAGCGTCTGCAGATGCAATGCGGGTCCAGAGATCAATCTTAGCTCTCGGTGACTTGCGTAGGAAGATGGGGGGCCACTCGCCACATTCATCGTGGAACATGCGCCTCCGTACCGCCCACTCGATATCTGTCGTACCTTCTAGGTCAAGGTGTTCAAGACCCCAAGCAAAATTGAGGTTCATACCGTCCACTAGATCGGCCAAATCGACAAGGTTCATGGTCTCCAATAAACTTTGGGCATATACATGAAGTTTGGGGAACGGCAAACCCTTTTTGCTTATTTCGACACTATCATTTGTGCATGGGATGTGGTGAATCCAAGACGGCACGATATGGAAAAAGCATCGATATCCAGTGAATTTGAATCGCGGAAAGTGGTGATCAATCGTTCCATTCGGTTTCATTGCAGATCGTCTGAAAGGCTGGAGTATATGATCATGGGCTTCAATCAAAGCAGATGCAAGATCGATCTTGTCATCCTCTACGCAAAGGATCCAGTCCTAATTGTGCATCAGCATGGTCGCTCTTCTCAGGAGTTGGGCAATAGTCGACCCTTACCAGCATCATTCGGTGGGCTCCGTAGTAGATGAGCGAAGCTTCTCTAGCTAGACAGCAGTTGATGGCTGCTGATTGTAGAGCACGCACTACAGTGGCCATCAAGTCTGCACCGCTTGATGCGGGTTGCTCATCGTTGTTGAAGCCTTGGACTGAGACATCAAATGCAGGTGATAGGAAGGTGTTATCGATCGAGTTCTCTGGCGATACAACAATTACATCCTGATCGCGGAAGACGAAAGGAGCGTTCGGCGTCGTGCCAACCGGTGATTCACTCGAGAGTCGCATCGTCTACGCTGTGCAATAGGCAAGTAAGGTACCTTAGAAAACATGACGGGAATGCAAACACCGCTGGCGATCGAGCGACGGCTTCAAGAAAGTCACGTGGTCTCAAGCGCACGTGGTGACGTGAGATACGGACTTGGTGCACCTTCAAGACTGTAGAAGTGATAACATGTACCTTACATGATACCTTACCTACCTTATGTACACGGATGTACATAATCTTTGCGAGTAACGCGAAGTTACTTCAATTTATCGCGTGTTTATATACCATGGGTCCGTTACAACCTTGAAACGATACTCACAATGCCACAGGAGACGTATTCTCTCCTCTCTCTCTCGATGAAGATGTTGACGAGGACCGCAATGCTGCAACACGTTATGCACCATTCCAAAACATGTTGTCTGCTGCACACCTTGCGGTATCTGTGCTTCTAGCACAGCAAGGCTCTTCAGGCGCTGCTCAAGTCACCAGTCAACTGGCAGTCTCTAGTGTCTACGCATTGATGGGCGGGTTCTCGATGCAATTGCGTGGTGGACGTAAGAGCACACGCGATATCGACCTCGTCACTAGCGTCAAGATGAAGGGGGTTTGGGAAGCAATCACGGGAGAAGAACGGTAAGACTTTTCCCACGTTTACCTCATCCTGCGGGATGTCTAGCTCATTTACTCGTACCGTCTTACAGGATCATCATACCCGATTCACGCCTCGTCGAAGGTATCATCAAGATCTTCGTCAAGACAGGCGGACCTTGGGATGCTTGCGCAGAAGAGCACATCATCGAGGTCGACATCAAGCAGGCAGGTCAGTCATAGTCATCTCTTCTCAAGATGACGATTGCCTCAGTTGACACTACCACCAGGTTTTCGCAGCTCCCCACGTAAGCTCGACCAGCACCTTGAAGTGGTCGGCCCGTTCGACCTGTTTGGGCAACCGCTGTTCTTCAACGTCCTCGATATTGCTTCGATGATGCGGATCAAAGTTGAGTGCTGCTTGTCACGAGCAGAGCGACGCGACTTCGAAGACGTGCGCTATATGATCCGTTCGTATCCTGCTCGAGTACGTGCTGCCCTTGAAGCAGGATTTGTTGAGGCAGACTATTTGTCCGAAGTACTTCAGCTCGAGGAGGTTGGGGATGAAGACACTCGAGCGGAGCTAGCCAGGATCCTCCAGTGAAGGTGAAGAACGATACTTTCACCTTTCTGATTACCACCCGACCATCTCAGCTCCGCGAATGAGCAGACCAGCTGCTAAGACCGACTTTCGGCTGCGGAGCTCGCGGGTGCTTCGGGCGCAAGTTGGCATCCTGCTAGACAAAGCTCATCCTGACACTGTAAGTGTTTGAGCTGGAAGAAGTCCCAGAGGGGTACGCACCATCCGCGGCTTGTGGTGGTCTTTGCAAGCAGCAACAATGGGTAGTCATGTTCATTTGCATACATTCCCTCCTTTTATGAGGCTGGATTGTCCATGTACTCATCAGCTGGGCTACCCGGAATCGTCATCATCGTCGTCGTCGCCAAAATCAACCAGTCCTTTCGGCAATCGCTTTCCCGGCCGCGAAGGAAGCGCTGTTCTGCTCGCGCCTTTGCTTCGTCCTTTACCATCTTCACTCTCCTCCTCCTCTTCATCATCCTCATCCTCGCTCTTCTCCCCCCATTTCTTATTGAACTCCTGCGCCGCCTCGATCTCCTCCTTCAGCTCTCGCGCCTCCTTGATCGACCTCGCTTTCTCCACGCTATAGCGTCCCGTCATGCCAGCATCACTCAGCATCGTCTTCAAATGCTTGATCTTCTGCTTGGCCGTGTCGCAGGCCGCAAGTTCCTTGTGCCATAGCTTGCGGATGCCGCATTTCACCAGCCAGCCTTGCAAGCGCTTGACTTCTTCGTCGTCCGGAGACAGCGTTTTGGCGTCCTGCTTGGGTTTCGTGGCGCGTTTGGTCGAAGTGCTGTTGGTGGCCTTGGTCGCGGCTGCGGACTTGGAGCCGCGTTTGCGGACAGGCGGTTCGTCGAGGACGATGGAGTACTCACTTTCGGTGCCAGCATCGTCATTGTTCTTGTCGGACTCTTTTGTCGTGGGGACTTTGGATTCATCCTCGCCACTCTCAGATCGAGATTCGTCGTCTGCTTCTTCCGATTGGTTCTTGGCTTTCTTACTTGTCCCATTCTTTCCAGTACTGGGAAGTTCGTCTCGTATCTCGTCATCCTCGTTGCTCGAGTCCATCACGGTGGTCGATGACTTTTTCCTGTTGCCGTTGGATTGCTTTCCTTTTGCCTTGCTCAAAGTCCTATTTGGTTTGTTGGATGTCGAGTCATCTTCAGGATCCTCCTCGTCATCTGATGCTGACGAATGATCGACTTTTGACTTTGTCTTTGGGATTACTGTTTTACCAGCAGACTTGCCGTTCGCCGCAGGTCTCGCTTTCTTCGTAGGTTTTACATCTTCCTCAGATTCATCATCGCTTGTTGTCTCTGCATCACTTCCATCCTGCTCCTCCTCCTCGTCGTCGTCTGTACTTTCTACATTTTTCTGTTTCTTCCTTGTTCCTTGAGATGCATTCGATTTGCGCTTGGTCCCGGTTTTCGCTGCTACCTTGGGCTTTTCAGGTGATTCCGGAGCTTCTACAGCCTTGGTGAGGACCTCCTTGCTCTTCGCATTCCAGTATGCATCATTCTTGAAGAATCCAGCTTCGAGTCCCAGTTCCGTCTCAGCTTGTGATCGCGCCTGTCGCGTGGTGATTTCCGCACCCTTTTTCAGCGCGTCGCGTACGACTCTGTATAAACATTGAGAGATGTCACGTTCCGGCGGGACTCGTGAAGAGGGTCCTGGGGTCTGATCGGAATCCGACATGTTGGATGAGACTGGTGTTACGAACCTGTCGCGTGGTCACGTCAAGCTTCACGCGGCGGGTGGATTGCACTGCGGGAACGGGGCTATAGGATGTCACAGCGACACTCGAGCACGATTTGCGGTAGGTACTACTGGCATCGATTCATGTGTAACCACTCAAGCTATGGTTCATACAATGCCAGCCCATCTCTTCTCTGGAGTGATGCGTGTTGTGGCAGCATAGATCGAGTAGCAAAAGCTATGCTCGTAACTTTCACTTCAAAGCTGCAGGGAGAATGCGGGAAGTGGGCACGGTGGGCTGCTACGGACGTCAGCTAGGAACTTTCTGCTACAACCAGTACATTGGCGAGGGCCAGCGAACCAAGCATTCACCATGTTCTCTCTTCTATTCACAACACAGTTCCCTGCTCACCACTTCTTCTCGTCGTGTCCCGCTCAACGGCCTGTCTTCGTCGCTTGTGAGAAGTTGGCCGACATCCTTGCACCCGCCGTCGTCATCGCATCGTAAGAACGAAGCAATAGTCGAAAAGTACGCGCAAGACGTCTTGGGAGCGATATCAAAGAGTTGGAGGTCCGCAAAGCAGGAAAAATAAACCAAAGTCGTTCCAGCGAGGCAGACTTGGGTGAGAAGGGCAAAGGCGTGCGCATCGTAGGCTCATCGCACACCTATGACTTGATACCTACATGGCGACGATCTGAAGACTCATTGCAAGCCGGCATTGCAGCTTGGCCTCACACGCAGAGAAGAACGAACATCTGACGTTGGGCACGAGTTGTCGACCTACGGCACGTGCAATCGTACTTGCCAGTCACGAGCTTGTGCTCTGGTAAGCCCACCATCCATCTTTCCCACCTCCTCCCCTGCAAAACATCTTCCACCCTGCCAGTATCTTTCGGAGTCACCTCCGCCTCCTGTCCGCCCTCCCTCTGCCACGTTTCGCCCTTCACCTACCATGAATTCTCCCCCGACAGACCACATGGCGGCGACGGCGGCAACAACGACGCCCTCGCCTGCTTCTTCACCTCCTCCCGTGCCGTCCAGGCAACACCGCAAATCGTTCTCCGTGGGCGATCTGCGTGCCGAGAACAAAGGTGAAGTCGCAGTGTCGCAACTTTTTTTCATGCCAAATAAATTCTTGCGAAAACAGCTAACACCGTAAACTCCTCAGACGCCAAAGTCCCCGATATGCCTACCATTTCTGAAGAAAGTTCAGAGCCCAAAGGCCGTCTGCTCTTGGTCTCGAACCGTCTCCCCATCACCATCAAGCGATCCGAAGAAGGCAATTATGACTTCTCCATGTCCTCCGGTGGTCTTGTGTCTGGGTTGTCGGGGTTGAGCAAGACCACCAAATTCCAGTGGTATGGCTGGCCGGGAGTCCAGGTGCCCGAGAACGAGATCCAGCATGTGAAGAAGAAGCTGCTCGACGATTACAGCGCGGTCCCCATCTTTATGGACGATGAGCTCAGCGACAGACACTACAACGGATTCTCCAACTCAATTTTGTGGCCCCTCTTCCACTACCATCCTGGTGAAATCACATTCGACGAGTCGGCCTGGGAGGGCTACATGGATGCCAACCGCATCTTCGCCAAGGAGATTGCACGCGACGTCAAAGACAACGATCTAGTTTGGGTTCACGACTACCATCTCATGCTTCTTCCTGCCATGCTACGTGAAGAGCTCGAACAGATGCCCACCCGACCGAAGAACGTCAAATTCGGATTCTTCCTTCACACGCCATTCCCTTCGTCAGAGATCTACCGTATCCTCCCGGTACGTAATGAGATCCTCGAGGGTGTGCTACATTGCGATCTGCTCGGATTCCACACCTACGATTACGCTCGTCATTTCCTGTCCTCATGCGCTCGCATCCTCGGACTTGCCACAACCCCGAACGGCGTCGAGTTTCATGGAAAGCTCGTGACTGTTGGTGCCTTTCCCATTGGTATTGACCCGGAGAAGTTCAACGTTGGCCTGCAGAAGCAAAGCGTCAACTCCCGCATGAAGGTGCTTGAAAGGAAGTTTGAAGGCGTCAAGATCATCGTTGGTGTCGATCGCCTCGACTACATCAAGGGAGTACCGCAAAAGCTGCATGCTCTCGAAGTATTCCTCACTGAACACCCCGAATGGATCGGCAAGGTAGTGCTTGTCCAAGTCGCAGTGCCGTCCAGACAAGATGTTGAAGAGTACCAAAACTTACGCGCAGTTGTCAACGAGCTGGTGGGACGCATCAACGGCAAGTTCGGCACGATCGAGTTCACGCCCATCCACTTTCTACACAAGTCGGTCAGCTTCGACGAGCTCATAGCTCTGTATGCGGTGTCGGACGTCTGTTTGGTCAGTTCGACAAGAGACGGCATGAACCTGGTGGCATATGAGTATATCGCCTGCCAGGAGAAACGTCATGGATCCATGATCTTGTCAGAATTTACTGGCGCTGCACAATCTCTCAACGGGTCCATTGTCGTAAATCCGTGGAACACGGAAGAACTGTCGGATGCTATCCACGAGGCCGTGACCATGGGCGAAGAACAGCGAGCACTGAATTATCAGAAACTCGCCAAGTACGTCAACAAGTACACCTCGGCGTGGTGGGGCCAGAGTTTTGTGTCAGAGCTCACGCGCATCTCCGAGCAAGCCGAGAAGAAGCTGAAGGTTAGGCGCCAATCGCTTATGGACCCGGCGAGTACTGCGACAGGGAATGATGCCAGTAATGCAAGGAAAGGCATACACGATCGAGATCTCGACATTCGTGGAGTCAAGTAGGAGATGATGGCAACGAACGGAAAATATGAGGTTCGGTTTGTCGGCCAGTCTGATACCAGCTACGATGCCTATGAGGTGCAAGCACGGCGGGAGCAGTGTGCGCAAGCTATTGATTGGAAACAGGCCCAGAATGTGAGGTGCCGAGCGTTCAGATAGACGAATGCCGAAGTAAGTTCGTTGCGCCAAAATCAGATCCCAATGTTGTAAAGCCGGGCGGCGGCGCGTGGCAACAATCAATGGTGGTGGTGCGCTCAACGGTCAATTCACCTAGCTATGACTGCTTCGAGAACAATCAAGCTCTGCTCAAGCAGCTTCAGTCGATCTCCTTTATGTGCGTAGAATCTGTTGAAGAACACCTCATAGTATGGTCACGTGACCCAACTTGCGGACTTCATTCCCGAGTGAAGTGCATCTGTAACAATATTCGCATTGAGAAAACCTCATATACTCCAAACCACACATCATGTCGCGACGAGCTCTGATCCTTCCTCTACGGATCTCATCGACCTCCGTTCCAACGGCACGGACGCAATGGACCTGCCACCGCTGCCTTTCGACGCAAGCCTCGACCACAACCACCACTCCACCACCTCCCGAAGCTCTCCCTTCCACCACACAACCAGAGGACTCCGAATCCGCGCAATGGCAGACCGCCCAACTCCTCGCGACTCGTCTGAAGCACCGCATCCCCCCTCAATACCTTCAATATTCCACCAGCCCGTTCCTGCATAAAGAGGAGATCGCGCAGCGCGAGGCCGACGGACTGCGGCCGCACTCCGAAATCACCGGCGTGGTGGTTGACGCCGGCAAGATGGCCAAGACGGTCAAGGTGCGCATCGTCGGGCGGCGGTGGGAGAAGCGGATTGGCAAGGTATGACATCCCCTGCTATCGACCAGTCTACATATGAAGAACACCCGACCTGGCTAATACATATCCTGCAGTACTTCGCCTCGCACACCAACCACCTCGTGCACGACCCGAACTCGTCGCTGGTCGTCGGCGATCTCATCTCGCTGCACCGCCTGCGCGTCTCCAGCGCCGTGCATCACGTCGTCGCTGCGATCGTCGCGCCGTTCGGCACGCCCATCTCCGCGCGCCCGCCGATCCCGACGCCCGACGAGCGCCTGGCGGCGTATAAAGCGAAGCGGCTGAAGAAACTCGAGCGGCGGGAGCTGCGCGCACGGGCGGCGGAGGGGGATGAGGCGGCGTTGCTGGAGATGAAGGAGAGGGGGCTGCAGGTGGGGCAGGGCAGTGGACAGGGGGTGCAGGAGACGGAGGCGGAGAAGTTGGAGCAAGGCAGGGCGGATCGGAAGGCGAAGCGGGTGGCAAAAAAGGCAGAGGAGAATCAGCGGGCGGCGAGGAGAGCGGAGCGCGAGCTGAGGAGGGAGGAGCGAGAGGCGGGCGAGCAGATGGAGAACAAGGCGCACACGGCCGTTGTTAGTGAGATGGGCGAGGTAAAGAGCTGAAAGTTGAAGTCTCAGTACGCATGAGACTGGAGTCCATAGACTTCGTCAGATGCATCTCTTTCAATACGTGTATAGTAGAACTGTACAAGTAACCTAAACATTTCATAGAATGCCCATATTGATAACGAAGATTACTGTCGCTAGTGGCACAAGTCCGTGGATAGCTCGGGGACACTCTATAAGACCTAGCTCTAAGTCCAAGTCCACATTACCCATACAAGTCTTCTCATACGGTCCCGTCTCCACCGTCAGCACCTTGGTCGGCGCCATCTTCCATGCCATGCAGCGCGTCACCGAACGCGCTGTCCTCCAACCCCACCCCGCCCTCGAAGTCGATCAGACCATCATCCGCGGCATCGTGCTCGTCCATATTGGTCAAGTCGTCAAGAGCGGAATCGCCGAAGATGTTGTTGGCATCGGCGGAGGTGTCGGGGAATGCAGAGCTGGTATCAGGGGTTGCGAGTGTGGTAGTGTTGGCGGCGGGGACGGATTGGGCCGTGGGGAGGTTGTTCGATGGTTGTGGAGTCGAGGTTGCGGGCGCGGCTGGCTGGGCTGATGGCGCGTCAACGTGGCTATAATCATCGCCGCCGAAATCGACGCCGGTGTCGTTCATATCAAGATCCATGCCGTCCAAGAGACCATCGTCGTTCAAGCCATCAGTCCCCAAGTCATCGGTCGACGGTTCAGCACCACCGGTCAGAGACGTAGGCTGTGCATTCGCTTGCTGTGATGCGTTCGGCGCTGGAGGTGCTTGGCTCTGAGTCTGCCCTCCAGCTTGCGCCGACGGCAGAGGGTTCTGAGAATACGTCGCGCCAGATGTTGCATCATTGCTGAACGACTGCAGCTGCTGTTTCGGCGCATCAAATGTATCCTGCTGCATGACTTCGTCTCGACGAGGCTCTTCCTCATCTTCCAATCCTCCCCGTTCCACCATGTCAGCTCCTTTGTGAGGTGTGATTTTCACATTCAAGATCGCTTCCACCTCCTTCACAATGTCCTCGACGTTTTCCTTTCCCTGTGCCGTGTCGGTATGTCCATTCGCAGGAACCTCCAGACGATGCACTCTTACAGCATTCTCATGACCTTCCCAAGTAGCATGTCGCAGCTTTTTCTCCGCCTGCATGAGCGTCTTGGTCTTCTTCCATTCTTGCATCTTGGCAGCATGCTCCGCCTTCATGCGTTCGATTTCGGCCTGGCCAGCTTCCAGATGCTTCGCGACACGTTTGTTGAACTCGTCGAGCTGCTCTTGTTTGAGGTTAGTGAACGGCTGGACCTCCTTCGGTTTTGATGGTCGTTCTGAATGGTCCAAGAAGTCCATGCTAGGTGGTTCGAGAATGCCCTCCGTCAGGCCTTTGAGCTCACCCATCAGACCAAGTCCCAGGTCGGCAGGAACAATCTGATGTGTAGCGTAGGGCGACGAGAAGACTTCCTCCATCCAGTGGTGGTGCTGCAGGTATCGTGCCATACTGATGTCCCTCGGCGTCAAGTGGTCGAAGTAGTCTCCCAGAGTCGTGTTCTCCTCGTCCTCAACACTCGTATCGTGCACAGCCTCACCTTGCCCAGGCATGACAGGTGGAGCTTGTTGACGTGCACGTTTCGCTGGGGGCTGTTGTGGATACGCGTTGGGGAAGCGAGAATATTGAGGTTGTTGGGCTGGCCATGCATTTTGCTGGGGCATGGGTGGCTGGCGCGTGGTAGGCACATTGATCGTCGGCCAATGCTCGCGATCGTGCAGCATGAAATCCTTCTTCTCGAGGCGACCCTGGAGTTCTAGCCAGGCGCGTTCGCGCAGAATCTGCTGAGTCTGCGGGTTGGCAGGGATTTGCTGTACCGGCATTTGTCTTTGTGGCTCAGTGGCATGGTAGTGTACAATCCAAAGCTGCGGATCTGGTGGTGCGGCGTTATGTGTCGGATTCTTGCTGACGAAATGATACCGCGTCCGCGCGTGCGTCGCAACAGCATCGTAGCCAGGACGATACCCTACCGCGTGGACCAGGACCTCGATCTGGTACCCTCCATAGTTCTGGCTGTACGCTTGCTCCTGGTCTGCCCACACATAGCCATCGCTCGGAAACCGATCGTTGACGCGGTCAGGTGATAGCCATTCCATCCAAATGGTGCCGTCTTGTGGTGCGGAAACGTAGGTCCAGGACATCGCAGCCTGCTGCTTCACAATTTGAGGCGCGTCGAGGAGGTAGGAATACGCGCCTTCGACACCGAGGTGTGTGCTGATGGGGAAGCGGAAGTTGGAGATGAGGTGGACATGATTGATCTGAGACGTGTTAATCACGGTTTGTGCTTGTAGGAATAGCTCAAGGAGGATGATGGGGAGGAGAGGCGTACAAGGGTGTGAGCAACCCCATGGCTTGGATTCTGCATCGTGAGCGTCACGCGACTGCGTTGTTGGTAGTTGAACAGGAATCCGCTCGTCGTCGTTGTCTTGTTACATGCACGTTACCTGATCTGCGCATTGAGAAGTGTGTTCTGGGTGAAGTCGCGAGGTTGCCAAAGCTTGATTCCTGCCTGAGGCATGCAACAAGACGTCGCTCGGAACTGGTAGCGCCGCTCCTCTCCTTGCAACGACTACATGTGCATGATTGGCGATATTCTGTACTGCACCCGGGCGGCGCAGTATAGATCAGATGACTAACATCAAGCTCAGTGTCATGAGTTGGACTTGACGTTCTTGGTGGAGCTTCGAGAATCTGCTATTCCAGCTGTAGAGTCAAGCAGTCGCGAGTACTGTTGCACCAGGTCATCAACGCAGGCCACAAAGGTGAGGACTTCGATCGATGTGACTCTCGGCTTTCCCTTCTGCAGACGTTCACTGCTGCAATCAGACTTACAATCCACGGTCTTGCATACCTCGTCACGATCTTGAACGATTTCGACGTCCAGGTTTGAAGCGAATATGCAAGTATCAACATCAGAGACACCATTTCCGCAACTTCCATATGTAGTGTGGCGTCGCATCGTATATTATCTTTCAGACAATCTCGCCACACTTCTCATACTTTCCGAACGGCCGGAGCTTCAGTCAATATGTCGACCTCATACCTCGTCTTTCTTTAAGACCATTCGGGACCCGGTGCCTCCACTTTCGGATGGCCTATACTACCATGCCATACTCCGTCTTGTCCTTGAAGGCCACGTTGATCCCTCGTCGATCCACGAGTTCTATTATCCCAATCACTGGACCGTGCCTTCTGAGCCAAACATTCCTGCCGATCCGGTGCTATACAAGCTCGACGGTCTCTTCAGAGACGCCGTGCACGCGTCGCCCTTCATTCCAGCAGATATGGAACCAAAAGTCTGCGAGCGTTTCAGGAACGGTGACTCAGATGCTGCATTAGTCGTGTTGCTGCCACTCTGCACTAGACTGAAATTGATCGAGTTCTTTAGCCACTCCAAATTATGCGCTGCAATGTTTCAGAGCATTGCTCACGAGCACCGGCGACGTGGAATTACCCCAGAAGAAGCAAGGCAGACGGCAAAACAGGCAGCCCTCCGCGATCTTCATGGCAGACCTTGGCGGCAGAGCTTGTCCAAAGGCTCATCCGACACGTTGCCCCTGCCGTTCTCGGAGCTGCTGTTTCTCTATGTCAGTAGCCACCAACACGGATACTCGTTCCCGCTTGGTACGATGGTACCATTCATGGGCTTCCCTTCCTTGCATCGGATCGTTCTCTCAGCCGTCCGCGACGAGGCATTTCCAAGCTGGCCTGCCGGCAATGCTCCCTGCAGCTGTCCTGAGATTTATTTCCAAGAAGCGTCAGTCTCGGAACAGGCAGTGCTCGCGTTCGCTCAAGCTCTCGATGGCCCATGCGAGATCAGACAGTGGTACGGAAGGCCTCGGATAGATGTAGCGGATAGCGAGGAAGGTGATCCAACCTGGGATCGGGTCCTGGTTCAGTACCGCCCAGATGGCAGTAAGGCAATCGAGGCTCGTCTTGATGACGGCGGTGGGGACCCGGGTTACGATCATGCATGGGTCAGCTGGCTGTACCATATGAAGATGCAGGACTGGAGGCGCATTAGTGAGGCATTCAGCACAGAAGAAGGTGATAGAAACGACTGGTGGCTGCAGGGCGGACTGGCCTAGGTATCTCAACGCGGAGCACGGGGGCGAAGGCAACATGGGGTCCGGGGTCAGCTGTACTCACAAAGCCACATTGATGAATCGATTCCACAGCGACCATCTCTGTACCAAGGTGTAGTAGAGCTTGGTCTGACAAAGGTAGAATCACGCCAATAACTTCTAGGGCTTCATGTCTAATTCAGATGTACAGAGTACACGACTTAGGCCGATGTGCCACGCACACTGTTCGCGACTGTTAAGATTGTGTAAAAATGATTGTCAAGAATGCTATCTACAGCCATTAGTAGCTAACAGCTACGTGCTTCGTCCATACCAGCGACGGTACCCGTCGAGATGCTTGCTCCACGACGGCGCTCGTCGGCATGCTTCGCATATCTTCCATTGCGATGCTCGCCGACACGCTTCGTGTGTTGCACGAACGTGTTGTACCACTTGAGTTGACCCATGTCAAGGACAGAGTACTGGAAATCGTCCTCGATCACGGTCTCAGCTCCAACTAGCCGAGACGTGAGGAATTCCATGGGTCTGTAAAAATGGCCGCCATCCTTGATCTCGTGACTGGTATAAACATTCATTTGGGTCGAGCCCTGGCGGAGCACCACCAGGAGATCCCCACTGCGGATGAGCTGTCGCTCAACTTGCGGAGCATAGCATCTTTGACAGCAGGTGACACCTGGCTGTAAGGTACACGATGCTCAGCGGCATCGGGGTCATAATAGTCGCATGCTTCCATGACCGCAAGTAGCGATACCTTCGCAGCCGACTCTCTAGCCAGGACCGGAAGAGCGGGGCGCGCTCAGAGCGCTGCACTCTCCGTCGACACGGTGTTCGGCACGGAGCTGACCAGCATCGGTGATACGAGGCTGTGGCCACCTCGCTCGGCTACCCATGACGCGCCTGGTACTGTTGGTCTGTCTGGCACAGGAAATGTGCTTCGCACCGGAGGTGTTTCTGGCAACAAGGGCCTCGCCACGGGACCTCCTCTGATCGTCCGTGCCGTGCGAACGACCTGGATTCTTTGTTGGGTTGGCAGGTGACTCCCATCTGCCGTCTCAGTGCTTTCCACGACGTCGGCTCGTCGTTTTCCCAGGGCCTTCTGAGAAGGGAACGAAGCACGTTCCAAACTTCCAGGAAATTCATCCCCATGCTCCTGACTCGCAGGCCGCATATCTTCTTCCGGATCCGCCGGAGTGGCAGCCCCAGCAGGATCTTCACCGTCGATCCACCGCCCTGGTAATTAACGGCGTGATGTCTTCTGACGCTTCGCGGCAGGGAGATGCTGGTCCACATAGATATCCAGCTCATTCCCTTTCACGCCAGCGCCACGCGCGATCCGGCGACATATGTGGTCGATCCGAAGGATGACCTGCTGGGTCCAGTCGGCGGACGGGCCAGGCTGCCACTCAGGCATGATCATGCCGTCTCGCGACTCAATCGAGGCGCACAGAGCCTCGAGATGCAGGCGGATCTGTGCCTGCTGGGTGTCGGCTTCGCCGCGATTTCCTAGCAGAGTGGCACTACGAGAATCAGTCCTGTGGTCTACAACGAGAGTGGAGAGACCTACCTGCTCATCAAGACCGCAGTCGCGGTCTCGGCCTCGCCGGCCGTCATCCCCGACTGAACTCTCAGTCGGCAGTGCAATTCTGTGAGGCCACCCAAAATGAGAGGCACCGCTACTGGAAGAAGCTCTTCCGGCTCGGTGGTGTTCATGCGACAAGTCTCCGCATCTCGGAGCAGATTGGCCAGGAGCTCGCGAATTGACAATAGATAGTGATTGATGGCATCAACGCCAGTCAAGCTGAGGTGAGGATGCATCCTGTACGTGATGACAGGATCAGTGAAGAAGGTGAAGAGAAGTGCACGGCGGAAGACGAGTGCGAAGCTTGAAAGAAGATCTGTATGGCTATCGACTTGAGGAAGTCACGAACCCGAACGCGTTGCGGGTCCGACGTGCCATGAGCTCATGTAGGTTGACGCGTGAGAGTATCGAACTGGTGAAATACGCGTCCTGATTTGCACCTCAGGCAACGGGGATAGTAACGTAGACGTACACAGATCATACATACAGGCTTCGGTTACGATAGAGCTTGAAGGATTGTATGGTAAGGTATATGGGCGTGGTTTGTTCATGCGCTACCTATCGGTCCTAGGTACAGCGGATCCTATGAGTCCAACTCATACGTGCATGTCGCCGACCATGCGACGTCGAACAATACCTTCCATGGTGGATCACCTACGGTTGCTGAGCTGCCATGCCGCGTTCACTCGTCTAGCCAGCACATCGCCATCCAGGTTCTAACATCGACGCAGAATTGCGCGACTAAGACTGACCACTCCAAGGTTGGCGTCATGGACGGAAGTGGCGTGGCAAGCCTAGGCTTCAATGACCACTGTTAGCTACGCACCCAACAGCGATATGGCAAGTTTCAACTGGAGCTCTTGGTTGCTGGACGAAGTCCATCACACCTGATGCCGCCAGAGGACTGTAGACATCACGGTCATCTAGGTCGGGAGCGTACTCCCGCGAGCGTACGGAAATTGCCTCTCATCGGGACGTGTGTGAGTCGTGTGGGACTATACACGCCCGGCACGCGTGCTTCAACACCGCATCTGATCAGTTCAGCACATCCCGGCACTAGCCACCGCTCAGATAGTAAGGAAGTACAGTACTGCAGTAGGCGTTATGACCTCTGCTTAAAGAATGTAACAACATAGGTAAGTAGCTTAGAGGGCGGTGAGGCGAATGCAAATACATGTCTCAGATACACTTGTGAAGGTGCAGTACCTAGCTATGCCTCCATGTATAGCTTACGTGGTCGGCGCTTCCCTCATCCCGGACATCCCTAGCCAATCAGAGATAGATAGTAGCACTGTTATCTACGCGCCTCGGTCTTGAGATATGCTTGATCGTTAATGAATGAAGATTCACGACACAGCTGCGGTGCCCGCTGAATTACGACTCGCTTCCCGCATAGGCTACACATTGCAAAGACCGTACGTAGGCTGTCATCGGGCTTGCATTGGTGAGGTATAGTGCGTGATCACATCATGGAACCTGTATGCTAATAGAGCATCTCAGCCTCAAGATGGAACACCTCCCAATAGAGCTCCTCAGTACTGTCACTGGCTGTCTTGAGCACCGCGCCTTGCTCAGATTCTCCTTGGTTAGCAGACGCTGCAGATCTATCTGCTTGCCGCGCCTCTTTCGCACCTTACAACTGCCATTTTGCTCCCAAGAGACTCTCGTTGCTGCGATCAGCAAGGCTAGCGCATTTCTGGAGCATACGGCAAGCTTGACTTATGTGCAGAACCTTGAAGTCGTTGCAGCTTGTGAGCCACCAATGCTCGCTCACATCAGACGCGGAGATCATCACGGTAGAAACCGAATCCCCATCGAGCCCTGGAAATACGATCTTATATACCAGCAGGAATCGAGGCCTCTTACGCATGATCTTGACTGGGAACCATTGGCAGAGTTCATAAAATGCATACCTGCTTTGAGGGAGCTTACCTGGGCTTGTGAAGCGCAGATACCCTCAAGTGTTCTCCGACACCTACATACGATTGTTCCTCAATGTCTACTCCACATGCGTTACTTTAATCTTCCGAGTCTGGTATCCGGGGGCACGAAACAGATCGAGATTAGCCAAGAAGATTTGGAGCTTGCAACGTCGCCATGCCTCTATAGTATCTGCCGTAAGGAAGCAATCAGTGGGTACAACAATCTCCACGACGAAGCCATCCTGGAGATGGTCGGTGGAGGCACTCCAAATCTCAGAGAGATTTGCCTTTCCTACTACCTTGACGGAGACGATTTCGGTAGCGCTGCAGCACGCCGCAATCCTCGACAGAAGCTGCGTCCTGGTAACCTCCGATCAGGACCGCCTGCGGTGGGATGTGTCGAATCTCTCATTCTATTATCATATCATGCTCAAAAGACGCTGCGCAGGTTGAGTTGTGTGACAGACTTTGCAATTCTGCGAACGCTGAAAATGTATTACGCCCCTGCAGGAGAAGACCTCCAATGGTTGACATACGAGTGTCAATTCCCCAGCATCGAAGATCTCCAATACGTAGGACAAATCACTCGGCCTGATCCAGATGTGGCGTTTATTCTTTCTTTACCGCCACTGAAGAGCTTACAGCTCCACAAGCAGTCCGCTCCGACCGCCTTATCCGCGATATTGGGCCACTGTTGTAATAGCCTTCGACAACTTCACCTTCCAGATGTCTTCTTGAGTCCGGAGCTGGTTGAAGAATTGAGAGAGAGCTGTCCACGTATCGAAGAGCTTGGATTGAGCATCAATCGCCAAGGAGGCTCTGCCGAAGAGGTCGCTTTGTACAGATGCCTGCGAAAGCTGGCGGCACTTACAGACCTGGAGTTGTTTTATGACTCGGACCCCATGTTTACAAGAGCCCTTGGGCAGCTCAAGACAGTACCACCCGATCGGGAAAATGTAATTTGTGAAATCATCCAGAATCTTGCCATGGATACGAGCCTCGCCGCCTCGATCTTCTCCACGATCTGCTCATCGCAGATGCATGGTCACCGGTCGCTAGAACGACTGACTTTGCGCATGCATGCCTTCGGTGATTGCGAAGGCTATGGATATGGATCAGGCTCGGACCTGGTCTCCATCTTGTGGTATGTTGGACGCTCTTGGATATGTACGCGGGACATCGACGACGATGATAATTGTTCCTGTCGAGTCCAAGACTTTGACATGGGAGAAAAGCACCTACGAGAAGAATTCGAGCAGGAGGATGGAGAGCTTGAAGAACTGAAGGAAGGTCCATTTGCGTCGGCGATCCACCGAGTTTGGCCGTCGAGTTTGGACCGCCCGATCAAGGACGTCTGGCACAGCTTTCCGCTGAACGGAGAAGTCTCGCTCACTAAATGATGCTCACGGAATATGCTGGATGCTCTCCATCCATCTCTCGAGTTGCTCTGTGTTGTAACTCTGTTACGGCATGCTGCATGTTATCATGCTGCTATATACTGTTGGCAATAGCTCGTGAAACAGTAGACGAACATGGTCTCAAGGACCAGAAGAAATTGCAAGCACATGGAAGCAAAGACGCCTCACAATCATATCCACAGTAATGGCGTATGGAACATTCACAGCACCTGGTGGAGTCTCGACCAGTGGAAGCTCGACCAATGCAGTCATTAGCTCGACGACTGCAAGCTCCATCGTAAGCAGTGTGACCAGCACTTTGACAATCCCAAGCTCCATCACAAGCACGATCATTGTGACCAGCACGACCTTTGTCACGGCGACCGTCACCACGAGTTCCGAGGTCGGGTACCTTGGAATTGCCGCCATCAGCAAACTACTTGAGGAAGGACGCGGGGTCGTACCAAACACAGAGTATATGATGCATTTCCTCACGCCTTCTATGACAGTGGATCCCTGCGCCCCAGCTCTCAGTACTGTCCTCGCGGGTCAAGCTGCGCCGAAACCAGCCCAGTGGTCCGATGTGCCACAAAGCTTCAACTTCGGCGACAACGTCTTTACTGCTCTGACACCTCTATCATCGTGCTTCTACACGAATCCGGCCGCGCCCAACAGTGGAGACGGAGGCACGCTCTCATGCGCAAACACAGCTATCCCGTGTACTGTTGTTGCCCAGGGCCCTTATTTCTGCTCATCCGACCATCTGCTTGGAGGCTACTCTACATCGGTGGAATCTCTGTTCCAGTGTGCCGTTTTTACGCCGACTACAATTGTGGAGACCAGCTCCTCGGAGGTGGTACAAACGACCGTGACAACGATTGTGGGCTAGAAGAATCGTTTGGTAGATGTAGAACCTCATTCTTGTTATGCTGGCATCACAAGTTAACACTACACGAGCGTGCCCGAGAGCCAGTCGTTTTCAAGATCATCCTCTCCAAACGCAAAATCTTGACCTAACCGAGTCCAGTCTCGCATCATGCCCCGGTAAAGCCAGCTAACCCATTCATGTTCATAGCCAGGGTTTCCCCCTGCGTAATCGAGGCGTGTTTCGATCTCTTTTTTGCCGTCTGACCCTCGCCTGATCAGGACTCGATCCCACGTTGGATCGTTTGGCCCATCTTGAAGAAAGTGCAAGTTTCGTTGATACCAATGCCTGATCTCGCATGGCCCAGTCAGACCCTGTGAGAATGCAAGGATCGCCTGTTTTGTGACCATGGCCTGCTGGAGGTATATCTCAGGACAGCTGGACATGGTGTCCCCGAGAGGCCATCCTGAGAGCGTCTGGTCACGAGGACTGGTCAGAGTGATACGTTGCAGCGAGGGGATTCCCATGTAAGGAATCACATCGACGAGACTGAAGGAATCTCCCTGCAGGCCGTCTCTGGTGTAAAGGACAAGCAGTTCCGAAAAGGGTAGAGCACATTGTAGAGCATCTGATGTGTGACTTCGCCAAGGTCTCCCAACGCGATCCCTGATTGCTGCCTCGTTCGCTTTCCGCCTGGCCTCTTCGGGGCTGGTCCGTCGCTGCTGGTGTGTCCTTGCGATTGTCTGAAACATGGCGGCACACAGTTCTGCACGCTCTGGGACCTCGAGCATCTTCAGTCTGCTACAGAGTGGTAGCAATATGACCAAGGCGGCATCCGGGTCACCATGTCTGAAGCGCGTACAGACCTCAGATACCAAGTCAGCCGGTATGTAAGGTGACGCGCGCACGGCCTCCTCGTAGGCACCGTCAGAGGTATACACTTCCCGATCGGTAGATCCCTGGGACTCGTAATTCTGATAGTAGAACTCAAAGATTGACGAGGGGTCGAGTTGGCCATCCAGCACTAACGCGAGCAGAGAGTGGTAGAAGTACGCCGCTGATAGAGGAGGTATCGGACGGTCAACCGTGCGAAAGAACGATGATATGTGAGGACGACAAATTCGTTGGAGATCCGAGCTGACAGAAGACATTGAGAGGAGTGTAGCTAGATCATCGGAAAGGAACGATGCAATATGGCGGTAAACCAGATGTGGTAAAGTGACACGCGCCGATGGTGATGCTGAGTTCTTCATACTTGGCCTCGACAAACGTGCATTTGACGGCTGATTGCAGTGAATCGAGAGCAGGCCAGTGAGATGCTTGATCTTTTGCCGTGGAAAAAGGATCGGTCAGAGGGGTCAAGAGAAGAGGTAAGATAGAATGCATTGCTGTTGCTCGCCTGGCCGGAGTACACTTCATACAGGGCAGCCTGATGGCAGGGAAAGCGAAACGCCCCGATCTGTGACCTTCTGGCATGTAAGCCATACGCTTTCTGAAAGACACATGTGTACGTACCCCGGTGTACTGAGGCTCACAATGGCTGATTGAGGCGATAAAAGTCTTAAGGTAAGGTATCTCGGTGGAAGTGCGATGAACGTCTGGACGTGAAAGCGAGACTCGCAGTCGTGTGAAGATCACGGCGTGTAAAGAAGCGGCTTTCTCGACTGACCAGATTTAACTGCATAAGGTACATTACACCTCACTCAAGTGCTTCAAAAGAATGCTGCATGTACATGTACTCATCGCAACCTGGATATGACTCCGTGGGCCACATACGGGTGACTTGGATCATAATAATCTCTGCAGGCGTGCATGACGACTTGCAGATACGGTACCAATAGGTCCGCATGCTCCTCGTGCATGAGCGAGCACGCTCTACTAACGCCCGGCAGATAATATCGCACGCCATAGTAGAATCGTGCGGGATCGTCGCCATCCCCACCTTAAAACGGGCGAAAGCTGCAAGGCAACAGGCAACTCTGGAGAGCTGCGGCGGACATGGTCACCACGAATCAAGAAGTCGTCGTTCATTGGATGTGCTATATTGACTTGAGGATGCGTTTGTGAGCACATACATGTTTTCCCGGTACTAATCTAGGCGTCGACGCCTCAGCGTCTGAAGTTCGTGTTTCTACCTTACTTCACCCACCCTAGGATTACTGTACTGTACCTTACTCGATCATAACTTTCCATTCACGCAGGATAGGTAGACACGAGCAATATCTCGGTGATATACGCGGAGTATCAACCACCATGGACAAATTGCCGCCAGAGTTGCTGGATGCCATAGTCGACCATCTTCGTCGTCGCGAACTGCTGAGATTGTCCCTGGTCGACAAGCGCTCCAGAGCCGCCTGCTTATCGCGCATTTTTCGCACCCTGCGGCTGCCATTCTCTTCGCCAGAGACTCTTGTTTCTGTGGTTTCAGAAGCCAGAATAAAGCCGAGAGATGGCGCATATCTGAGATATGTTCAGCACCTCAAAGTGGTCGCATCCAACCTTGAGCCCTATCCCGACCAAGGCAAAGCCATGGAACTTTGTGGACATCGCCCATTTTCAACGAGCTCTTGGATCTACACCTATGTAAATCAGAGTACAACTGAATTCTTGACCCAAGATTCGCAGTGGACACCACTTGCAGACTTCATCAAGACCCTTCCTGCACTCGCGGAATTGACGTGGGCATGCAAAGAGCAAATACCGAGCTTTATCTTGAGGTACCTTAACACGCTTATTCCTAGATGTCGTCTTCACATGTGCTTCTTCGACCTCGGTAGTTTGGCACCCGCAGATGACCGCCAAATAGAGATCAGCTCAGAGGACTTGGAGATCGCGACATCGCCATGTTTGTTCAGCATATGTCGAAGTTACGGGTGGGGGGGGTGGTAACAATCTCAATGCCGATGCTATTGTGGAGATGGCAGGTGGAGGTGCGCCAAATCTGCGAGAGATCTACCTTCGGCACTATCATGGCGGCAATGATCTCGGGAGTCTTCTCGCGAGTAGACTGCCACGTCAGTCATTACGTCCGGGAAGTATCCGATCAAACCCAGAAGCAATTAGCGCTCTAGAGTCACTTGTACTGTGTATGGAAAGCGCTAGGATGCTGCGCAGCATCAAGCACTACGCAGACTTTGCTAAGCTACGAACGCTGCAGCTGCCCTGTTGCCTCGACGAACAAGACCTCAAGTGGCTGGCGAGCGAGTGCCAATTCACCAACCTCGAAGAGCTAAGATTCGGGAGATACGCAGGTATTCAGTCTGCCATGGCCTTCTTACTATCCTTGCCGCCGCTGCAGAGTCTGAGACTGTCCGGATATTACGATGGTGGCTCCACAGATGCGATCCTTCGACACTGTGGTGGCCGTCTTCGTAAGTTTCACTGTCCTAACATTTTCTTCGACGAAGGTATAGCCCAAACGCTGGAACAGAGCTGTCCACACGTAGAGGACATCAGACTGAAAGTGTATCGTCGTGGAGGCTCTATGGAGGAAGTCGCCTTGTACCGCCGTCTCGGGAAACTACCGGCGTTGCAAGAGATCAAGCTCTACATACGCTCTCTTCCCAGATATACGACTCAGCTGGACGATCTCCAGGGGCAATCTTCGGAGTGCATGGATGATGTTCATGCACTTCTGCAGAATCTTGCCATAGATGAGAATCTCGCTCGATCAATTTTTCACACAATTTCTTCATCGAAAGAACCAGGCTCTTGCCCATTGGAATCGTTAACCTTGCGCATGGACGCACTCAGGCACGAGGAGCATGGCTACCGGCTTGGCTGGGAAGCCACTTCAGACTTGGCCCAAATTCTGTGGTATGTCGGGCGTTCCTGGATCTGTACCCGCCCTATCGATGGCAGCAGCAAGCATGCATGTGAAATCAAAGATTGGGATTTGGACGATAGGCTTCATCGCGAGTGGTACGACGAGGATGGCATTCCGGACGAGATATTGCGAGGACCATGCGCGCCAGCCATCCATCATGTATGGCCACAGACTCGCAACGGCACATTCAAAGATGCCTGGCACAGCTTCCCATTATGTAAGGAAGAGGTTTGACGTCAGATCCCAGTAGACTTTTCTACATAGTCATGGATTCTGATGCGCAGACTCTGCCTTCCTTCTGTCTTCCCGGGCATTCGAGCGTGCCATGCTCGTTCCTGGCACAGTTTCGCGGAGCACATTGGCTAGATGACGACACAGAGCCAGACCCGTTGTATCCTACACGATTCTAATAGATAGATGGTGTGTCTCACGCAGAATTGACAATTATTATCAGTTCCCGATGTTTGTATGGTGTTTCCATGCAGATAAGTTACGTTCTCTCAGATTCACACGATGCCGGGCCGCGTTTCCAATTTGCACTAGCGTGGATGTAGTCTAATGGGCATGGTTCGACTCGGCGTGTTAGTGTATGCGCTGTTTATACGGATAACATCATGAATTCTCCATCTATACCTCTTAGAAAAAAGCAGAATATAGATCTATAGATTCCCTATTGACTGATGTAGATAAAAAATGATCAGACATCGATTGACGTTGTTCGGAGACGATATACTTTGTCGGTCGGGTTGACGGACTTGGCACCTTCCCAACCTCACTTCAATGTCAAAGGGACATGTAGATCATGCGTTGCAACGCGTCTTACGTGTGTTGGGTATGTACACGCGCACGCCACAAAATGTGGGGGATGACGAACTGGCCCGTCAAACTTCCTTTACAAGAACCGAGTGCTAATCTCGCACATCGAAGGGTCGGTGCAATGGCTTCAAGTGTGGGATGGCATCGACTTCCAACGTTTGCAATGTATTTCACCTCGGAGTGGCGATGAGGTCATGACAAGCGTATGTTGAGAGGGACATGTGGTGATCAGAGGGTGTCAGCGACGAGCGGGTGTCGTGCCAGTAAAGTCAGAAGATCTCATGTCTGGCGTCGCTCGGCCGCCGTGTGTGCAAGATGCCATACCTTATTACCATCGAGCCAGCGTAAGAGATGAGTGCTTGATCACTCCAAAAGACATGAACATTAGAAATCCCGGGATTCAAATAGAGATCTGAACGAAGAGAAGGGAACGCAGTCTAACCACGATGCGAAGAGCTGATGCGTGTGTGTCGTGTCGCGGAGGATATCGCGACCACTGGCTGAGCGAATGAACAAGCTGAGACAGCTGTCGATAAGGTCATGCCGTTCTCGTTCACATGTGAGTACGCTTTCTCGAACTGGCTGAGGCTGGCGACGTTGATAGAGGTATGGCGCTACGATGAAGAACAGCTGTGATGCGGTTGATGGCCATACCAGTGCAGCTGTCGACGGTTTGTAAGGCCACATGATACGCACCTGACTATCGGATCACGTCGCGTCGCGTCGCGATCAATAGGCAGCACATTTCTAGCGTTGGCTTGGCATTTCGCGGCCTTTGAAGTTTCCAGTCTCGAAATTCCCGTATTTCTTTTCTTCTCTACCTATCTTCAGTCTCATCATCAGCCATCACCACTATGGCTACCACTGAAGACGCTGTTAGCGCCGCAATGCGGCTGTTCCGCGACCTCCAAGCCGGGCAACGGCATCTCAGCCAGACCGTGCGCGCCACCGTGCAGGCGCGCAGAGCAAGTGGGCTCCTGATGGAGCAAGAAATCGCCAACGTGCGCGGTCAGATCCGGCTGCTCCATGCACAGGAGAGAATGCTCCAGCTGGAGATCGATCGCGTGTATCGCGAGTGTGACGAGTGAGTTCCTAGTCATCGTCAAAGTTTGCTCCAACTATGCAGAGGCTGACCACATCACAGGCTCCAGGCTCTCGGCGATGCTGTGACGGAGGGGGCTGTCGCCGTTGGCGGCGCTGGCGAGGTTCCAGCACCGTAAGTTTTCCATCATCGTGTGCTACTCAAGTTTCCATTGCTGACGATCCCACAGTGCCCCAGTAATCGGCGATGCCGCGACAACGAGAGCGGGACCCGCGAGCGCTGGTGCTATATCAGCAACGTGAGTCTACCCTCATCGTCATGCTTTGCTCTCAGTACCTATCACTGACTGTCTCGCAGCACTGAGAGGCTCGGAGTTCCCGAGTTGCCCGGAACCGCCGGGCAGTCATGGGTGGACGCCTCGGAGGAGGCAGATGCTACTGCTGGGCGAGAATCCGGCATTATGGGGTCGCGACACGCCCCTCACAATCGTCCCGCGGCGGCGCAGCCCACCGCACACCCTCCTCACCTGCGGGGCCCGCAGGCGCAACAACCTCCTCGGGTGCCGCAGGCACGGCCTTCTAACTCGCGGGCTCCACGAGCACATCCTTCTCCTCCTCTGGCCCGCGCTGCTCGGGCACAACCTCATCCGGCGCGAGCTCCGGGGTTCTGGCGGGGACCGCCAACGTGCTACCACTGTCACCAAGTGGGGCACCAATTGGTCGACTGCCCGGAGCTTGGCGGTCTCGCTCACACGAGCAGGAAGAGAAAGCGAGAGTAACTCTCACTTGCGCCGCAAGTGGGAATTGTATTCTACTGTAGTATTAAACCGTTCATGTTCATGTGATTCTCATCGGTCCTGGTCTTCGTGATTCTGTAATCGAAGTCTGTCATCCTTCTGGGAATGGAAAGAAATCAACTGTTAGTGTAGAAATAGTACTTTCACTAACGCCATCATGCTGTTATCTACAGGAAGCGCTATAGCTTTGCAGTAATACTCGGAGGCATCCCGTGTTACTGACGTCGCTGAACTCGGTGTGCCAGTACTGACCTTATACCCGGACAGAGTCTGCGTAAGACATTAGTACAGATTGCACCCCGACTCAGATGAGACACATACTGGTCTCGGTGTCGGCGATAGGCAGACTCAGGAGTGTCATCAAGTCCACGATAAGAGGAAACCCTTCGTCTGCAGATATGAGTGTGAAGCCGTCCGACTCGTCAGGGTCGTGAACCGGGCGAGTGATGATCAACAGGTCGATGTTCGAACCATCAGCACTTACTTACGACACGATCGATAGCGACTTCGAGCTGTTGGAAGCAGGCAATACGGTTTGCATATCAGTCAGGTAGGACACTTTGAGCTCTACAGACCGTCGGGGCGTGGTACAGGAAAACCCACATCCAACACATCTACGTACTAGCTCATGAATTCATTCCTAATGCTTGTAGTATGATCAGTAGTCCATACTGATCTAATGCTAACATGCTCAGATTACCATTATCCCAGGCATCAACGGCAAAGTTCGAGGCGTCGGAAACCATATCAATGGCTGCGGAGACAGTATCCAAGGACCAACGGCGGCGAATGGACCGGTGAGGACAGCGAAGAAGACACCCATAAAGCTAGTAGTGCCCAATATGGCCTCAACGCAGAAGCCAACGCCGCTCAATGTACAGACGTCCTTATCTACCGAACCAAGAAAGGCAGTCTTCGAGGCTCAGCGCTCGACAAAGGCACAGAAAGCCATCACGTCTAAGAAAGGCGTAATACCGAAGCATAAGACAGGCAAGATCGCTCCGAAAAGTGTTGCAAGACCAATGACCACCAAGGCTCTGCCATCGAGAGATCCCAACAAGACTTCAAACGCCTGGACGCTGCGAATACATAGCAGGACTATCCCAGCTTCTGGCGGGAAGAAAGTCGTCTCTGCTGCATATCAATGGAAGGTCTCGCAACAGCGTATCAGACCAGGATATGCCAGCTTGAGTTGCGGAATGGCTTCCTACATTTTTGCAAACATGTTTGTTGGAGTTGCACGTTTGTACAAGTTGTCCTTCAATAGACAGGTGCAAAGCAAGTGACATTGCAACGCGGGTTGCATCTGGACAGTGTCTTGCGGACGGGCAATCAAATATAAAGCCCCAGGCTCAATCATTGATGCATCCTGTGTCCTTCGCCTATGCAGTTTCGCGCGGGTGTTGTATGTTTTCCCGGGCGTGATGCTACGCGATCGTCAGTAGAGCTTTGTTTCATGAATGTGAAGTGCAAGAAGTCATTCTACACCTCTCAGACATAAAGAACGAAAGACCGGGTGAGTGCGGCACGTTGCATCCACAAGGACAGTCAACGGAGGTGTCTATAACGCAGCAAACCATAAGATCGAGGCGTGTATAAGTTCTCGCATCGCTGGAGATATCTCTCTGCATCCCCACAGGTCCCTCAACTCCATCAAGAACAGACATAGCAATGCTTGTAACAATCAAGACGCCAGATCGGACCTTTGTGACCGACCCCGAGCACTGGCTTGGTGAAAGTACGTACTTCAAAGCGTTATTCTCCAAGAGATGGGTGGGCGAAGAGGGAGACGGCTCCTACGACATCGAAACCGACGGTGCTACGTTCGAACACATTCTGCGACACCTTCGGTCCGGTGTGCTTCCGGTCTTCTACAATGCCGACAAAGGGCATGACTTCTCCTTGTACCATTCGCTGCTCGAAGAAGCAGAGTACTTCGGCATCGTCCGACTCAGCAGATGGGTCCGGGGAAAAAAGTACCTCGACGCAGTCAAGGTCGATTACGTAGCCACCATTACACAAAACTCACCTCATGCTTGGCGGGCACGGCCCATTTTTGGCCAAGAGAGCGGTTGCGAGTTGCTCCGCCACCACGACGGTTCTGTCAAGATTTCAGCCGGCGGTCACATGGAAATCTCACTTACTCGCACCACACCGCTGGAAAGGATTGAGTTCTATGTTGTGTGCAAGGAAGTGACATTCGACCACGACCTATGCATCAATGCTTTCAGGTAGTCAGGCATGAAGATAGATGGGACAGCGCGATGTTGTCACGTCGAAGTTGGAGGAGAGTTACATCCTCGAGCACGTTACTTCGGTCCCTGGACTAGTGATTGGTATACCAGTATGAGATATCACCCAGTATACCAGTATTAGAGATGAGCACATCGAAGATAGCATTGCGTACATTTGGATTATGGATGAGTGCACGTCTTAGCATTCTCGTTTTGACCATTTTCCTGTGTATTCTCACAAGTGAGTCGAATGCTCTTAAGCGCGTGAGTCGACGTCAACCTCGAATCCGTGGTGATGATGCGTGCCTCAGATGATACGTGCGTGCGTGCAGGCGCAGTGGACAGCCACCCGATCACGCGATGAACGATACGACCTCGCATAGAACGTCTGATGTGACGCATGCGATTGATTACAATGTGTCAATCTGGGATTTACACATAGACCATAACCTCCTTATGCTTGTCATCATAGTGGTAGAAGGGTCCGAAGTGACTTTGCGGAAGCTCGTGTCCAAAAGAAAAGTGGGGCTGCATCTTGCGAACGTCGATCTTCCAGAAATTTTGTCCAGCCGAAAGCATCACTCCAGACGCAATGAGCAGGACACAAAATGGCGGACCTAAGCTGCCTAGAGCATTGCAAGACCAGATCGGTGGGTTACCGAAGAAGAGGAAGCAATTCGTGCCGCGAAGACCACCACCAGGCCAAGCCAAACGAGAACCGAGAAATCCGCTACCGAAACCAAAGACGAAGCCAGTCAGAAGGATAGTTCGACCAGAGTCCGATTCAGAATCTGCCGATGAAGCTGATTTCGAGTCGGAACCTGAAGAGGCTCGACGTTCGGCATCGCCAGTTGTCTCCAAACGTGCCGCGAAAGCAGGACTCTCAGCAAACGATGCGGAAATCGCTGCGCTAGAAAGGAAACTCGGACGGAGGAACAAGAGCAAGTCTGCAGGTGATGGAGACGACGAGAGCGATCAGGATCTCGATTTTCTGCTGGGGTCGGATAGTGATGCGGACAATTCTACCAAACCACTGAAGCGCAAGAGGCCTGACGATGCGAAATGGTTGCGCGATAAAAGACGGAAAGCAGCAGGAATCAGCGAAAGTGAGGATGACAGCGAAGTCGACTTTGCTGAAGATGGAGATAACACCGAAAGCGAGCTAGAAGACGAAGATGTCGAGAATCCGTTCTCAGACGACGAGATCTTAGAGGACGACTTTGACGGGTTTGAAGGTGCGGCAGAGGAGATATCTGCCAAGAAACCACGAGAGAATCCTTACGTCGCTCCGGTCACCCAAGATGCTCCTTCAGCCACCAAGTACATACCACCATCACGACGGAAATTGGCAGAGTCAGACGCCGAAGCACTCCAGCAATTGCGTAAGCAGATCCAAGGCCAATTGAATCGTTTGTCGGAGGCGAACATCCTATCCATTCTTCAAGCGATAGAAACCATCTATGAGAAGAACGCTCGACAGCATGTCACGTCAACCATCATCGACCTACTTGTCGGCCTGGTTGCCGACCCATCAACTCTGAATGACACCTTCTTAATCTTGCATGCTGGCTTTTCTGCCGCACTCTACAAAAGCATTGGGACTGACTTCGGCGCGCAACTCCTTGAACAGCTGGTCACTGCCTTTGACAAGGCTCGGGACAGTAATTCTGAAGGAAAAGAGAGGCTCAACATCTTGGCATTCCTATCCAACCTATATCAATTTCAAGTTGTCGGAAGTGGCATTGTCTTTGATTACATCAGACTCTTACTTGACGACCTTTCCGAGGCCAGCACGGACCTCCTCCTTCGTATCGTTCGAACCTCTGGCATGCAACTCCGCCAAGAAGATCCGACAGCGTTAAAGGACATTGTGCTCCTCTTGCACCGTAATACTGCCAAAGTCGGCGAGGAGAACCTGTCGATCCGGACGAAGTTTATGATCGAGACCATCAATAACCTCAAGAACAATCGCATGAAGACCGGGCAAGGCGCGTCTGCACTCGCCGCAGAGCACACCGCACGGATGAAGAAAAGCCTTGGTGCTGTCAAGACTCGATCCTTCAAGTCGACCGAGCCTCTACGTATCACTCTAGCCGACATTCGAGATACAGACAAGAAAGGCAAATGGTGGCTTGTAGGAGCAAGCTACCATGACCCTGCCAAGCTCGTACAGAATGATGAACCAAAGACATCACTTTCGTCGTCTCAAACCACCAAGGAAGCAGAGCCAGATTACGACTCCGAAACAGGAATGCCCAACCTCTCGAAAATGGCCCGCGCACAAGGCATGAACACCGACGTGCGCCGCGCCATCTTCGTCACCCTTCTGTCCGCCGCAGATGCCAACGACAGTTACATCCGCCTGCAAAAGCTTAACCTGAAATCGAAGCAAGTGTTCGAGATCCCGCGTGTCCTGATTCACTGCGTCGCGGCCGAAAGCGTCTACAATCCCTACTACGCCCTGGTCGCGCGCAAATTCTGCCACGACCACAAGCTGCGCAAAGCATGGCAGTTCGCGCTCTGGGATCTCTTCCGCCGTATGGGCGAGCGCGTAGACGACGATGGCGCCGACAGCGATGACGACCAAACCGCTCTCGGCACCGACATCACGATCCCGAAACTCGTCAACCTCGCCCGATTCTACGCCTCGCTCATCGCCGCCGACGCTCTTCGCCTGACGCTCCTCAAAATCCTCGACTTCACCCACCTGCCGGAGAAGACGAGCATGTTCGTCGAAGTCCTGCTCGCGACGCTGCTGGTGCAGGTGCGAAAGCTGCATAAAGATTCCGTCGCCGCCTCAACGCGCGATGTATTCATGCACGCGCATGCGGCGCCCGAGATGGTGCAGGGGTTGAAGTGGTTCGTGAGCGCGGTGACGAGCACGGCAGACGTCGCGCAGGGGAAGAAGGAGGTTCGTGCGGTCAAGGAAGGGTTTCCGGTGGCGATTGCGGCGTTGACCGAGACGCCGGTCGTGGCGGTGAGAGAAGTGGAGAGTGATGATGAGTATTGAACAGTGTACTAAGATCCCGATAGCACACAAGAACAGTTTACGAAATCATGAAAAGACGTTACTCCTACACCCAGCGGGAAAGGTTCAAATGCATCAAAGAAGATAAGATGGAGTATATTGTACACAATCTATCAGTTTTGCCCTTTCACCTTGAAATAAACCTCGTATCATGCATGCCTCCACAGCGCTCTAGTCGATTTTGATAGAGGCGTAGATGCGGTGAATGAACACCCAGCTCGCGAAGAAGCCGATGGTGCCTGGTAGATAGCACAGTCAGTACATGTTGCCGCCATAGGTATAGAGAAGAGGGAGACATACCGCTCAACACGAACCATAACCCACTCAGCAAGATGCTGTAGCCGAGGTACAGCAAGCCACCGGTGAAGCTGCTGAAGGACAGCATCTGGGCCCAGTAGATCAGCGAGTAGAGGAAAACGTAGATGGCGGAGGCGCCGCTGGAGGCGAAGGCGCGCCACTGCCAGTGGTAGTTTTCGGCGCAGAGGATGAAGTAGATCATGAGGATGGTGACGCTGGCGGAGGTGGCGATCAGCAGGCCAAAGGACAAGAACAGGAACCCGAACATGTAGTAGATGCGGCTGCTCCACAGCGAGTTCATGATGAAGTACAGCTCGACGAAGATGGCGCCGAAGGGCAGCACGCCGACGAGCAACATGCTGGGGATCGTGCGCAGGTAGCCTTGTGCGGGCGGGATCTGGCGGGGGATCTGGTTGGTGCGGGTGGGTGGTTCGGGTTGTTCTTGTTTGTAGCCGAACCAGGAGCCGGCCACGCTCAGGGGCGCGGAGATCACGAACCAGATCCCGACGAGGACGAGCATGGTGGTGAACGGTACAGCGCCCGAGGACTGGCGAGCCCAGACGAAGAGGTTGAGCAGGAAGAAGGTGCCGAAAACGATGGCGGGCAGAATGGAGGGGGTGTAGACGAAGAGTTGCTTCCATTTGTTGCCTCCAAACGACTTGTAGACACGCGCGGACGCGTAGCCGCCGACGAAGCCGAAGATGGTGTAAAGCAGGATCATGACTGTGGCGACGCTTCCACGGTTGGACGGGGAAAGGAAGCCGATGACCGCGAAGATGATGGTGAAGCCTGCCATCATGAAGAGTTGTGCACCATTACCCACAAGCACAGAAAGGGCGAGGGAGTGCTTCGGCGCCCGGAAGACATCTCCATGGACGAGCTTCCAGCCGGAGTCCTCCGCAATGCCGTCCTCTGCGTTGCTGCTTCCCAGATCGTCCAAACCGAGCTGATCCAGACGGTTGTATCTTGCAATGTCCTTTCGCAGCGTCCGCAACAAAATCGTGCTGATCATACCGGCCAGCACGATGAAAATGATGGCACTGTTGATGAGCGAGAACCAGTGGATCTTGGGATCGAAGACGTGTAGATATTTGTCCCATCTTGTCGCGAAGCTGGTCTTGCTCGGTCGCCAGTAGACGCTGTACGTCCAGGCGACTTTGGTATCCTTGGTCTCGTCCAGCACCATCGGTACATCCGAAGTCCCACACTGCGCCTTGCCATCACTGCCGACCGTAGATCCGCCCAGACTCGCGGGCTCCACCAAGATGCCGACCACGCGGTATTGCCCCAGGCGCACCTCGTGGTAATCGATGAAGATGTCGTAGTGGTTGTGCAGCAACTGCTTCTCCTCCGGATGGCTCCCCAACGCGAACCCAGGCTGGTAGAACGATGTGTCTGACCCGGGATCCCGATACTCCTGACCAGCGGGTAGTCCATCCACCAACCAGTTGACGTTGTAGTCCTGCATGATGCGGCGGTTCACGAACTTCGCATCCTTCTGCTCGAACGTGACTTCATCACAAACAGCCTTGCACGTCTCGTTCTGCGCCATCCGCAGCTCGTACGGGCTGGTGTAGATCCGGTCGCCAAAGATGATGCTGCCCAGGCTCTCGCTGATGGCTTGGGCGCCTTCCTTGGGCGCGCAGAAGTGGAGCGCATTGTGGTAGTATTCGTAGCTGAAGACGGAGCGGACGTGTTCGTCGGCGTCGTTCTGGGACGGCGACAGGTGATTCACGTTCAAGGGGACGAAGTCGTTGGCTTTGTAGGTCGTCGGCGTTATTCCAGGGAGGTACCATGCGGCCGTGAACGAACTGGCGGAGAAGACCAACAGCGCCAGGCCCGAAGGCAGATTGAACAGCATGGCGAACGTATCAATGGTAGCTGCTTGCTGTAGTACCACCTCGACGTGGAGTGTTGTGTGGTCGTCTTTCTGGACTATTTCCCAAAGCTGGCAACAAGTCCGGCACGACTACCGAGATGCCACGAGGCCGCGTTTTGTAGATCACTTCATGCAGGAGGATTATTGTGACATAAGGTACACACTTATACCTTATGCATGACATGTATTAAGGTAGCAGCTTTCAACTCTGTGAAAAGGCACTGTTCTCATGGTAAGTACGGGAATGATGGATCACGATGCTGGTTGATGGATATCTTATTGTTAAACATTGTTCGTACAGCTACATATAAGTTCTCTCGAGGTTCGTCGATATGATGACTCGCCTACAGTCTGTCGAAAGCATCGCAAACCCAAAGCATCATTATTACTTCAGGAAACCCGCAGAATGATTCATGTCATCCTGACACAAACGCCTCGACATTGCTTCCGCAACATCAAGCCACACGCTTGATCGTTTACTTGGACTTGGCAAGACCAACAGCGTTGTTGCCGAGGTCGTAGACAGAGTACCATTTCCTCAAGAACGCATCACCAAGAATAACGAGAGGTCCGGCAGGTGCAGGAATGTCAAAGCCCATGAAGGCGCTGATGCAGCTACCCTGGACCTCAAGAATGTAGTCGTAGGCAGTGATGGAGAAGTTGTGTCCGGTCAAGGTGAAGGACAGATCTGGCAGGCTGTCACGCTTGTCGCACTCGACGGTGTACTGTCCGTTGAAGCCCTTCTTGGCACCGATCTCCTTGTTGAGCAGCTCGGCGAAAGTGCTGGGAAGAGCAATGAGAGAAGTACCGGTGTCAAGAATGGCACCAGTGGACTCAAGCTCAGCAGACTTATCACCAAAAGTGATCATGTCGAGGTCGACCTCCCAGTAAGCCTTGCGGCGTAGGGGAATCATGGTCATCTTGCCGGTGTAGTGGTCCTCGTTGATGCCACCGAACATGGCCTCAGACTCAGCACCTTGCTCGTTGGTGTCGCTGAGGTAGAATGAAAAGACTGGCTCGTCGAGAAGATCCTGCTCAATCATCTCGTAGAAAGGAGGGGTGATGCCGTTCACCGAGATTGTGTCGTACCCCAGACCCATGATGCCGTCGAAGCGGCCAAAGGCGAAAGCAAGACCGGGCTCGGCAGTAGCCTCGGCAAAGACTTGGTTCTTGATCTTGAGATCGCCAATCTGGACTGTGTCCTGGCTGACGTATCCAGAAAGCTCACCGGATCCGTAGCGAATCTCAAACTCGGAGCCGTTCTTCTTGTAGGTGCTCGATCCGCTGTGGTCGTACTTGGAGTGCAGGTAGCAAGCGATGGAGCCGCAGTCCTGGCTAGGCACCCACAAGTTGGAGCTGCCGGTGTCCAACACAACCTTGAACTCTTGCGGTGGCGTACCGATGGCGATGTCGGAGAAGTACTGCGCGTTCAAGAAGTTGCTCACGGCGACTGGGTGTCCACCCTTCTCGCCCTTGAACGAGGTGTCGCTGAACATGTCGTCGGCGTGCTTCTGAGGGCGCACGCCCATGTACTTCTGGCCCAGCGCCTGCACATGCTGGCCAATGTTGGCTTTTTCGAGCTGCTCGGAGAGGGGGATCTTCTGGAGTCTGCGACGAGTGGCGATCAGTACACGCTTATCGTGGTGGAGCTGGTGGCGGGCGTTTGACTCACTTCATGGCGTGCTTGCCAGCGTAGGCCGGAGCAGCGACGGCCAGCGCCGCGGTGACAACAGTGCTTCCCTTCATGTTGGTGGATGTGTGATTGATGCGAAGATGCGGAGTAGAAGGACAGTGGAGGGGAGGTAGGTAGGAACAGCGGAGGAAGAGGACGAAGCAGTTGGTTGCTATGCTAGGCGCCAGAGAGAGTGACGGCACGCGCTAGGACCACATGACCGCATCGAGGAGCTGTGTTCAGCCACGCCAAGAACATGTTGGACGGCCGATTACGTGGTGCTCACTGCTGCAGTACAGGTATTCACTCGACATTGGTATTCAGGTCTGCCGGAAACATGATTCCATTATTGAATACAGTACATATCTTCTCTTATACCCCACGTCACTTGGTATGGATCTCACGACAAGCACTTCTGGCAAAGATGGCTTCTCGATAAATCAATCCAAAGACGGCACTGCCGGTATCTGCAGGAACAGGACATCCATCGCTGTACCTGGTAGGACGATGAGGCGTACAGGCCTTCTATCTGATAGGCAGGAACCGTATGGGAGTCATTGAACCCCTCGTCGTGTCTACGGATCTTCTCCTTTGTCAATACGTCCATGACTTGTTGAAACTACCAATAAGGCGGAAGAGAACATCCTGTCAATTGCTCAGTTGTTCTGAAGACTGCTCGAGCTGAAGGCGTTGGGTCCATGAACCTGAATGGCGCACAGTCAGGACCGTTGCCAAAGAGCCCACAACATGCGTTGCGGTACTGCCATCTTGCCGCGATCTTCCGGACGAGACTCGGGTTGTTGCTCAATCCAATGCCGTCGAGTAAGGTATAGACGATGCCAGAGCTGTACAGACGAAACCTTTGGTCGTCAATGTATCCATATCCGGGTCTGAATGGCAGAGTTTAGTCTGCAAGGCTGCCCATGTTGGAGCATTATCAAGCCACTCATCGTCCAATAATGCATCACCATGGCTGCTCATAGCTTGTGAAGGACTTCAACACGGTGCTGCTTCGCTGACACATGATGAAGGAGGACCTATCCATGACCCGTATCTTCTGCTCTGAAGTTATTACATGATGTGGCACAACTCATGTGTTCTGGATTGCCAACGGATAGGCATTGTTACACGTCAGTTGCTTGGCCATGCCGGCTGTACCGGAAAGCAGCTAGAATCCCGAAAGTTCCGGTCGTTGATGACTGGCAGTGCCCTGGTATCATCATCATACCTCCCGTTTCTAACCTCCTCTTCTCCTTCTCTACACTCTTCCCCAAGAATGACTTCATTACCGCGGCGTTGTCGTGCCATCTTTTGACCGGTCATCCGCGCATTGGATTCGCATTGATGAGGATGAAGAAACCCCACACTGTCTGAAGCCTGGTCGCGTGCCTGGTCGCGTGCTGTACCTTTAGCCCGCCCGTCTGGCTACGAACAATGTTCACAAAATGGCCATGTATCTCTCACAACGCAAGCACGACACAAGTTCCCCACGCCGAACCTGTTGTCGACCTCGACTCAAGGAGAAAGAATCAAAGCAATGTCCATGGATTATGTGTGTACTATGGATCCAGGCACAGGAACGTGTTCACGCCGGAATCAGTGCATACACGACTTCATGCACCATTCGAGGCACCGCGGTGAGGACGGGCCGCTGAGCAGCTTGATGCATTGACTCTACATGTGATGATCTGACCAGCGACGTTTTGTACCAACATCGTCAGCATGCAATCCCAGCCGTCTCACAGAGCGCATCGCAAACACCGGCCCCAGGATTCATCCAGCTTCCGTCACCAAAAATCTACAGGACTCACGCAGGAGGACGCTCTATCACCATGCTTGATTGCATACTGTATCCATGCATACTATACTGTAGCATCATCACACGGACAAGAAAACACGACAGGTAAGCCGGCCGACCACCATGACTAAGCCATGCCGGAGCTCGACCAATCGGTGGTTCGCCGCAACAACTTCCACTTTGCTTGTCCATCATTCCGACCAAGCTCACACGCCTGCCAGTCGCAACGAACGAATGATGGGTGTGGCCGGAACTGAGCTCTCTGACACGGTGGGCTGAAAGCTTGCTGAACGGTCGATCAGCTGCTGATCATCGCTTGGATATAAGATGGCAACTGCACTGCCCGTTTCACCGTGTCGCCTGGACCGAAGCCATCGGCCACCAATAGAAAGCCCACGTTTCGAGCTTCGTGTCGGCCATTACTGGACCTCGATCAACATGCAGCCATCCCTATCTTGCAAGCTCTCACCCACCAGGTTGGAACATCTTGTGACAGCTGTTGTAGCGCCTTCTCGCAGCGTAGGTGGATTTCACATCTCGATTCTTCATCTTCTTCCTGCTCATTCCATTGCAAACCTATCCTTTCTATTCGTCTGCATCGCCGCGAATTTCTACTGCTTGAGTGCTCCGTCATGAGCGCGACATACCAATGGGCGATGCGCTGCATCCCCGCCCTCTCGTGTCTGGTCGTGTTCTACCTCCTCGTGCTTTCCTTCCTGGTCTCACCGTATGGAAAGGGAGAGAAAGGAAGCCACAATGGCAGCGCCACCATGCAACAGCTCATTCTCAGCGTGTACATCGTCTTCCTTCACATCCAGTCAATCGCATTTCCTGCGCGCGTGTGCTACGCCATCGGACATGTGACGAAAAAGATCAAAGAGAAAGCAAAGTTCGCGGACAAGCCAGAGAACTACAGCATCCAGACGATCAAGACTGATGCGGGCGAGGTCGAATTTCCCGCTCCGCTCTTTGTCATTATCCTGCCAGCTTACAAAGAAGAGATGGAGACGCTCGAGGAGACTCTGCGTGTGTTGGGATCACATCCACAGGCTCGTCTTTGCTATCATGTGCGTGATCCCCTGTGGATGCCAGCCTGAGGGGATTGAACGGCTGCAGCATCGATGGCAAGACTCGAAGAGTTCACACGGTCCACAATGCTGACAGGTCATAGGTCTACTTGGCCATGGAGGAGAAGGAAGACAAGGCAGCGTTGAAAGCCGCGGAACTGGTCTCCAGCTTCAGTAATCTGTTTTACCGCATGAGCTTCACATTGCACCCCTGCGGCATTCCAGGTGAAGCTCAGGGCAAGAGCAGTAATGAGAGCTGGGCCGCGAAGCAAGCTTCGAAAGAATATCCAGAAGAGGTGAAACCCAATATCATCATGACCGTCATGGATGGTGAGTTTTATAGCCGTTCGAACCTCGAACTGCCCAGTCTAATGAATCGTCCAGCCGACACCCACATTCCCACTCGCTACTTTGCACAAATCGCTCAAAGCCTCATGGATCACCCGGACACCAATGCCACGTCTTTTTACGTCCCTCCCCTCGTCTTCGACCGCAACCTCCACCACGTACCTCTTTTTGTGCGGACCGCAGACTTGATGTGGGCGGGAGCTGGGATTTCCAGCTTGTACCCCGGCTCCAATGTGATCATACCTACTTCCGTCTATTCTCTTCCAATGACTCTTGTCGAGCATGTCGGTGGTTGGGATACAGGGCCCGATGCGATTGGTGAAGACATGCACATGTACTTGAAGTGTTTTTTTGCCCTCTCTGGCAATCTTCAAGTTCGGGTCATCCACGCAGCAGTCAGCCAATGCGATGTGAGCAGTGACTTGAAAGGATTGTCTGGGTATTTTGACGGGCTAAACGCCCGCTACAAGCAAGCTCTACGACACATGTGGGGCTCTCTCGATACTGGATACACCGTCAAACAGACGATTGAGATGATCGATAGACACCGCAAGGCGGGCGGTGTTCGTGCTGAGCTACCACTCAGTGCCCCCAAGTATGTTTGTCCTGTCACGTTCCTGATGTATCACAATCACTAACAAATTCTAGCTCCAACTGGACAGCATTCTACACCAGCACAGGCCTCGACAAATCGTTGTGCCCTGAACTCCCTGATCGAACAGCGATCCCTCCTAAGCCGATCAACAGATCCAATCTCATTACAATCTACCAGCGCATCTTCGAAGCTCACTTCCTGCCAACCCACCTCTGCGTCATTCTAACCATCGCAGGTATTTATGGGCTCTTGACTCCGAAATTCCTCGTCCCTCGCGCACTCCAATTCGCGCTGGACATCTCCGGGTGGTGCCGATTCGTCGGCTTCACCTTGATGCTCGTCTTCTTCTACCGCTACAACAAGTACCACAAGTTCTGCGTCGAGCTCCGCAAGGAAGAGATGGGGCGCGCCGGTCTGCTCGAGGACATGATCGCCAACGATGGCTTCAGCAGCGGCGTCTTCCAGGTGGTCGGGTTGTTGGAGACGGCCATCTTCCCCATCGGCGGCTTCATCTTCGGCGCCATCCCCGCGCTGCAGGCGGTGCTCAGCCATCTCTTCACCGATCGCCTCACGTACGTTGTGAGCCTGAAGCCGCAACTGGCCATCAAGAGATGGCAGACGATCGACCCGTAAGCCCACACCCTTCATTCAGATCTTCCGGAGTCTTTGGGGCAGATTTCCTTGATGCGGAGGCCTCGTTCCGCGCGATAAGTGATGAGGGCGTTTCTGCTTCTTCCCCTGCTTCTTGTCTATCGAGATTTGCAGCGGTGTTTGCAGTCATGCTTGCTCCACCGCCAACCCACCCATTCTACCTACTCTTGCATTCCTCGCAGCGCAGCAAGCGACCTTCTTGAACTTCAAGCTAATTGTTGGCTTCTCCCGTTCCACCGCAAAAGACCCTCGCAACCTCACGCACCACCCCCACCACCACCACCGCCGCCACCACCGTCATCACTCCTCAAATCGAGATCCGCAGCCTCGCGCAAGCAGCTCTTCTTCACACACCTCGATCACCTCGCGGCGTCGTGGCGCTGGACGAGGCGGGTCGTCGAGCGGAATGATTGATGCACTTCACGAGCTGGGGTGTTGCAGGAGTGGGGTGCTATTTCAACACTGAGGCGTATCGGGACTATCGCCGCGACGGGAAAGCTTTGATAGAATTGTGGTGTTGGGATTCTGATGACGATGACTTAGAGTGGTCGGCGTTGGAATGAGCAGAAGAATTACGACTGGACCACGTCAGGTGTTGGATGATGGAAAATGGGGATTGGAGGAAGTCTACCGTGTGAGGTTGTGTATAGATGGGGAGGTAGATTTTAATGTCTATTATAGAATTTTCACGAGAAGACATATCGAATCGTGTCATAATCTAAATGGCGTGGTGACGACTTCAGTTCTTGGGACACTTCTTTGCTAAGTTGAGACTCGACTGTGTCGTTATCGTCTCTCATTGCTGGAACACGCTCACTCGTTCATCACTTTGATTAACGCGCCGCTGCGTTAGCACTCACTCTCTGAGTCTTCGCTCACTCCGAAGATCTGGTGGAATCACAGTGACAAGATCCAAGCATCGTCCAACCGATTATTCGATTCACCCAACCCACCCGCGACAACCACGACGTCACGCCCGTCTACACGAGCAACATCAGCATCGAACCAACCACGTGCCTGCGGCGTCTCCCCTTCCGCCTGCAGGCGCGTCCACGTCCCCGTCGTCGGCGCGAACGCCCACGCATCCATCAGCATCTTGCCGGCGCCCAGATGGCCGAGCGAGCTAGGATCGCTCTCGCCGAACAGCGTGACGAGCTGCAGATCTCCCAATTGCGTACGGACTGCAAGTAATGCCGCGACGCTGCGGGGACCGGGACCGGTGATACCGTCGGCGGCGAAGCTCATGCTCGACCAGGAGTTCGTCGAAATGTTGTAGACGTCGAGGCTTCCGCCGACTTCCTGCGTGCCGTCGAAGCCGTTCATGCGGTAGACTTTGCCGGCGGCGAAGGCAATCGAGGCGCCACCGCGTGCTGGGCCAGGCGCGGGGGCCAGTCGTTCCCATGTAGCGGTGGAGACGTTGAAGCGCCAGAAGTCGGACAGACGGCCGGACGCCGGGCAGCCCGCATGGAGGTAGATGGCGTCGTGGCCGTCATTGGTCAGGCAGTGGTAGCTGCGCGCTTCGGGGAACGTGGAGGTCGATGGCTGGAGGGATGTCCATGTACTGGCGGAGTGATCGAAGGACCACATTGCCCCCTGCTCGTCGATGGCGGACATCACTTCGCCGCCGCGGCCGGAGAACATGTACAGCTTGCCATTCAGGGAGGTTAGGGCTGCTCCGACTCGGGGAGAGGGCGAGGTCGTGGTAGCTGCAATGGTGGAGATAGTCGATTCTCCTGGGAAAGCTGAGGATTAGTGACTGTCGACCCTGTGGTAGATCTTTCGAGTCTCTGCAAATCGACCGCGCAAGGGATTGATATTGTACCAAGGAGATTCCGTCTCGTCGCGAACAGTCGAACTCACCTTTCTTGCCTAATCCAAGACAATGCACATCGTTATCACGAGGCTTGCGCGGCTCTAGTTCGCCGCCTACGATGTATAGTTCTGACCCGACGACACCTACACAGTGTGAAGATCGCTGCAGCTGGTCGCCGGTCGAGATCTTGGTCCAAGTAGCTAACATGGTGTGAGTACAGGACAGCTCGGTGTGAAACTCAGTACTGTGAAGAGGTGACTTTAAATGTGCTGTGGTCTGATGCAACCGGAATGTCACTGCCTGCTACAGCTTGGCGAGATCTTGAACCTTCTTTGAAGTACGCTGAGCTAGGCAAGGTCTTGGATGCTTTCGACCGAGTTCGTTCGGTCTTCTTGGAGACCGGTTGTCTTGATAGCTCCCCAGTGCTGTATCATCACTGAAGTCAGCCCAGCCCTTGTAATCATGGCCCCCCATTATGAAGCTCTGCTGAGGTCTGGCATGGGAGTGGGGTACTTCGAGCTGCTTGGGGTGTGTTGCGTCTTCAACTTGACTCCGATCATGGTAGCGTACCTCATATACCTTCTACTTGACAGCTCGTGACTTCGTCTTGGTCACTGTGACATGAAACATGGACTGCTGCTTCTGAAGACAAGATGACTGCATACATATCTCGTCGACACAACACCATCCCTCCCATCCCATCACGTGACCGTCCGCCATCAAGGTGAATCACAGCACCCAGCACTTCACTTCACTTCACAGCTCATCCGCCCTGCCCTCCTCTCCCTTGCCGCCAAACCACGCGTTGAAAGTCCCCATCACGTTGAACATCGGCCCTTTGCAACGGAATCAGCCCCAGCTCGCGGACTGCATCGATCAGGATGCTTCTCAAGGAGCCGGACCCATGGGCGGATACTGCTTGCCCTCCTTCTCGACCTTGGGCGTGCAGGCGCAACGGTCGGCCTCGGCGATCGGGTCCATGACCGTCGGGACGTGCATGCCGCAGCCAAACCACTGGAGATGGGGGTTGTGTGAGCATGCAGGTTGGAGAGCGGGTGGCGAGTTCTGCCAGCATGCGGGGTGGTGGTGGGGTAGGGGAGATGCTTACGGTGGCTTTGTTGCAGGTGCTGCAGGATGTTTTCTTGCACATGGTGGCAGATATGGGCTTCTGGTGAAGGGGAGTTGTGGTGGATGTAAGTATTGATGTCTGTGATGTTACGATAGTTGGTGGCGGAGGTGGATTGATATGTGGTGGGGGCAGAACCGTAGAGCCCGGACGCGGAATTCGGGCTTTGGTCGCTTGAAGTCCACAGGGCCTAATCCCCGGGGGGTCATCTACAGAAGCCCGAGCGAGATGGCATTATCAACATGTCGAAGCACTGTTGTCTAGAGATACACACGGGCATCCAACTTGGTCAAAAATCTCCTTGTTCCATATTCCTCGAAGAACTGCTGGGGGAAAAGTGCTTATGTATGCCAAGCTATACACGTCGGAGAGTGACCCTCGTGGCAAGACACAGTTGTTCGCCGTCGTGGTCTGCTCCCCAATAGGACGGGCACTCAGTACACAGCATGGCCAAGCACAATCCTGATCAAACTGTTGTTGTACGAGATAAGCGAAGGCGAGAATAGTTGTGGTCACGGAGTGAAGGGAGCCACTCCTGTAGGTACCATTGTGTGATATACAACATGACTGTAGGAAAAGCACAACCCAGGAAAGAATGAGGTCCATCGGCTGTTCTGCTATGCAGTCGAGGAGTTGTGCTGCAAGCCGGGCACCATGTTCGACTTTGAGGAGCACCAAGCAACCACGTTGGTAAGCTGCGAAGACAGCTGGACAACTTGTGACCTACTGGCGGAGTGACGGTCAAGAGGAGAGAGCAAGATGCTCATGGCGCGTGTGGCGGACGTGAGCGATTCGGCGGCGATACAGCCCAGCACATTCCCTTGAGTTGATAATGAACGAATTGGGTAAACCATAGCGTTCACATAATGGAATGTCAAGCTACCACTTCATTACATGTACATGAATCGAAACGATCTGGCATTTGCATAACTACCAAACTCTCAGCCTCATGGTACCAGCAACGTTACTCGTCTCTCGCAGATCAGCAACAGATCCCACAGATCTTCCATGAAAGCAACACCCACTGAAACAACACGCACGCAATCATCACCCATGAAAGCAACACCACCTCTCAGTGTGGTAGGCCAGCAAATGACCCTGACTCACATCCTCCAGCGACAGTCATTGACTTCAACCCGAAGCCTCGTCCTCCTTCATCTTTCTCCGCTTCAAGGATCTGCCAAAGTGCTCCTTGACGACTTTCCGACTTTCCTCTTCCGTCATATTGTGATGACGTTTACCTTTGAGATGATTGGCAAGTCTTGCAGGCTCTCCTTTGTTGCAGGTGAAGAGAAACGGCGTTGGGTCATCGCGGCTATTTCCCGCTGCCACCTGCTTCGCAACTTGGGCTGGATCCGAGCGATCAAAATTGGTCAGACTTCTGTAGACGTTGATCTGTGAAAAACACGTCACAAAGTCATTTCCAAGAAGCGTGCATCGTAGGCCCATGTAGCGTTGCTGTTCTGCAACTGCTTCAATGATCTCTGCGCTGTCCATACTCAGGTTAGACTTATCGACAGTGTCGCTTTGCTTTGGTGCAGCTTCAGACTGCGTGAGTACGAGATTGCTTAGTTCACCCAGCCGTGTTTCATCGACAGTGACGCTGTCGTTGTCAACATCATTTTCCAGGAAAGCCGTTCCAATATCAGTGCTCGAACGCTTGAGAATGGCCTGGGTGCTAACAGGCTCCAGGACTCCAGCAAGTAATCCCATCTTTTTCAGGGCTGATGCAGCAACGGAGTCAGCTGCTGGCTTTGCTGTATCCATGATGCCACCATTTCCGACGGCGAAAATGACCGGATGTTTAGGATGAGTCCACTTCACTAGCCTGTGGGGTTGCTGTGCGGTGTGGGCAATGAGATCGGTGATACTCGTGGCGTGAACTTTGCCGTGACGGAGTGCATGCGTAATGAGGAGCTTGATAGCACACACAGCACTGCGTGCTGCATCGACGAGAGGTTCGAGGAACACTATCTTGTCATCGGTGTGGGTGTCCCTTTGTCAAGGTTAGCATAATGCCACACTAGCCAAACAGAGACAACGCCTCCAAGGACTTACTTGTGACCTTTCCCGTACTTGATGGTTACTTTGGCCTTGAGATCCTGCACAGAAGTACCGCCCTTGCGTAGTGTCATCTCGATATGACCCCACTGGAGGTAATCATTCCCGGTGTACTTCTCTGAGCGCATGATGTCCCCTGCTCGCGAGTCACAAGCGCTCTGGAGGATGACAGAGATGATCTCGTTGAGTACGATGTCCCAAGAGAGACAACCATTGTCCAAACAATGCTCAAGGTACACCTTGACCAGCTTCTGAATCATCATGAAGCCGAGCCATTGCTTTTTGTGCCATTTGCCCTTGTGCAGTGTACCAGCAGCCGCTGCTTGGTCAATGTGTATGTTGATCCTGTTGATGTCAAATTTGGTGTAGTGATCGTCCATATCCCGATAGCGGAAGAGCAGATTGTCTGTTGGGATTTTCCACATCGCACGTATGGTGGAGACGGCGGGACCTTTGCCTTGGATGTTGGACTTTGTGCTGTTGATCAAAGTCACGACGTATCGCTGGATGGTCTCTCCGGAAGGGCATTGTGCTGGACTGGAATTTTGGGTAAGGGAAAATTAGTACTGCATGAAATTCTGGTAAAGTGTATTTACTAACTCTTTCTTGTTGTCGAGTAGGTATTGATCGAGAGTATCTGCTTGAGCTGCGATCATGTAGGCAGGTCCTAGAGCACCTCGCACGTTTTCCAGCGTTCTGATAGCTCGTTTGGATTCCAGCCGATCCGCATCTGTGTTGGCGTCCATTCGTGCAGCAAGCTTACCACCAGCAGTCTTATCAAGCTTGCGAGGTTGAAAGTCATCGTCGTCGAGAAGTTCTTCATAGTCAGAGGAATTGAAGTCGGCCATGTCTGAGCTGCTGGTAGCTGCACAATTCGACCCTGAAGTGGTGGTCAAGGTCGTTGATGATGGCCGTTTGTTGAGCTGGGCGGCTGGTGATGTGGTCGATATCGTGAGCAGAGATCAGGTTGGGAGTGTGAGATGCGTGAAAGAGGAAGAACGAAGTCGAGTTCGTGGTCGGAGGCAGGCACACGTGTAGCTAGCGCGTCTGGCAGCATGGCACGCTCGCTCGCACCACACCTGCCTCTCATGCTTGCGGAATTCCAGTGACACTTATAGACATGAGGCATAACCAGTTCGAGAAGTCTCCGCGATATACATGATTTTCAGAGAGAATATGTAGCCTCAGGTTTGAGTGGGTGCTGTAGGTGAGTGGTTGAATTATCATTAGGCGCCGCCAGGGCCATTCCGAAGGATAGATGCTCATGACTGATTGCTGGTCTGTAAGATACCGAACAAGAATAACATTGTAGGGCGGTCGAAAGGATTGGTTCGATTTTAAAAGCCACGATGGTGTCTTGCGGAGAATTGACGAGGGTTTCTGTTGATTGATGACGCTGTTGTAGCCTCAGGGTTGTGTGGGTTCTATAGGTGAGAGGTTGAGTCGTTTTCCCGGGCCGCCAGGGCCACTTTTGAAGGATCGATACTGCATAAGGATAAGTGGTAAGAGAAACGAAGGACAAAGTTGATTCTGAAAGCCGCGATTGCGTCTTGGAGGGAGGAAAGGGGGGGGGGAGGGAAAAAACCGGTGATCACACCTGGGGGAGGAAAAGGAGGAAGAGGAGGAGAAGGAAGAAAAAAATCCCTAAATGCAGCGGAGGCAGCTAGCGTATGAGGAGTTGTCAAGCTTGGGGCCTCAGCATATGTCACGCTCACATTGAAAGAAATGCTCGAGTTGCATGTGATAATTTGCTCCAGCTTTCACATGTGTTCCTACTGAGTCGAAGACTTAGTGATGATTCTTCACAACAAAGGGTGCAGAGTCTTACGCTTCAGCCGTGACCTTATCAGATATCAATAGTCCGCCGAACTTGGAGCAGACTACTGTCCCATATATGACCCTTCATACGCTTCGCCATCACGAGCAAATCTCATAAGCCGCTGCTCAGCTATGCCACACCTCCATGCTTCGTGGCGCCCCTACCTCGCAGAATGGCATCGACATCCATATATCCAGATCTCTTGCTAGATGAGGGATTTCGGCAGCACATGTTTGCTGTGCGTGTATGACGATGCCAGATGTATACGTGAAGTTGTAGGTGTGTTTTCGTGAGGACGTGGTTAACACTAGTCCGAATATGGAAACTACCACAGCCAGCTAGACAACAGTGGCAGCACGAAATGTCTTCCTTTGATAGGCAGTCTCTGAACATCAAATGGTGACTTCGATAATGAATGAATTGCACAATCATTGAATCGATCCGCCATCTCGATGTGGTTCACTCAATAGTAGTGCATAGCACTCTCGCTGTAGAGGCGTTTATTGGTGTCCAAGCAAATAGGTCTGCCCAAGCTTATTGTGGTTGTGGTCAAATGCGTTGCTCGGTCACACCGTATCGGAAATGCAACTGATTCGGATCACCTAAGTACGATCGTTCAGAATACCTATCGACGTTGTTCGACAAAGGCACGTTGCACAAGAAGTGTGGTCAATCTATAACTTCCTAATTCGGACTAGCGCCAACCTCATCAATCAAAAGTAATCTTGCTGGCCTTTTTCATGGGCTGATCGCCCACATCCTTGTAGAACGCACCGTAAGCATCGTGCCCCTTCCTCTTGACCGTCGTGCCATACTTGAGGAGAGCCTCAGGCACTGGCTGCCCGGCCGCCTTCAAAATATTAATGAACCCACCCGCCAGCCCCTTTTCTGCATCCGTAAAAAATGTGATGGCTTTCCCGGGCTGTCCAGCTCTTCCTGTGCGTCCTATACGATGTACTAAATCCTCACAAGTCAAGGGGAAAGTAAGATTCAGAACGAGTTTGACGTTTGGAATGTCGAGACCGCGAGCTGCCACATCGGTAGCGACAAGAATCGGGACCTGGCCACGCTTGAAGGCGTCGAGACTCTCCATCCGTTTCTGCTGGCTGAGATCGCCGTGGATGCCAGCGACTCTGAAGCCCTTGCGATTAAGGAACTCCTCGATGCGGGTCGCCTCCTTTTTGTACAGGCAAAAGACCAGGATCCTGTCATCCTTGTTCTTGCCCGATTGGTATTGCTTCAGGATCTGAACCAGGCGACCTTGCTTGTCGGGCTGCGCCTGTCCAGCCATGACCTCGACCTCCTGCACGATGCGTTTGTTCGCGCGAAGCTCGCCGGACGCATTGTCGCCAATAGTGACCTTGACGGGCTGGTTCATGAAAGTGTCTGCGAGCTCGCGGACTGACGGTGGCCACGTGGCGGTGAACATGAGTGTCTGCCTACCAGTGGCGGAGGTAGATGAGATGATCTTGCGCACTTCCTGTTCGAAGCCGGTGTCCAGCATGCGATCGGCCTCGTCAAGTACGACATAATCGACGCTCGACAGATCGATGGATCCTTCTTGGAGGAAATCGTTCAATCGTCCGGGTGTCGCAACGACAATGTTCGTGCCTTGGAGTTTGGCTCGCTGCTCGTCTTTGTTCACTCCTCCGTACACACAAGTCACTTTCAAGCCGGCTGGCTCGGCGATCTTGACAAGTTGTTCGACAATTTGTAGGGCAAGTTCTCGGGTAGGGCTGACGATGCAAGCCTTGATCTTCTTCTTGCTTGCGCCACTGCCGCTGCTGATGTGCTTGACGCAAGGCACGCCAAAAGCAAGCGTCTTGCCTGAACCGGTCTCTGCCACACCGACCACGTCTCGGCCGGCAAGCAAGTACGGCCATACAGCAGCCTGGATCGGGGTAGGAGTGGTGAAGGTCTTGAACGGAGCACGTTGCGACTCGTCGACAGGGAGGTAATTGAACGATGTGATGGGTCGGTAGACCTGGTCCTTCGGATCCTCTACAGCGAGTTGCTTCTCCGCGATAAAGGCATCGATCTCTGACTGCGGGAGAGCTGACAGCTCGGGGGCTTCTGTGTATGCTGTGCTCGAGTGTGTCGCATTGCCGTTCGCAGTCGTGGTGGTGCTTGCAATGTTGGGTCCCTCTGCAGCTGGTCCATCTTGAGCTTCGGTAGGCTTGGCAGCCTTCGCAGCCTTCTTCGCCGCCTTCCTGGCTGCCTTTTCAGCTTTTGCGACAGCCTCTGCATCTTCAGCATCAGCGGTGGTGCCATTCGCTACGCCGTTCTCCTCATGGTCTGCCAAGCCAGCCGCAGCTTCCGCCTCAGCTTTCTTTTGCTTCTTTGCAGCCTTCTTTGCAGCTTTGCGCTCGTCTTCCGTCACATTCGTCGTCTCGGGGATGTCTACCAGATCTGCGCCAGACGATTTTTCCTTCGTTGCATTTTTCTTCTCCTTGCGAGCCTTTTTCGCTGCTCTTTCTGCTTCCGTGAGTACGGGAGCGTCCTCCTCGTGCTGCCTTTTCTTCCCCATGTTTCAATGACCTTGTGTTACAGCACTCAAAACGGGGAAAAGTTCAAAGATTTACTTTCGTCGGACATTTTTTGCGACAGGTGGTCCGTGCGGCTGCCGTGTTGGCCGACCATACCTAGCTTTCAGGTTTGGGGCATGCATCCCGCGCAGACGGAATATCGGCTACATATTTCTCATGTCGCGATACTGTGCCACAGTGAAGCTTTTCGTACTTCAGCTAGGCATCCATGGTAGGTGAAGGTCTATGATTATGACTATCGCAGGCTGCAGTGTGTCCTCTGTCCAATGAGCAGACTTTATCGATGAATCCTGTGTAGAATGTGGTTAAGCCGTGAGCTCGTAGGGGTAGACACTTTATACTGGCAGTCTATCGCAAACCCAACCGAGGACGAACATATACAACTATCTCATCCATCTACCCGTACATATAGCATCTATCTTAGCATCTTGCTCATATCTCGAGTGTTTGTTCCGGAACGATACATATTCGACATCAAAATGACAATACGTCACGTGCTGATAAGCGGACAGCCATCCCGCTACGCGTTCCACTCTAATCGCGTCGCGTGTGAGGCAGAAACAGTAGTGACGCCGCCACCACCACAAACATCAGTCCATTTGGAGATTCATACATCTTTCAGTTCCACCGCCACCCTCACACCCACCAGTCAAGACAGCGAGTTCTCCGACATGGCCGACCCTATGAGCGTGATCAGTATAGGGGCCCTCAAGATGGTTGGTAGTGGCCAGGAAGCAGCCAGTCCAGTCCTGCAGTGTGTTCAGATCAAGCCGATGGCCGCACAAAACGGCAGCGAACGATACCGGGTTGTCATGAACGACACAGCCAACTTCATTCAGGGTATGCTCGGTCAGCAGCTGAACCATCTCATCACCGAAGGCAAGCTCCAGAAGGGCAGCATTTGTCGACTAAATCAGTACTCGGCCAACTTCGTCAAAGACAAGAACATCCTCATCGTGTTGGATATGGATGTTTTGGAAGAGTACGGGCAGCCTGAAAAGTTGGGAACACCAGTCGCCCTTGACCAACCAAAGCCGGAAGATATGCAGGACGCAAAGACACAGCCAGGAAACATTGCAGGGAACAACTTTTACGGAAACAAGCCACAGCAAGAGCAAGCTCCTCAACAACAACAGCGCGCGCTTCCATCACGTACCAACGGCACTTCGCAGGGCGGCTCTACACACGGCAACATCCACCCAATCGAAGCTCTATCTCCATACGGCCACAGGTGGACCATCAAGGCGAGGTGTACACACAAGGGGGAGATCAAGACGTGGCACAACAAGAACGGCGAGGGCAAGCTATTCAGTGCCAACTTCTTGGACGAGTCGGGCGAGATCAGAGCTACTGGCTTCAACGATGCGGTCGATCAGTGGTACGACGTGCTGCAAGAAGGAAGTGTCTACTACGTTTCCAGTCCCTGCAAAGTCCAGCTTGCCAAGAAGCAGTTCTCCAATCTCAACAACGACTACGAGCTCACATTCGAGAAAGACACGGTGATTGAGAAAGCAGAAGACATGGATGGGGTACCTCAACTGCGTTTCAACTTCACCACGTTGGCGGATCTTCAGACTGTCGAGAAGGATGCAACAATCGACTGCATCGGCGTGCTGTCGGAAGTTGGTGAGGTTAGCGAAATCGTGGGGAAGACCTCTGCAAAACCATATAGCAAGCGCGAACTCACCCTCGTCGACAACACTGGCTACAACGTGCGTCTCACGGTATGGGGTAAGACCGCTCAAAGCTTTGAAGTACAGCCCGATTCCGTAGTGGCATTCAAGGGGGTAAAAGTGTCTGACTTTGGAGGCCGTTCGCTCTCGTTGCTATCATCCGGAAGCATGTCGGTGAATCCTGATATCGATGAGGCTTACACGCTCAAAGGATGGTATGATGGCTCTGGTCGCAACGAGCAGTTCCAATCGCATCAAAACACGATGTCTGCTGTAGGCGCAACAGGTGGTAATAGGGATCCGGTGAAGACGATCGCAGCAGTCCGCGACGAGAATGTGGGTATGGGAGATGAGGCCGAATGGTTCACCATCAAGGCAACAATCATCTTCGTCAAGCAAGAAAACATCGCATACCCGGCCTGTCTGAGCCCTGACTGCAACAAAAAGGTCGTGGAGATCAATCCTGGCGAGTGGCGATGTGAGAAGTGCGACAAGACTTGGGATCGACCCGACTATCGTTACATCCTCAGCATCAACGTCTCAGACCACACCGGGCAAATATGGCTTTCATGCTTCAACGAAGTGGGTGAGAAGATCATGGGCCGCCCTGCGAATGACCTCATGCACTTGAAGGACGAGGGCGAGGACAAGAAGTACAACGATATCTTCCAAAACGCCAACTGTAAGATGCTCTCGTTCAAGTGCAAGGCCAAGATGGATACCTTCCAGGATCAACAGAGGTATGTTGCCGCGACGTGTACAGTATGTAGGAAAGGAAGACAGGCTAACATACAATCACAGGGTCCGATATCAAGTCCAGTATGCCAACGACATCAATTTCCAGCACGAAGCAAAGAAGTTGGCGGACCTGATCAAGCTCTACAGCATTGAGTCGGATAGCTTGTTCGTGCAATAGCCTGAAAGCGTGTCCTTTGTCCTTCACGTCGTTGCGCAGCCGGAGAGTCCTTTTGTGATGGACTACAAAATGGAGACTGCTGCCAATCCACAGACGTGAACTTGCCATGAGTATGAGCGATCGAGTCGTATGATGTTCTATAGCAAATGTGAGATTTTCTGTCGGAAATTTTACCCTCCGCCCCTTAAGCATGTACCCATAAATTCTACCTTTCCGTGAAGTCGCACCGGGCAATGATATCGCCTGGATCTCAAAGTCATGATCGTAGCTAAATGTGAGTCCACATCCTGGTATTCAAATCGAACATGGTGGTCGTCTCAAAGGTCAGCTCTTCTGGAAACTTCATAGGCCCCATCAGTCAAGGTTCCACTCTCGAAGCACGCCCTTGCGTGGTGCAACTTCACGAGGTTGGGACGCAGGTAAGCACTGAATGGAATCAATCCTACCTAGGTACCTACATGTGTCGAACGTAGTCACTGAGAGGTGGGATTGGCAATGTACAGATTATACAAAGAAGGGAAAACGCAGTTTTCTGATCCTCAGTCGTGATGATTGATGTCATTATGATTTGTCTATCTGTCTTGGTCTGCAGGATTGAGAGAAACTGCATACTCCGGTGGGTATCGTGTAAAGGACAAAACGACTTCTCTGCTGAACCCGAATACGGGTCAATTGCCTTTTGTAACTTTTCCCTCCTTTTGAACGTGGACCGTCGATGCTGCAAAGTTGTTCCCAGCGCCTGTCCTGAATTGCGCCGTTACGCCTTTTGGATATCGTACACAAGAAGCCCCGAAAATTCTGCCGCTGTCTCTCTCATCACCTCACTTCACTTCATCCATCGCACAAAACAAAGACTCAGTCTTTCGCCACTTCCGCTGCTTGCTTGCCAGGACTGCCGCCGCTGCCTCCCGATCGATTGGTTGGGCACGGGAAGTGTATCAGTAGAGAACTTACTTTAATACCTCATGTTCTTGAAAGCGAGCTCGCCCTCCTTGATCAGCTTCGTGAGGTGCTCGGTGTAGACGTCCTCGACGCTACGCCCGGGCTGCTTCTTCTGGTCGTCACGCGCCAGCATGGCGAGGCGCTTGAGCGCGTTGCTGACGTCGTCCTGCGCGACTGAGGCCCAGTGGCTATGCTCTGGGAACTCTTCGGCCACCTCGGTGGCGCGAGGAGTGGTCTGGATGTCGCTGTCGCTACTGGTTGCGACGGGGTTGGTGATGGTGCGAGTGAGTTTGAGCTTGGCTGAGTCGCGCTCTATGGTCAGTCTGGTGAGCTTCACATGAATGATAATGAGCACGTGGAGGCTGACCTTCATCAGACGCGGTATCATCACCGACCTCAGAGAGGTCGAGCGAACCGACTTCAGAATGGTCGGGCGAAGTAAAACGAGACGGCATATTTGCCAGTCTGCTTGCAATACTATCGGCATCAATGAGCGCGACAGAGATGTGGTCACCTGCCACTGAGTCCTCAGGCGAGTTGGCTGGTGCAGCCGGGTAATGGAAGCTCGCCACGGACACGTTGGTATAGGTCGTAATGGCCGTGTTTTGGCTGTCGCTACGCCTGTGCAAGCCGGTACTAACGGTGTGCGATATAGCTGGAGTGTCTGCGGAAGCGTGATCAGTAGCAAGAACTAGTCAATTTCCAGGAGAAGAACCACACTCACTGGTGCCGCTTGGGTGGGCAGAGCTGCTGGTTGACTCCATCGCTGTGAGTTAACTAGTGCTGCGGCTGTCAGTCGCTGCGAGCTTGTCACGAGAAGGACACGGACTTGTTGATTGGTTTCCGTAATGGTAGTGGAAGAGTAAATGAACGTGAGTGTGTCTTGAAGTAGTGGGAGGACAAGTGGGAGTGATACTGTGTGGTTGTTGTGATGAAGTCGGATCGTATCTACTGCGCTGTTTGACAGTTCACTTTCACGCGGTGATTCTAGTGGCCTTTCACATGCAATTGTGGTCAAACAACAGCAAGCCCAGGAACACGTGCAGAATTGGTCTTCTGTAAACAATGACTCCAATTCACTAAGTGCACAAAGAAGCCGGCGGCCATTCGAAAAGATTCGTGCATGGCTCTTTATCCGGTCTTGCAAGAAACCCCTTTTTGTCCGGTGGAAGAACTGTATTGAACACCGCCTATACGTGTTCCACTACGGCAATGGAGGCTGGATACTGCTACGCGTCAGCTGTGATAAGACCTTGACACGCTCTTCCTGTCATTGCTCAGTATCTTGATATCATGGCCTGTCGTGGTGGAAAGGAGGTCCAACTCGAACGATCTAGGCTTGGGGCCCAACATTGCTTACTGGTATCTGGATGTTGGCGACTGAGTGAAGTCACAGTGACTTTGCAGGGCTCACAACCAATGGTCCTCTCGTCATGCTACGTCTTCGGATGGAGCTTCGTGAAGTGTTGGGCGCGATCTCAACTGGATATCGCCTGAGGGTGTCCGAAAGACAGAAGTGGACGATGGAAACTCATGCATTGCAATCCCAACTTCGCCATGGGCTGTTTGCTTCTTCTTCTCACGTGCAATCATCTTTTGGTTCATCCACGGCAAGAGATTGTAATAGCCACCACAACCAAAGACGCCGACCCATAGGGTCAGTTCTGTACCATATATCACAAGACCAAGAACGTCCAAGTTCGGCTGGAAGAGAACTGAAATCATCGATGTCAAGTCGCCCATCGCATCGATCCCCACGAAGATGAAAGAGATGCCTCGCACAGTGCGATGTTGATAGATGTCCAGGTAATGTCTCAACACACCTAACGCCAGGAACAAAGCAGCTAGGACGGCCATCAGAGTGACAGGCCACTTGACTCCGTGTTTCACGCCTGATTGAAGGGCGTATACTAGGGCCACCTCGATCCCAGCCATCAGCGAAGCGATTGGAACTACAGTCGCAAGCGTCCGGAAAACAGTCCAATGCTGCTCATAGATGTAGCACTGAGTCCAGGTAATCAAACTGAGCAACGTAAGTATCTGCGGCTGGATCTGGAGTGCAAGGTTGAATCCCGAGACAATGTTATAGACGCCGAGAGGTACGCCCGCCCAAGACCATAGCATCATCATCGAGGGTTGGAGACCAGTAGCATTATGCCGCCGATAGTTGATGATGATTTGGGGGATGAGCTGTACGCTCCAGCAGACAGCTCCGATGGTCCCCAGTGTGTTGGCTGCGTCGGGGATGTCCATGTGATAATTTCGTTCACCAGTGAAGATGTCCGTGGACATACAACAGCAGATCAGTCACTATTCCATTGTTCTGAATAGTTTTCTTGTGCTGATTCGCATCGATTCCGTGACTGCTGTCTTTGTCAGCTTGGCATTGGAATCTTGGCGTTCCTCACTCCACACTTCTGAAGACACCTTTGACCCTGACCTCGGAATATATATTCTAGCTCACCATTCTTACAAATATTCTGTCTTAAATAACGCTTGTTGCTGCCCGACCTTGATAATCCTGGATGGCGCCGTAACTGATCTTTCCTGCCATCTCTCCCTCAACACCACTGTCCGGGCCTGTTTTTGAGCTACCATCACCATGGCCGAACTCGCAACACCGAGCGCTGCCAATATCGGCACAGCGAACACTGGACCAGAGAATAAGACTGTCAAGCCCGAACGCCCCGATGAAGAGCTCTACAAGTCCGAGTTGGCCAAGGCCGAAAAGGCACTTCGCGCAAGCGAAGATCAGATGGTGGGTCCCTGCAATACTACGATTCAAGATGAGGGTGTGGATTACTGACATTCCCCATGTAGAAAGCCATCAAGGCCAAGATCGACAATGCCCGCCCGAACAACAAGGACTCGCCCTCGACTAAACGGCAACAAGAGCTGCGTGCGGAGCTCGGTCAGATCCGCACCACTCAGCAAGCCGGCAAGTCTTCTCGAACCCAGGTTATGGACAAGATCAAGCGCCTTGACGAGAACCTCAAGTCACGCATCAACGAACAGAAGGCAGCGCGAAGCAAGACTCAGTTCAAGTCTGTGGACGAGGTCCAGCAACAAATCGACCGCCTGCAGAAGCAAGTCGATACTGGCACCATGAAGATTGTGGACGAGAAGAAAGCTCTGGCGGATATCTCGCAGCTCAACAGGCAGAAGAAGGGTTTTGCTGGATTTGATGAGGCTCAGAAGGGTATCGACGATGTCAAGGCACAAATTGCTGAGCTTCGCAAGAGCATCGACGATCCGGAATCCAAGGCTTTGAGTGAGAGATACACCAAGATCACCGCGGAACTCGACGAGATCAAGGCTGAGCAGGACACTTCCTTCAAGAGTCTCAATGCTCTTCGTGACGAGCGAACCAAGATCCACGAGGATCAGCAAAAGAAGTATGCCTCGGTCAAGGAGATCAAGGACAAGTACTTCTCCGCGAGACGTGCAGCATTCGAGTACGAGAAGGAGGCGAGGCGCATTCGCGATGAGAAACGCAAGGCAGAGAACGACGCCTACCACCGTGGTCGGAGACAAGAGGTCGCGAAGTCCAAACTCGAAGATGCAAGTGCTGCAGCCTACCAGGATGAGATTCGCACCGCCCAAAGTCTGCTCAACTACTTCGATCCTTCGGCCGTCACGAAGCAAGAAACTACCGTGACTGGCAAATTCCTCGCTGCTGCATCCCGTGTGGTAGACGATTCTGGTATCAAGGGTACACGTCTCGCAAAGAAGGGCGACGAGGAGGAGAACTACTTCATGGGTGGCGGCGGCAAGAAGAACAAGCGCAACCGGAACAAGACCAATGGAACTGCCTCCCCAGCTACCCCATCGGAAGGTCGCTTCAACTTGGACCTTGGCACTATCGAGGGACTGGGCAAGATCAATGTCGATCCCCCTATGTCGCAGAGCGATGTGCCCTCCGTTGTCGAGACTTTGAAGGAGAAGATTGCTTTCTGGAAGGGCGATCAGGATCGCAAGACGAAGGAGGTGAGTCGCTTAAGCCTGTTGCAACGATACGCATGACATGAGAGCTGACATTCATTGCTAGAACATTGCCAAAGCACAAGCCGAGATCGACAAGCTCGAAGCGGAAGCGCTCACCAACGACTCCAAGGACGAGCCTCGCAAGTCCGCAACCAAGGTCAACGGCTCTACTTCTGCCGCCGCCGAGCCTGCACAGGAGAAGGAGACTGTCCAGGAAGCTGTCGACGGCATTGCCAACGCCAACATCGAAGACGACATCGCCGCCGAGGTGACTGCTTAGAGGTTGTCCGCTCCGACGGAAGCATCGTCTCGCGCACAAGGCGCATTGCATTCAAAATTCAAGCGCACCGGATCAAGCAGTCAATAAGTGCAGGGATGTACCGGACATCGTCGACCCCATTCCAAGGGAACAGAGAGACAGACTAAAATCTGTTGTTGCATCCTTGGAGAAAATCTATTTCGGGAGAAGCTCACACACACAAGCAAAAACTTAAAGGGCGTGCAAGAAAAAAGCCGCCTTTGAAAGTGTTCAGAATGTATTTAGCGTTCATGTTGAGAAGAAAAATACCTGCTCTATCTCTCTCATTCTCCTCTTTCCCAATTTCTCTCTCCCGTACATCTCGTACGACACAGTGCATGCGAAGTATCTTCCGCTCATGAATGAACTGTATGAGTCAGAGGCAGAAGCAAGTCGAGCATGACTACTGCTACATGCATGAATGATTTCTGACGCCAGCAAAAGTGAACAGGCACTTATACAACCTCATCACATTGCCTCAAGAGGTTGGAAGCTGGACATCATCGTCGGAAGTTCTTCTCATATCGCGAGCATGTCTACATACAAATCCACCTGCAGCGCTTGTGTGTATGCAGCAGATGTACAGAAATTTGTGCGCCTCCCCTTTTCCCCGGCCCCGGAACGCCATTACGAAAAGACTGTATCAGCCATACGCTGCCCTCTACCACTTTGACTCCTTTTGGTAACTATACTACCACCATCCTACACCCCGAAACGCCAGATCCCGTCTGCCGATGCGTGAAATGTGTGCAATCAGCCTTCACAGCGCCTTGACCTGCTGAAAGAACGGATTCGCCAGCAGTGCCTCATTCCCACGCACCAGGTCCTTCATGCGCTGGACCTGCGCGGCGGTGTCGAGTTGCTCGGCCTCGACCTGCTGCTTCCAGCGCACCAGGACATCTTTGAGCATGGCGCTACCGGCTTCGATGTCCGCTGCGCTCGCCGCCGCCGTCGCCGCGGTAGTAGTGGTGGTGGTAGACTCACCAGTTGTCGTAGTAGAGTCAGTAGCCGTCGCGTCGTGCGTGCCGGAAAAGTCCTCGAGCTCGTCCGCCTTGCGCTTGGCCATGGCGACGACTTTGCGCGGGAAGCGCACGAGCTCGGCGACGTGAATGCCAAAGGACTGGTCGCTGATGCCGGGGACGACTTTGTAGAGCAGGGTGACTTCGCGGCGGCGGTGGGAGGACGAATGGGTGGTGTTCGCCATGGTCGTATCTTCGGTCCCCGTCTCGGCGTCGCCAATGTGAGCGACCACGTGGAGGTTCTGCACCTGCGGGTACGTGTCGACGAGCGCGGTGAGTTCGTGGAAGTGCGTGGCGAACAAGGCGCAGGCGCCGATCTCACGGATGATGTGTTCGCTGATGGCCCAGGCGAGGCCGAAGCCGTCGTAGGTGCTGGTGCCGCGGCCGAGCTCGTCGATGATGACGAGGGACTCGCGCGTCGCCGTCTTGAGGATGTTGGCCGTCTCCAGCATCTCGGCCATGAACGTGGACACGCCCTTGAGCTGGCTGTCGCTCGCGCCGACACGGGCGAGGATGCAGTCGAAGAGGGTCAGCTCGGCGGTGGTGCAGGGGACCCAGCAGCCGATCTGGGCCATCAGTGCGATGACGCCGATCTGGCGAATGTACGTCGACTTGCCTCCCATGTTGGGTCCTGTGATAATGAGGAACTCAGACTCGCCCCGAACGAGCGAAACGTCGTTCGTGATGAAAGAGATGTCGTCTTGCATCTCCATGCAAGGATGTCTGGCTTCCGTGAGGATCGTGCTGCCGGTGCCTCGTGGATGGATCTTGGGACGAACGTAGGCGGTCGGTGCATGGACGGAGACATGCGCGAAGCTGACGATTACGTCCAGGTGAGCCAGGACACCCGCGAGAGCTTCGATGACCGGGCAATACGAGGCCGCCACGGAGATGACTTCGTTGACCAGACCAGATTGCGTACGATTGTAGTTGTCCGATAACTGATCAAACTCCATGCGCATCTCCTTCAGCTTCTGCGTGGTGAAGAACACTCCGTTCTTCTGCGTCGAGCACTCCTGGTATCGCTTCTTGTTGCGGATGGCGCCCGCCTCGTTCCTCGTCAGCCGGAAACACCAGCCGTGGACTTTGTGGTTCTCAAGGAACAGCTTCTTCTCCGTGTCTTGGTTGAGATCGTCTCCGACATCGCGATGCTCTTGATCCATCTGATAGCGGATCTTGTCGAGCTTCTTGCGGATGATGCGGAGACCGTCGTCAAACTCGGACTTGATAATGAACTCGTGGTTGTCAAGAGCGTCCAAATCGACAGTCGTCTCCACCATTTCTTGAAGTCTCCCCAAGCTATCAGAATGGCTGCGGATCTTGTCGGTGTATTGCGCGTCCAGCACATCCTTGTAAGATTCATCCATGACCCCCTCAAACGTGCCGATGAAGTTAGGCAGCCTGATCGCTACTTGATATGCCCGTACCACATCCTCCAGATTAGCCTTTTTGCGTTGGAACTTCTTCGCGAGTCTGTATAGATCCGGTATTGACCGCAAGTGTTCCTCCTGGAGAGTCTGCCGTAGTTCCGTGTCGTTGACAAACGCCTCCACGAGATGTTGGCGCTTCTCGATTTCTTCCAGGTTCATCAGCGGCTGTTTCAACCATTGCGCGAGCAGCCGGCTCCCGACTGGCGTCTTGCAGTGATTCAATAGTCCATACAGGTTCATCGTCTTCGATCCGTCCTTCGGTCCGGGCATCAGGTTCAACGCCTTGAGCGCGGATGAGTCCAGCTTCATATACTGCGCCAGATCATGCTGATACAGCTGATATTGCCCAAAGTTGGTCGGATCCGACATGACTCCCAGATACTTGATAAGCGCTGCCGCCGAGCTCATCGCCAGCTTCAAATCCGTCTGCGGCAATACGCCCGCCGCTCGCTCATCTCGCAGGATCCGCGTCAGATCCTGCTCGATGTCGCGATTGCCAAAGTCCGCCGCTGGTCGCTCCGACACTGCACAGCCGCAGTTGTCCGCGATGGTGCGCAGCTTGTGCAATTCCGGGTCCTTCTTCGTCCCGTCAAACTGCAGCAGACACTCCTTGACGCCCAGCTGGATGAGCAGCGACTCGAAGTTCGAATAGATGTCGTTGTCCGCGAACTCGCTGACGCCCAGCTCGCGCACACTGGCATCCGCAAAACACACCCCGACGTGGCGGGTCTCGGTCGCTTTCGCCGACACCTTGACCGCCAGGATGATCGGCGCGGACTCGATGTGCCCGCCCAGGTCATCCTCGATGTCCGTGAGGTTACCCGGCGACGCCTGTTTCGCCACCTTCCACTGGCCGCGGCCGGCGCTCGTCAGAATCTCCACCCGCTTGTTGAGCCGGAAGATGGCCTCGCGCAGGAAGCTCTTGTACGCGGTCCAGGTCATGGTGACGGAGGGCAGGCCCGGGTGGCGGCCGAGCGTCTTCAGGACCGACGTCGTCTTGTACTGGACGCGCGCGATCAGCTCGGCATCCTCGCCGTGCGCCGACAGCCAGTCGCCGCGGTCGAAGATGCGCAGCGTGCCGTCCTTCTTGTCCGCCTCCAGCTGGTGGAAGGTCTTGATGAAGCCGGCTTCGTCGTCCACTTTCAGCTCCGGGCGGGACGACATGATGGCGATGCTGCTGCTGCTGCCGCGCTGGGCAGGATGTTGGTAAGTGGTCTCACTGCAGTCCCCAATTGTCCAGCTATGATTGTATTGATAGTCTTGCTGTAGATCCGGTGTTGTAATTCTTGATGATCCGAACTCGTACAATCAATGGTAGGTTGGTAGTGGCGCGTGTGCTCTCTGGGAAGACGCGCCTTCTCGGCAGCCCGGAGTTTAATTCGTGATTTCGCTAGAATCAGCCCTACCATCCTGCATGCCACATCCGGTCTCTTGAGCGCACATGAGATACATGTACAACAGGGTTTACAGAAGACTTCTACCACCAGGATAGATTCAATGATCAAACGTTGCAAGCAGTCCACTTCGGCAGCCATTCGACCACAACACACGCATTCCATTCGGCCCCATCAACTTAGGATTCGACGGCCTCCCTTTGCTCAATCACACTCTGATTTTCTAGAGTTCCATTTGCACGACCATCTTCGTAACGTCGGAAAACACCTGAGTGTACAATCCGTCTCTACGTTCTGTGCATCACCAACAGAAGAGCAAGCAGGACGAGTAGTAGAAATCAGTACCAGCTGGTTCCTTTTTTTTTTTGCTCCGAGTGTATCTAGGTATGCTTTCGTATGTCATGATGTACAAAGAGTTTGAGAAACACGTAGGTAGAAAAGCAGGACTTCATGGGACTGTATCTTTCTCTATTGCCCTCGTCCCGCCTTGGATGACTTTTTCGGGATCTCACTCCCTGACCGCAGTCGCCAAGCCGAAAGCAGAAATCCCCACCAAGTTGATGCACTGTCCGCCTGTAATCGTGGCACCGCAGATGAGAACGCCATGAACGCTTGCTTCCCCCAATCCAAACCTATACCGTTCTTAATCTGCCTTGCGTGCTTACATCTGGCCCGTCGAGACAGGGGACGCCATCATGCCGTTCACGCTGTTGGTGCCCGGTGAGCTAGCAGCTTGACCGGTCCGTGGGTCGATTCCTGACCATCCCGGGAACAGCGACGACAGCTGATCGTATTTGGGGCGAAGATGTGCCATATGCGGCGGAGGGGACATGTACATGGGGCCTTGCGGCCTCTTTTGCGGGTCATCACGTGCTTTGGGCATGAGGTAGCCTAGGTTGGCTTGTATCCGGCGCAGGCATTGGATATACTCGTCCGAGGCCAGTTTATCGGGCTGCCCTTGTTGCTTGAGCGCAAGTTGCTGCTGTGCGCTGGTCGCCCCGCCCTTGCCCTCCGCTTGTAGCCGTTGAACTTCTTGCAGCAGATCCACGTTGATATCGAGCAATAACGCTACACGCTCTTGCTCGCGGGACTGGGTGCTGGGGGATTGGGGCACACCTGGAGACGAGCCCGCGGTGTTACTGCTGGGCGTCTGCGTTCGTGTGGTCTGGGGTAGGGCGAGGGGAGGGGCGGCCATGGACGGATGTTGTTGCTGTTGTAGTTGTTGCTGCTGCTGCTGGAGCGCAGCGCCATAGGTCGACCCTACGTTCTGGTGGACTGGCGACTGGGCCGTGAAGGCCGCTGGATTGGCGACGGACGATGAAGAGAAGTCATTGAAGTTGAGCGCTACAACGTGCCATGTCAGCCCTGGGCATACAGTGAATGGAACGCGTCTAGAAGGCGACCAGCGTCTATCGGCGAGCACGTAGAGCCGTGCCCTCGGCAGATAGACGCCATGGTGTCACCGAGCATCGAGGCCCAGGCACCGGGTCGGTCTTGCAGACCAGCAGACCCGGGTGATGCTCGGCTACGACAGAGATATGCTCGCTCGCCAGCAGACCAATAGTGAAGAGGTAGCGACGAGGGAGGAGGGAGGGGCAGGGGGCGCACGAGGCGAGTCATTGGCGGCGAGGACTGACCGTGGGGATTGTGGTGGTGTTGGGACATGGCGGTGGGATATCGTCCCGCTAGTATCTGGTTCATATCAAACGGATCTCCGAGTCAAATCAGCCGACCTTTCGCGCAGGCCCGCCAAGAATTCGATGAGGAGCAGAGGTTGGGGCGAGAAGTTTGCTGCAGGCTGCAAAGTGGGTCCGGCGTGAGGTCGAGAATCGCCCCGGATCGCCTGCAGGCCCGTTAGAAGTAGTGCAGTCCTCGTCCAACATCACTGAATGGTATCCAACACACCTTCATGGCTGATGTACGATTCATGGCTCGATGGACGACATATGCTCGCAGAACGTAACGCAGATCGCTTTCACATGCATGTCACACACTGCCAACCACCGAAACACAGAGCAAGTCTGCATTGTCAGCACGTCCAACGACCCAAACGCCCCATGCTCGGGCCATGGTTCGGGCAAACGTCCCGTCATCTCCGCCGCCGTCCACAATCGTCTGCATGTGCTTCACATCGACATCACGATCGCATCATTCTCCGATGACTTGTGTCACGGGTGGTGCTCCTTGAAGAGGTAGAAGTACGCAGAGACCACGAATCAGTGAAACTTTACCGGTCATACCACTGCGATCCTTGTACCTCTACGATGCCGCCTGCCTGAGGTGAATATCACCTTTGTGTGGGCTTGTCATTCAATGATCCCTGTAATGCTGAGCGGCATTATACCTGCGTCTTGCATATCGTGCTGTGAGAGACAGGTCTCACAGGCGAGATGATGATGCAGGTGAATTCGCTCCAGACATGTATTCGAATCGATGAACTTTCTCCACATACAATGCGATGGGTATGTTGGTGTCTCTGAGTGCTGCTACCAACAAGAGAAAGGTTGTGGTGCTCGAAACTGCTTCTGCAAGACTTTATGGCAACTGGCTGGCCGCTGAATCCCTGGTGTCCGACTACTGCGAGATGAATCTTCTTAGGTGGCGCCCTCGTGATGAGCGACATATTGATCCTGATCCCAGTCCTTCCTGAGAAACAACTGGAGATCCAGCGTTCAACAGCCTTGACGCTCGACAAGGCCAATCGCACGGTCAGCACCTGATACGATCAAGTGTGATAGCGACTGGGAGGAGGCGCAAAGGATTCTCGCGCTTACAGGCACAATGCGGATGTTCGAAAGCGGTCGTAAATCACAGACAGGTGTGCTTGAACGCAATGCAGGAGATTACGATCGTGCAGAGAGGATGTCTGACTGATCCTGTTCTGCGGTATAACGGATGGCCTGCATCAAGCAGCAAGCTTACCCTTGCCGCAGTCCCTCTGTTCCTGCAACAGCATTGCGACCATCAGGACACTGCGCCTTGTCATCATTGCTTGATACCTCAGGAATGCTGGAACGGTAAAGACTGAAAAGAGAATGGTCTTGATATGCACGCACAGCAGTGCCCAGACACCCAGCGTCGGCGTTCAGGCGAGAACGGCGTGGCAGTGGCAAAGGAAACATCGCGTGCCGAGTTTGCCGGAGCACGACTCTTGTGAGTGGTCGCGAACTTCTTCTTTCGGATATGATCGGTCGGGGAGCACATGCAGATGTCGTGTGAGCCACATTATCACATCCATGACGGGTCGATGTAACCAGGAGCAGGTCTCACGAAGGGTGGCGTTGAATATGGGAATCTGGACAGCATACTTCGTGTTCTGCCGGCATGTTGCGCTTTGGGCAGACATTGATAACAGATGCGCGATTAAATGCATGCACTGTAAGACGTGAGGCATGAAGACCTGGCAATGCTCATCTGGAGGCAGTAATGAATGACCTTGGTTACTACAACGTCGCCATTAGCAATCCAGCATGTTCGCGAGAAATGGATTGACGTTGATATGCTGGGCGACTTCTGCTTCGTGGTGATGGATTTCCAGCAATAATCATCAGCATCATCGAGCGTTCAGGGTCTTCGCCGTGCAGCCTTTCCCCGCCGCCGCTGCTACCGAGAGCTCGCGCTAACTTAGAAGCTTGAGCTGACTGCGCCGCGGTCACCTGAACTCTACTTGCGACTGCGGCTGCCCGCTGGACGATGATGGATCATGCTTTGCTAAACACAACACTTATAAGTACAATACGACTGGCCGTCGTCTCAACAATCGTGTTTGAACATTCGACAGCATTGATTCTCCCACGCATTGCTTACAGGATCTCAAGAAACGTTGATCCTCTTCGGTAACGCCAACGTCGACATACATCTCTCAGCTTCGTCCCAACTCCAATCGCCACCTCCAATTTCACTTTCGCCCATCATGAACGGCAACAGCACCAGCACCACGAGCAAAGCTCCTGTCGGTGACCGCGATCTCGAGCCCATCATCAAGGTTCAGCCGCCACGACGAGAGGATCTTCAGCCATCGTACGCGCAGATCATCAAACCCGATACCGAAGATGCCACACAGCACGGCTGGTATGGTGAGTGATTCATATCAACACCAAGAAGATGGGAACAATACTGATCGTGTGCAGGCTCAATGATCAACACCCTCGGCACCTGCATCGGCTCCCTCGGTGCCATTCCTTGCTGCTTCGTCTGCCCCAACCCATACAAGCCTGTCGCGCAAGGCAATGTCGGCCTGGTCACCAAGTTCGGTCGATTCGCACGAGCCGTCGATCCGGGTCTTGTCAAGATCAACCCTCTCTCCGAACAGCTCATCCAGGTTGATGTCAAGATCCAGATCGTCGAGGTTCCCAAACAGGTCTGCATGACCAAGGACAACGTCAACCTGACGCTGACCTCCGTCATCTACTACCACATCACCTCCCCACACAAAGCCGCCTTCGGTATCAGTAACATCCGTACCGCTCTAGTGGAACGCACTCAGACCACTCTCCGCCACGTTATCGGCGCGCGCGTGCTGCAAGACGTGATCGAGCGTCGGGAAGAGATTGCGCAATCGATCCGTGAGATCATCGACGAGACGGCGACCGGCTGGGGCGTGCAGGTGGAGAGCATGTTGGTCAAGGACATCATCTTCAGCCAGGAGCTACAGGACAGCCTCTCGATGGCGGCGCAGAGCAAGCGGACCGGTGAAGCCAAGGTCATCAGCGCGCGCGCCGAGGTGGAGAGCGCCAAGCTCATGCGCCAGGCCGCCGACATCCTGTCCAGCGCGCCCGCCATGCAGATCCGCTACCTCGAGGCCATGCAGGCCATGGCCAAGACGGCCAACAGCAAGGTCATCTTCCTGCCCGCGCAGAACCAGACCGTGCAGAGCCAGCTCGCCATGGCCGAGCAGGTCGGCGAGGGACCCAGCCGATACCAGGATTACGGCGCCACCCACAACACCAACGCCAGCACCATCCCGTCCAACTCGGACTTCGGCGGCAACACTCAAGGCTTCCAGAATGCCGTCAACGCGCGTGTGGTCGAGAACATGTAAAAGTGTTTCACGTCCGGCGATGAAGATTCTCAGGAGTGAATGATGTGATGAGAGATGCAGGGCAATGCCCTTTTTACCTTAGTGCCGGCGGTGTCTGTTCTGTTTTCTTATCTCTATCCCCTTTCCGGTCCGCAAGACTCTGATACCCTGTCGTTATTTTTGTTGTCTGCTTCACGGCGTTCTTGCCTTTCTTAATGTATTCTGTATGGAACATGACAAACGAAAAGTCCACATTTCATTTCGTATTACGTTGACTCTGGTCGCTTGTTCATTCTGACACTTAACGACCGATGCATGTCTCCCGACGTTTTTGGATTTCTTACTTCCCATCTACCCACCTACCTACCCCTGCCTACCAATCCTCCCGAACCTGAAGGATACACTCAAACTTGACTCCTCATGCTCAGGCATCCCAAGGTCAACGGCAGTGGAACATTGCAACACACATTCAATCAACTTAGTGTATACCTATGCGATCAGACGACAGGGCTGTCGGCAGCGTCACTACGTCGAGATTTGGAGCCATGCTTCGGCTTTCCACCTACCTCAGCCCACCATTTCTGACCCTGTGTTCATGAAAGTCAGTCTACAGGGCGAAGTGGAAACGTGAGCATAAGGTAAGGTATGATAGTTTCCGCCTGTAAAAGTGGCCATCGGCTGCATATCATGACAAACCCATCAAGAATGCTTCTCCTGATCCGCCTTCATCCCCGTCATGACCCAGTTGCTGTGCATCTTAGCATACGCCGCCTCGCCCTCGCGTGTCCGCATCGCGGCCTTCATTTCGAACGGCTCGGGCACGTCGACGCCGCGCTGGATGGCGGGGCGGGCTTGGATAGTTGATAGCCTAGTTCGTCATCATCAATATACTATCACCTCATACGTGATACAGGGACAAGATCAGGGCACGACTCACCACTCCTGCACCGCCGGAAACGGCTCCAGGCTCACGCCCGCCCACTCCGCCCAGTTGACCCAGCTGAAGCAGCACAGGTCCGCGACGGTGTATTTGCCGCCGACGAGCCAGCGGCCCTGGCCCGCGGCGTGTTGCGCCTGCAGGCGGGCGTCGAGGACGCCGTACAGGCGCGCCGTCTCGGTTTGGTAGCGCGAGACGGCGTAGTCGATCTTCTCCGGCGCGTAGCGGAAGAAGTGGTTCGCTTGGCCTTGCATGGGGCCGATACCGCTGGAGGAGAATGTTAGAGGGGCGGATCTGGGAGGAGAAGGATGGGTTGAAAGGGGACGGGATGGACACACCTTTGCATCCAGACCATCCATTCGACCATCTCCCAGTACTCGGGCGAGTCGTACGCGAAGGAGATGCGGTGCTCCGGGTCGTACTTCTGCGTCAGGTAGAGCTGGATCGCGGCGCCTTCGAAGATGCGCTTGGGGGTGCCCGAGGTGTGGTCGATGATGGCGGGGATGCGGCCGTTGGCTGATTGATTGGGTCGTCAGTGGAGAGAGAAAGGAGCAGTGGTAGAGTGGCGGATGTGATTGAGCGGGATGTCAGGAATGCATGGTGAAGGAATGTTGTTTGTTCGAGAACGTCCAGCAGAACTAGACAGCGTGATAGGGGAAATAGGGGACGGGGATAGAAGAAGAAACCAACGCACGATTGATCTCCAAAAACCACTCCTCCTTCTGCTCGTTCTTGGCGATCTTGATGGCATGCGTCGTGTACTCGAGCCCGAGCTCTTCCAGCGTGCAGCTGATCTTCTGTCCATTGGGCGTGCCCGAGGTGTACCTGTTGTGTGGCTGGTGATTAGTTGACGAACAGCCTTTCACAAAGTATTTCCTCTCGGTCGCTGTGATAGAATCGTTGGGGAAGTTCAGATCTCCAGTTCCCCCTGCCTAGGCTCCAATACCCGAAGCAAGCAATCTCTCGACAAAACATAAGGTAGCAGATCCCGGTCTTCTTGCGAGCTGGACACATCTTCGTCGCTATTCCCCCTTGAATTCTTCCACTTCCCCAGGTAAGTTTTCACCACCAAGCAGACAGACCACATAGATCTAATGCTGCTCGTCTCGACACATCCTATCTGTGCTGAACAAATCAAAAAGAACAGACTTACAAATCGATCTTCGTCTTGGGCGGTGTCATTGTGTAGTTCGAAGTAAACTGTATAGACTGAAGTGTCGAGATGGTTTCCCAATTGCGAGCAGTTCGGTTCTGAAACGCTCGGGGTTGTATTATGCCTCCAGTCGTCCGGTTAGTGAGGAGCAATAAAGTGAAGGCTGAAACGGCCAAACGTTGCCAGATGTGAGGACTCAGATGAGGTCCTGTATTCGAGAGCTGGAGGTGATGTCGTGCCGTGACGTGAGCGGACCTATGTAGGTATGTAGGTACCTAGGTAGTGATATATGGATGGTGACCAAGAAGAGATCTTTACATCCACACCAGCCCCTCGCTGTCAAAGTCCTTAGAGCGCAGTGCTGTACAGCGCCAAGGTAACATGTAAGGGTTTATAAGAATGACACCACAGCGACGACATGCCGTAACTTGCCCACAGTTCTACCGTATCTCCATGAGATGTTGATGAGGTTGTTCCGACGTCATTCCTAAGCCGGGAGGACGGCGACGGCACGGCATTTAATTCTCTACTGAACCTATTCACGGAATGTACAGTAGCTCTAGTCAACCTCACCGGCAATCTACGGGACAGTACGACAGATCAATATGGGTGTGCTTATACTTCTTTTTCGGATCTGTAGTTCATCTGTTCGAAAGCGAGAGGATGGACATCTCTGCGGACAAGCAAGGGCTTTGAACGAGATATTACCGTCTCACTTTGGTGTTGCAGGATAGGGACTAAACAGAATCACACCTGGTGATCCTTACGGCTTGCAACACGGCAGTCTTGAGACGACAATGGTTTGATTCACAAAAGGAAAGGTTGTAATGCATTGGGTTTGCTCCTGCTTCATACCTTCGACAAGAAGATCCAGCGCACATCCCCATGTCTATGTAGGTGGAGGATCGGAACGACTCCGATCGTAGTCCCCGGCTTATGTGCTAGAAGCGTGCCCTGTACCGTCATGATCATCTCCATAACCTCATGAAGAAGTCTCTCCTCCCAGTGGTGTGACATCCACAGCTAGATAGACCATTGTCCCCTGCGCGAAAACAACGTCTAAGCAGTGTAGGTGGAGGCGGAAACGTTACCGCCACGGCCGGTCCAGTTGACGTGGATGTCCTTGCCCTCGGGGTACTTCTCGTTGGCGCACTCGGGCTTGATGCGGAAAGTGTGGGCACCGAAGTAGTCACGCTGGGCTTGCAGGAGGTTGGCGGGCAGGTCCTTGGTGCGGTAACCGTCGTAGAAGGACAAGGCGGTGGAGAAGGCGGGAGTGGGGATACCCCAAAGGGCACCCTTGGAGACGATGTCACGCCAGCCGGGCTGAGCGGTGTGGATGGCCTTGTTGAAGAAGTCGTCGAACAGGAGGTTCTCGAGGTCGGGGTTGGCACGGTAGGCCTTGGTGATGTCCTTCAAGAAGACGGAGCGGATGATGCAGCCACCGCGCCACATGAGGGCGATCTCGGGCTTCTGGAGCTTCCAGCTGTACTCTTTGGCAGCCTGTTGTTGGAGGGTTTAGCTTTCGTCAGTCTTGCGAAGCGGATAGATTTCACTTACACTTTGCATGAGCATGAAACCCTGGGCGTATGAGATGATCTTGGAGGCGTAAAGAGCTTGCTCGAGGTTGGCAAGGATCTCCTTGCGGTCGCCGGTGAAGTTTGGCTTGGGGCCATCGAGCTTGGTGCTGGCACGGGTACGCTCGCCCTTGAGCGAAGACAAGCATCGGGCGAAGACGGCCTCACCAATAAGAGTCACGGGCTGACCCATGTCAAGAGCGTTGATGGCGGTCCACTTGCCGGTACCCTTCTGGCCAGCAGCGTCCATGATCTTCTCCAGAAGAGCTGATCCATCGTCGTCGTTGAAGTAGAGAATGTCACGAGTGATCTCAATGAGGAAAGAGTCGAGCACACCCTTGTTCCACTCGGTGAAAGTGTCACCCATCTCCTTTGCGCTCATGCCAAGACCACGCTTCATGATATCGTAGGCCTGGATGTAAAGTCAGTACCTATGCGAAAGGAACTCACTCCCAATCAATCTTACCTCGCAGATCAGCTGCATGTCACCGTACTCAATACCGTTGTGCACCATCTTCACGTAGTGACCGGCACCCTCGTCGCCAACCCATTGACAGCAAGCCTCGCCGTCAGACTTGGCAGAGATGGCTTGAAGGACGTCCTTGATGTATGGCCATGCCTCCTCGTTACCACCAGGCATGATGGATGGGCCGTAGCGGGCACCCTCCTCACCACCGGAAACACCGGATCCAACGAAGCGAATGCCCTTGGATGCCAGGTACTTGGTGCGGCGGTTGGTGTCGGGGAAGTGAGAGTTGCCACCATCGATGATGATGTCGCCCTCCTCGACGCCGCCCTCAGTGAGGAGGTGCTCGATGAAGTCGTCCACGGGCTTGCCGGCCATGACGAGCAACATCATGCGGCGGGGCTTCTTGAGCTTGGACACGAAGTCCTTGATGCTGTGTGCGCCCACAATGCTCTTTCCCTTGGCCTCATTCTCGAGGAAGCGGTCGACCTTGGCGACGGTTCGGTTGAATGCGACAACGGTGAAGCCGTGGTCGGCGGCGTTGAGGATCAAGTTCTGACCCATGACCGCCAGGCCGATGAGACCGAAGTCTCCACTGTCCGCAAGCTTCCGTCAGCGCTGTTGCGGTTGATCAAATCATCGGTGGTGAAAGCGGTGAGATCCGGCCCCGCCAGATGTCTTGATTCACAGCATGTGTTGGCTGCGGTCTGCAGCGATACCTATCGTCTGGCGTCCAGACAAAACAGACAGACTCCCACTGTATCCTCCATCGCCCAAATCGCACGACAAGACACGCTCCCAAAAACAAATTCTCCCTCATGACATCGGCCGGACGAAAGAAAAGAAGCACTTACACTGGCTCAGAAGACATGATGGTGGGGCTCGATGGAGGTGCGGTGAGGTGTTGATTGATGTGGTCGAGTCTCTGGTGAGGACTCGTCGTGGTTGGAAGACGGGCGGGAGACGATGGAGAGAAGTGGGAGGTGGAGGAGAGAAGAGTCGAGATGTTGGTGGAGGAAGATGAGAGTGTTGAACGACTTGGTGGGAGGCTCATCAGCGCGTTTGGCGGGGCAGATTTTTTAGGCGCAGATTGGCCGGGGCTTCTGATGCGGATGATGTAGTGTCGTCTCAGCAGCACGTCTCGCACGATTACAATGCTGGTTTCGACAGGGGGAACGCGGTCTGGATCAACGTCTGGTTGATGGTAGTGTTTCATGCGATGGACTGGAGATATCAAGCCGCAACCTTGATCGAACAAAGAGGAGAACCTGTCATAGTTGTTGCGGGTTGGCCATAGCGAGAACGCCATGGATTGAGGCCATATCTCTAGCCTACCGACTCTCCCCCACCAAACAAGCACTGAAACCACTCTTACACAGTAAACTACCTTACATCTTGACTCTGTCATGAGCAGCTGCCCGTGATCCTACATCCGACGTGCTTACTGTCGGTAATGGTAAAGACGCCAACCAGCACGACATAGCTGCCTCATATCCGTGTTCACCTCTTTCAATTGCCGACTTCGCCGCCACGCTACCGTGCGATGGAATAGTTTGCTCTGATCGGGCCACATAGCCGTCTTGATGCTCAATTTCTATACCATCAGCACCTAGCGAGGTCCTCGTCGCTCTCCAAGCAAACCCCGAAGCTCCGTCAAATCCCCGAAATGGCATGTTGAGACCTTCTCATTCTCCGACGGAGGCGTGCGGATCTCGTCATACGATTGACAAACCGTGCTGTCACCGCGGAAACGTCAAATATGGACTGTCTGGTGCCGGCACTCCCGGATGTGAGGCTCCCGCCACGCCGGCAGCCACGCGAGGTCCGTGGCGTCCAGTGTGGTTGGCATGTGAGCGTGGAACGTTATCGAATGATGATGATGATGATCAAGTACATGGCATGTGTGTAAGGGATTCAATCTTAGGGATACATGTATCAATAAAGTATGTGATGGCCGGATGATTATTCGTTAGCACAACAATATATCATCACATGCATAATACAATATATCGATATCTACAGAATCTCCCATAGCCTAATCTTGCCCTGCTCGTTGGCTACAGCAAGCAGCGCGTACACGTCCTGCTTCGCCCGGGCATGACCATCGACATCCAGGATGTTGCCACCACAGAAGGCTGTGCCGGTGATGCGTCCCAGTGCTGTAGCACTTGTTGGCCAGTTTTTGAACACCGTGCAGCTTGGTAGATGTACCAACCTCAGACTATCCTTCTTCCACTTCGAGGACATGGCCAAGATTTGACCATCCGGCGAGAAGGTGAGGTTAGAGATTGGTGTTGTCAGGTTGTCCAGAGTTCTGGTTGGCTTTGGTTGCGTGGGAACAGGCGAAGCTGAGGCATTATCGCCCAGTCCCTTACCTGCGATGACCGCAATAGCAGTTGAGGCAGTGCTGTTGTCATGAGACCCTATCCAGCTACTTCGGTCGTAGATATTCGTGATGCCCGAACTGCTACCTATGGCTATCCATCGATCCGGACCGATCTTGGATTGCTTGTTGTCATGCTTGCCGCCCAGCGCGAGTGTGGTGGTGCCAACAGCACCTTCGTCCTGCCAGCGTGCAACGATAGAACGAGAGTGCACACTCCATTCCGTCACCTCGCCGTTCTTGCCGGCGATACATAACCCAGCACCATCCTGCCACCAGGCGAATTCAGCAATGCCGCCGCGGCTTTCCACCCGCACTTGACAGACCCATTGTAGTGTGGTCGCCGAAAGAACGTTGATGATCCCTCCGCCTTTCCGGGCGGAACCCAAGATCGCCATGTAGGAGCCATCCGGGCTGAGCTTGAATCGCTCCATCGTGCGTTGTTCATGCTGTTGACCATCCACTCGGTTTATTCTTTCCACCCGACCAGTTTGCAAGTTCCACACATGGAAATAGCGTCTGCGTGCAGACAGAAACACCCGTGCGTCGGTGGCATGGAATGCAGTAGTGGTAAGATTTGTGCCACGAAGATGGAGGCTGGTCAGCAGTGGATTTGGTGTTGGTGCTGGAGGTGATGGTGCAATGTGGTGAAGATAGAGTGTCGAGGATGGACCAGAGGAGAGTAGTAGTGGATATCGTGGGTGGAAGGAAAGAGACGTGATGGATGAGGGCTGTATGTCTGGAATGTCCCTGGCGCGCTGTATCTGGATGACTTCTGGGCGTAGTTTGCGTTTCTTGCCTCTGCTAGAGTCAGATTGACGGACTAGCGATTCTGAGTTCTGAAGCAGTTTGGCGAGTGGCGCCACAGAGGTATCTTCAACGTCAGAGTCCATGTCTTCATCCGACACATCAGACTCGATCTCAGAATCACCATCGGCATTAACTCTTCGTCTCTTGCGGGCTGGTTTCTCCATGGCATATTGAGCCCACTCCGGCCTCGGGTTGAGCAGTTCGAACTGCCTTCGCAGCCGCTTCCCATACTCGACGCCATTCACGATATCCTCTGCCTGTGTTCGACGTAGCTTTTTCAGCCGTGGAGCAGAGGTCAAGGACACAAGCAACCGCTCGTCGTCGCTATCCTCCCATGCTGCAGGCTTGCGGTGCCGTGCAGGCTCATCCTCATCGGACTGTGTAGCTGCGTCCACCGTCGTCAGACCTCCGGCGTCATTCGAACCAGTAATGTCATATGAGAAGAGCTTGATTTAGTCAGTACAGCACTCAAGAACGCGAACCTGCCTAACATACATCTGCGTTTTCCAATCCATCCAGACCATTCTCTATGTCTTGCTCGTTCTCGTCGTCATCACTTAATGCGAAGTTCTTCAAGCCATCTCGAAAGCCAGCGCTGTCGCCAAACACCAAACGCTCGAGCTCCTCCTCCGTTTCGTCCTTTGTACGGCCGCCATCCAGCTTCACCTCAACCTCTGATTCGTCCTCATACTCTTCTTCTTGCTCCGAGATGTCCTGATCTGACTCCTCATGATCTGGTGGCGTAGGTTGTTGTAGCCGCTCCCTGCTTTTCGCCTTCTTCATCGCCATTGTAACAACTTGATCGCAGAATTTAAAGTTGGACCTCGCATTCTTCACAGAATTGGAACTTTTTGGATTAGGTAAGCCGAAGTCATCGCGGATGGTCCCGCACAAGTAACGCCTCCCGACTAATAACACACGCGACCTAGCAGTTGAGAGACTTCTCACAATACACACATCAACCACAACAATCTCTTCACTGCACCAGACTGCCAACCCTTTTGTCGCATTCACTTGGACTATTTGTATTAGGAATCATCACCACCATCTCGCTCTGTCTGTCGCTGGAGCATCAACAGCGCATTCCCGTAACAAGTCGCCCCCGAGCCTCAGTGCTCCACCCGAAACAACCTCTTCCTTCTTGGCAGATTCTTGCCTGCAACTACATACCAAGGACATGGCGGACGTGCGCATGGAAGCTGGAAGTATGCAGGCCGAGTCGCTGCAGAACGCGATCCAGTCGAAGCTCGTTGAGAATAGCTGGGCGCCCGAAGAAAGCGATACCAACCTTTCAGAGTACATCACCATGATGCTGGTGAATGGCACCGACCTGGCGACTCTGCAAACTGAACTCGCAAATGATCTTCTGGGCTTGGGTACGGATGATCCTATGATCCCCGAGTTCATAAGCTGGCTCGACAATACTGCTCGATCATTAGCTGGACAGAGCTCGGCGCAATCTCAAAGCACAGCGACTGACGTCGCGCAAAATATGCAACAAAACTCGGGTCTACCGACTCAGAATGCACAAGATTCGGCCATGGACGATGTAGCATCGAGCACTGGCCCGCCTGTGGATGGAGCGTATGTATGCCCAAATCCTCTAGTCGTTGATCACAAAGCTGACTTCTCTAGTCCTAGTGGGCCGAAAGCCATGCGCAACGGTGTACCAGGCAGCGGTCGAGGACGTGGCAATCGTATGCTAAGCCAACTAAACCGACAGCTAGATCGAAAGCAAGACGTCCCAGACTCGTTGAGACGGATTAAAGGTGCCGCAGGTGGCATGGCCGGTCGCATCAACACACATAATCCCCGCGGTGGGGCACGTGGACAAAGAGGCGGTAATCTTGCAAGTGGTGTACAACGCATGATGAACAATGGTGCGCTAGGAGCTTCCCAAGCCGGTGCGATGAATCCGATGCTGCCGCAGAACGGCATGATGAATCAGCTTGGCGACCAGGGCCAGATGATGTTCATGCAAATGATGGAGATGCAAGCTCAGATGATGTCACAAATGATCCAGAACGGCACAGTACCTGCTGCCGGCCAAGGATTCCAAAACGGACGCGGCGGCAGGAACACGAGAGGTCAAAACGGTGCTGGCCGCGGTCGAGGAGGAAACCATCTCGGTCAAAATCCACGGAAAGATGGTGATGCCGCGAATGGCATGGACGTTGACGAACCGAATGGAGACAAGAAAAGCAAGCTCTATGACACACTTTGCAAATTCAACCTGGGGTGCCAGAACCCTGGCTGTGGTTTTGCGCATCAGTCGCCAGCTGCACCAGCAGGTACGCCTGTGGACCTTACGGACGATTGCAGCGCGGGTGCCGAATGCAAGAACAAGAAGTGTTCGGCACGGCATCCCTCGCCGATGTTGAAAGGTGGTACTGGCTTTGCCCCTGCAGCCCCATACAAGCAACAAACTGTGTGCAAGTTCTACCCCAACTGTACCCGTGGCGCCGAGTGCCCATTCATCCACCCTGGCAGACCTTGCAGGAACGGTCCAGGCTGCACGAACCCGGGTTGCAGTTTCGACCACACCAGCGGCACGGTCAAATGCCGATACACACCCTGCACCAACCCCAATTGCACATACTCACATGCCGAGGGTCAGCAAATAGGGTCATTCAAGGATAAGGTTTGGACAGCCGAGGGTGGTAATGGAGAGGATGGGAAGTTCTCGGAGCGATTTGCCGAGCTCAAGGAGAATGAGAACCAGCCCGAAGAGTTGATCAAGCCTGCTGCAGAGAATCAAGGCGCTATGGATGCTGAAGATACCATCTCTTAGACAAGCACTTCCCTGAACGCGGGAGAGCTTCCAGTGAGATTGAGTAAAGCTCGGCATTTCAGTGCTACGAAAGGCATGGAGGGCTTGCGCTTCGTCTTCGCGGATCTTCCAGGGCAGGAGGCATCGGCACATCAGGACTATTACGAGACTAGTAATCATGTGAGGATAGCTTGAAGTATGAGGGATGTAGCGACCTGGAAGAACAGGACGCTGGGAGATACTTGTATCAATACACACGCGAGATACTTCTTCGTCTCGCAATGCCGCCTCTTTTCCGTTCTTCTTCTTCTTCTTTCTTTCTTTCTTTATCATGTTTGGGGTTCTCGGAGATCTTTGTCCGCATGCTTGCATTTCCAGTCGCAGTGGTTTCGATGTCTGTGCAGTGACAAGGAGATCTATCCCCGGTAAATGTGACCCAGACATTCGACCTGCCATTTTTCGTTCACGATCGCTGCAGTCACTGTTGACTATAGCTTTGTCAGGGTCACGAACATGTCGAAAGACTTCCTAGTCTGCAAGATTACACCCCATCTATTCCACCATCGCGATCACAGGTAGGACATCGGCTTTATCATCATGAAAGGTTCAGCCGAGACGCAAACCTGCAGTCCCCTCAAACCATATGCACAATCAGAGAGGGGCCATCTCGATGCTCCAGCAAACGGTACTGCTCATACTGCAGCTCGAAACCACACTGAATGAGCAACCACCTCTGTGCCACTGATGTTATACCAACCAGACTCCCATCCTGCAGGAGCACATGTCGTGGAGCTGGACAAGATATCTAATCGCTCTACTCCTTGTAAGCGTGCGCGCGACGAAATCATTCCTTGTCGGGCTCTAGGATGTTTGATCGCAGCAGTTCATTGATGCCGCAGCTCATGCGGCAGTGCCGAATTGCTTGATGCAAATCTGATCATCTCAGATGTTCGAGCAACCTTGAGCTAGCAGAGCCATGGTTCACAGATGTCCAATGTATTTGCACTTTCACATGCTTCAATGTCAGACGGCCGATGCAGACGAGGTGATGTTATGTGAATGACGGCTGGGTCCGTCCCCGTGGCGCTGTCCCGATTCGGGACGACGGATCTCGAACTTCTAGCGTGCTTCGAGATGGCTGGTTCTGGCTTGGAGCGGCTTCTTACGACCAGTTGATGCATGTTGTGGTCCGTTGTGGTTATCCGCTCGATTGACAACATCATCCACACCATTATCATTCCGGCATTGTCGACAACAGTACCTACACGCTCTTGGGCTCGTTCGTCTTTCTGCCTGCAGATGTCGGTAGAAACCAATATCTTTCACGAGACGCCTCCTCGCTTTGATGCACTTGTCACAACACCACCCGACCACTCCTGACGAAACCTGGACATCGCCATAACATCCTGCGGCTACTCGACGGCGTCACATATCTGTCTACGTTCTGTTTGTTACCGCGCAATTGGACTCTTGTCGAGTCCTTGTATCTCACTAACTGCACCGTGCTGTAAGTCCATTGTCCCGTGTCCTGATCGAGTAGTATCGCGTTTCGAGGGCCTAGCTCATGTCTACGATGGCTCCGCAATGCGCCATCCTGCGCCTTGATCTTTCAATCGCCTACGGACATCGTGCTGAGCAACTACTCATTGCGATTGCAGGTTGTCAATCAGCGGACGCTCGTTCCAATGTCTAATAACTACCCACCGCCACCCCAACCTGACCAGCAGCACTACAGCGCTTTGTACGCGACTACCGCTGGCGCTCAGCAGCTGCTAGATCACACGCCACAAGAGCAACTACAGTACAGCACTCTGACTCAACCTGACTACCCGAAACCCGACTCCAGTGCGGCGATCGATACCGCGTCTCAGCAGCAGATAGACTCGTTGACGCAAAATCTGCAACATCATGCTGCTCTCGATGAGCAACAACGACAGCAGATCCAACAGGCAACGCAGCAGCTTCAGCACATATCGCAAGGTCCAGCCCCTGGCGACATCTCAGCGACTGAGCAGCAGCAACAACAAGACGCATTCGACCTAGCACAGAAGGCTAACCGACTTCGAAAAGCATGCGACTCGTGTAGTATCCGCAAGGTGAAAGTATGTGGCTCCCTCGGATCGTGACCCTTATCAATGCCATGTACTCACGTATACCTCAGTGTGACGAAAGCGGTCCGCCGTGCCGTGCTTGTGCTGCACTCGATATCCCTTGTACGTTCGAGCGTCCGACTCGTCGTCGAGGGCCTCCAAATCGTCATGCTGAGGCGATCAAGAAGCGGCGGTTGGGAGATCCCGTTCTCACCTCACCTCACCTCTCGGTATCTGGCAACTCGCAACCCTCATCACCCACCCACGCAGCACAGGCTTTAGCCTCGCTCTCATCTTACACCTCCGGCCAGCCACTCTCGGCGGAGTCGATCTGTTCTGCGGAGACGCTTGACTTGCTTATCGACGACTTCTTCACGTACATTCATCCTCTATGTCCCTTCCCACACGAACCAAGCTTTCGCGAAGCCTGGAAACGACGTGAGGATCTTTCCAACAAGCCTTTTCTTGCTCTTCTCTCGTCGATGCTAGCAGCTCTCGTGGCATCTTTCCCGCGGAAGCCGCGGCTTCACTTCAAGACTCAGCGTAAAGATAGCGCTTTTTCGAACCACCTCAGTTTGGTTGATAGATGCCAGCACATTTGTGCCGCCGCACGAGGCATTGGATATCTGGAACGCGATGATCTGAATGTCTATGACGCTGCCACAAGCTATTTTCTTGGACTCGCTGGCATGTACACGTCCCGATGGCGTCAGGGCCGTTTGTACTTCGGCGAGTGCATGACCATCATCAAGACACTGAACTTGCACAAGGTCAAGCATTCATCATCTGCTGGTGTTAGTCAACCTTCATCGATATTTGAATTGAACGATCCTACTTACAACTCCACTCGCGGTTCGGTTGACAACATAACTCAGGAGATTGGGCGACGCATATTCTGGACCATGTACGTCGGCACAAAGACCCTCCATCAGCTCGGATCATCGCAAGAAGAACTCGACTTTCCACCGTGTACATTATCCCACCCATATCCGCCGTTGCCAGCGGAAGTTGACGACTTTTGCATATTTCCAACTCATAATGAACAACAACCTCCAGGCCTCTTGCCAAGAACGACCGGATTCAACGTCAGCGTCAAGATATACAGCTCGTGTATGAAGCTGAGCACTGTGGAGGTGGCTTGGAATGTTGATGGCGCTGTTAATTGGGAGCAACAAGAGCTTGTGCTACTGGAATCGCTACAGCAATGTCGAAAGGCAATTGCCGAGCTTCCATTGGAACTGGCGGTTTATCGAAACACTGGTTCTCAGCATGGCCAACATACTAGTCATGTGTTGTACCCTAACATTGTCCCGCCGACCATGTCTTGGGATCCTGCCGGCGCTTTGCTCAATCCGTCACATCGGCCAGCACCCGAATCACCGGAAGAGGTCCGACTGATGCAGTACGAGATACAAAAAGCAAACATATGCGCATCGAGTCTTGCAACTCGTCTACGTATTGTCGAGAAGTACCTAGAAATGCGTGAAGCGCGCGATGGTGGTCTCTCGCAGCCTGCCACAGCAATACCACCGAAGCCTGATTCATCTAGTGTCGCGGCTGCAAACGACGCAACATCGCAACAATCCAGTCCGACCTCCAGCAAAGTTGACATCCTCGAAACCATGCGCAAAGAGCGCGAGACTATTGCGAGAGATCTCTTGGTGGTTTTGTGCAACATCTCGACTGTCAACTGCGAGCCTTCTGCCGACAGTTTTGTAAGCGCTATCAGGCACTCACTCCGCCAGCAAAGTGCCGTGCTAACCACTCACAGACCATGAAAATCCGCTCCATCGCCTCGACACTCGGCCAAGCCCCCGATCAATACAAAGGCAAGATCGCATTGCAAGCGCAAGAACCTCTCTCAGCATTCCTTCAAGCTCTTGATAGGCTGGAAAGAGTCCACTCAGCAAATGGCGACAGTGTTCAGCCCTCCGACGACAAAGAGACTGAGTCACGTCACTGGGCCGACCTTCGCGAGTGTCAGCTGAAGTTTGCCCAGCTGGTCGGTCTCTCGGGAATGTAATGATCGTATCGCTGTCAAGAAGACGGCTTGAAATGAGGTCTGCGCTGATGAAGTGTGGAACCAGCATGGCGTTTGGCTGTTCGGGGCAGCGCTTCCTTTCCCCCTTTGCATCTGCGCAAAGAGGGCGATGGTGATATCATCCCCTCGAGGTAGTCTCGCGTGGAATCAGAGCTCGTGAGCCCCCAGATACCCCTCAACATCGCGATAGATCCCACTGCATACCATGCGCGTATACATGTATACATATACCAAGATCCTCCTCACCCTTCATGTCCTGCGTGTCCGAATTCATACAATCGCCGAGATCTCCTTTCCCCCGGCCTTGTCCTCGTGCTCGTCCTCCTGCCTCCCACCATCCATGTCCATTAGATCCTACAAGCCATCACTCGAGATAAATGTCTATCGTGCCACCCATCCACTATGCACCTTATGCACCGATGATCTCCTTGCTTCACTCTTCCCTGCCCCTTCCCTTGACTCTCATTCTTCGCTCCCTCAATTTCCGCTCTCTACTTGCGTCGCGAACCTGAAGACGGAGGAGAGGAAGCTGATGAACTGAGGCGTTGTGTTGGATATGTAGGTCAGGTAGGTCGAGAGACATACCTGTGTTTTATCATCTTGAGAGGAGGGCTATGGAGAGGTTGATGAGGATTTATATACTTATGTACATGTGGAACTGTGGGATGGTGATCTGGTCGTGACAAGGCAGGGCAATGCGGCCGTGTCAAGGGATGATCATATCGTGAGTACCGCGAGGAGGCGTGGCAGACACCTGGCGTAAGATGCGGCAGAGTGGAATGTAGGCAGAAGCGGGAACGGGGAGTATGAAACGAGACGGAGTGAGCGTGGGATAGATGGCAAGAGGCCACTTCGGCCTTGATTCGGTTCGATCGCTACATGCATACTATAATCTGACGTCGCTTGGTAGTTGCGGGAGCATAGCATCCTGGCATCGGACGAGAATCGCTGAATATTTGAGTAGCTCAAAAGGTACGGTAGATTTCTAGATAGATCGGATTCGGAGCAAGTCTTCGGTCCTAGATGGGATTGCTAGATGGTCTCTTCGCGAGTAGATGGTGGCTGCACGTGGTCGCTGAATGGGATTTGAATGGTGCGCGTATGCACCGGGAGGGGAAGAGGAGATCCACGCATGCGAGTGTTGCGGGTGGACGCATCGCATGGGCGGAGCGGGAGGAGAATGTGTCGACTCCGACTCCACAACCTTGCTTATGCAGCCTCTCGTTGCAGCAAAGGATGAGCGCCCAGCATAGCCGGAGATCAATTCTCTGTACGTTGCTTCTGAAAAAGCGTCCAGGAGGCTAGGCAGGAAACACCGGCGATTGCATCACACTACGTCAGTCGCATCCGTGTTCGACTTTCCGGGTCATCGTGGCGGTCGGGGCATCTGGGGCATATTTTGTTGCAAGGGTGCGCCCATGACTTGTGGCGCGTACATCTGCTGCCGCTTCACATCAGGGCCGACATCGCCGGCTCCACCCGAGATGTCGGAGATCTGCCGCCGATGTTGAGGCAAAGCGCCCTGTGGCGAACGAGGGTTGTAGGTTGGCGGTGGGATATTCTGCTGCTGGTAGGGACTAGGTCCGGCGTTGTTATGCACTGCTTGCATGTAGGGGTCTTCAGTTTGATTGCTGGCAGGTGATAGACCCGGCATATTCGCTGGCGAGTTCCATCCGCTTAGGACTGTCGGGGAAGTGATCGGGGAGTCGTCGCTCTTCAGGCTCCGTCGTCCTCCCGGTACGAGTGGCGGGGCACCCATTACTCCAGCTTCAAGTCCTGGAGGGTGCTTTTTGAGGTGAGACAGGTGCTTCTCCAGCATATTGAGCAGGCCCTCTTTCGTGAATGGTTTCGGCAGCACATCGTTCATTCCTGGTCGGTGTTAGCAAGTCATCAATGCAACGTCGCACGTGTATAACACTCACCGTGCGCGAAGTACATGGAAATATCGTCACTCCGGATATTTGAGGTCATGGCGATGATGGGTGTGTTGTCAAACTGTCGAATCAGGTGCGTGGCTGAGACACCATCAAGATTTGGCATGATGATGTCCATGAGCACTAGATCATACTTTGCGCCGGCATTCATCTTGTTCACGGCCTCGAGCCCGTCGAGCTAGGAATGATATCAGCATGCAACACAACTTGCTAGGATACTTGTACAACCCACCGCATTGTCTATCGTGCAATGGAATGCATACAAGAACTTTCCACCAATTCTGCGGCACGTCTGATCGTCTTCGACAAGCAAGATCTGGGGCGGGCGGACCCATCCGGGGTCGACCGAGTGACTCTTCTTCCGTCCTGCCACCGCCTGGTGACTTGGGCCATCAGGAGCCTTGGTCGGCATCGGGTACGGAATGTTGTGCACGTGCTCGCTGTACGTTGGATCGATTCCCTGCGTAGCTCCAATCGGATACACCAGATTTTCCAGATCGCCATACGAAGCAGATCCTGATGATGTGGCCGAGTGCGGTACATCCCCTCTGCTGGTTGATCGTACGCCATTTCGTACGCCTACATCGGGTGGCGGCGTGGTCAACGCAGGGTTGAAACGGGCGTGGGACTCGGTCATCAATTCCAAGTTTCGAGAATTCAACAAATGATCAGCATTGACCTCGTTCAGCAATTTGGAGGCGTGTTGGAGTGGGGATGCGGGGATGTCTTCTTCCAGTGGGGTCGTGGTATCGTTCGCGGGCACAACAGCTCCGTTCTGTCCGGTCTGCCCATTTTGTCCATTATGGGCCGCGAATGGGTTCACCACCCGGCTCTCCCTCCGGCGCTGAGCGTCGATTGTGTTCAAGAAGTTCATGACATATTGCATGACATGCTCGTGATTCACCACGGTCTTCTGCACTCCAATGAGCTCCTGCAGCAGCACCGAATGGTGCACGCTCAACTCGTTGTATCTTTCCTGCAGTTGTTGTAATTGTTGCTGGGTCGCGACCAGTTGTGTATTGACTAGGTCCATCTGCTGGGTCGGAATCATTTCGTCCAGCATGGCGTTAGGTTTGCGAGGTGCAGGGGCCTTCCGTCGGATATTGTCCAGCGCATCCTTGTTGTTCATCTTGAAATCTGGGTGTTTGAATTCCCAGGCCTATTCCGGCGTCAGCTCCAGCCCTAACCCACCCATCCCACCCATACGTACGCCCGCGCCATACGGCGATGATCCACCCTCTTCATTGTTGTGTCGGACTTTGTGGAAGTCGTATTTGTTGAGCTGGCGCACGAAGCTCGCGAAGTTGCTGTGCTTGAAGTGTTTCGGCAGGATGTGCTTGGTGAATTTTTCATTCTGTCCGCGCGTCAGCATGCTGCAGCCAGCGTTGTGTATCTTGCGGCTGCCACCCACCTCTAAGACGACAAAGCTGTCTCCTTCGTTGCCCCATCGCACAATGCTCTCGTCTTGCGGGTTCTCCAACATCCTGCCATGATCTCAATGTTAGCATCTTCTTCCCTGCGCCTGTCGTGCCCTCGCTTACTTGTAGAGTTTGCGAACCTGCAGCAAGTCAGTACGGTACGTCTCAATGGTCGGGAAAGCGTGGAGGATTGACGCACAAAATCGCTGGAGCTGTTGGCCGCTTGCGCCGCCTGTGAATTGTCCATGATCGCGGCAGACTCTCACCGACGAGACAGCGCGATGATGTGGTGGTCGTGGTGAAGGTCCTGCGAGGGAACTGCGCGACCCGGATGATCACGGCGGACTCGAAGCAGCACCCACGGCGCAGGACTGGCGGGTGGACAATGGCGCAAATAGAGGTGCCGTGGCCGTCAGAGGTGCGCCAACGTATCACCACACATGAGGGACTCGTGGTGCTGTAGGGCACGAGGAAGCCAAGACGTCAGAGGAGGCAAGCGGGCCAATGACCGCAGGCGCGGCAGCAGGAGGCGGACGACGAGTAGGACAAGCTCTCACAGGCGCAGAGGATAGCGTGCGTGGGTGATGAGAGGGGGTGCACCGGGGCGGGTGGTGACTTGGAGAGCGGAGTGGGGAGCGGCGGTGGTTTTGACTTTGAGGAAACAATAGATGGGCAGTTTATCAGGCGCTTGCGGTAGTGGTTGGCGGCGGCGGCGGCGAGAGGAAACGAGTGTCGCTGACTGATGGCCGGGAACGAATGTAGCGATCCGGCGATCAGGGAGTCTCGGAGCGGGCGATCGTCATCGTCGAAGCGATAAGGGAGACGGCAGCAAGGGATGGCGCCGAGTCGATACAGATGACAGTATATGCACCGGCAAGATCACGACATGGATGATAATTCCAGAAGATACAGTAGGTAAGGCAGATGGTCGTTCGGTTATCGTGCTGGGGAAGAAGAGCGCAGATGCTGATTGAGTTTCGCGGCGGCAGCGGGCCCTCAGCTCATCCTGGTTCTTCTCTCACCAATCCCCCATATCCACCAAACCTTTCGTTTCTCCCCTTCGACGCCACTCGCATCATCGTGGGATGATGCTGGTAAGACATCTTCGTGCGGCGCGGTGGATTGCGTAGACTGACCCATGTTCTTAGGTTATGGCATTCATCGTCTGCTGGCCGTGACCATGAATTCCCTTCATCTTCATCAACGAGGCCTGCGGCTGTCTAGTGGCAGCGCCATAGCTCTACTTACGCGTGGGCGATCCGGCCAGTGCTGTATATGTATACCTTACCACGGCAGATCTACTATAGTTCAACGTCCCTCGCACATCTATGTCTCGGTCTCCGGCTGATTCCTCCGAGCGTGTATGCAAACAGCATATATCGCCGCTTGCATATACCTTCGTGACCTTCATTACATAAGGTACCTCACATCTGACCGACGGCAGACAGTGCGCACTTGCCTTCCATGTGGGTAAGGGAACTACGGTATATATAGTCATGTTTCACGCCCATCTGGTCGTTCCATCTTTGTTCTTCGAGAAGATTGACCGAGGGCGATCCTGTTTCCATTCCGTCTGCATACAAGGATGACACGGCTCGGGGACTTCCATTCCATGTATCTCCACGCCCAATCATGCCAGCCCTGATGATCGACGTTCAGCCGAGCTCTTTCCAGATGCCGTGCGATCCTTTAAGCGACTTGGGGCGGCCTTACGCACGGATACCTGGACTGGCTATGCTACGGTCATGTTCGGGACTTCATTTCCAAGAGTATATGTCTTTGCTTTGCGCGCTCACCAATTCCATGTTCGTCGAGCCATACTACCGTCAAAAAGGACGCTGACTTTCTATATTGGTCAGTCCGTAAGTCTATGTAAAAGCTACCTCTAGTGTTTGAAAGGGCAAGTGCCAGTAGATCCAGGCGTATCGCGCACCTCAACCGCTCCATTGACAGCATATGTCTTCGACGCAGCTGTTGGAGTCGTGCTGGGAATGAGGATGTGGTGTGAAATGATCATGTCTCATATAGCTGACATGGAGTGAAGCAACAAGGCGTAGTTTGGGGTTGAGAACCGGCTGTACGGTGGATATGCAATACCCGTAAGGTAAGGTATCTATGCAGCTGACTGTGCACATCGTATCGAATACTAAGGTCCTGTATCTTCTGTGACTACAGCCGATATTGTTGGTGATGGCCACAACGAAGATCCCTGCCTACTTGAGATAGAATCTACTCCTAGCAACTTATTCTTGTCTTCTATCTTTAACAGCATGGCCAAACGCGAGCCCTACCTACTGTACCTAGCATACTACTAGTCAAAGAAGATCCGCGTTCTCGGCTGTATCCTGCTGCCATTCGCTACAAACTTACACCCTATCTATACCAATTCTGCTAGAGACGTCGACCTTGACCTCAAAAACGTACATTCCACTCCCTAATAGGCCGATCGCTCAACTCACCACATCCACCGACCGTCTCGCCAGCATATCCCCCCCACTCCTCCACTACATCTCAACAACATGCAAGCCGCCACCTCCGCCGCCCGGCGCTCGACCGCGGCACTCTCCACCCCCCTCCTCGCGCGCCGCCCCCTCACCGCCCGCTTCCACGCCTCCGCCCGCCATGCCGTGCAAGTCGGCGACCGCATCCCCGACGTCGAGCTGATGGAGAACTCGCCCGGCAACCGGGTGTCGATCGCCAAGGAGCTCGCCAACGCCCGCGGCCTCGTCATCGGCGTGCCTGCCGCCTTCTCCCCGTCCTGCTCCGCCAAGCATATCCCCGGTTACCTCCAGTCCGCCGCGCTGGAGTCAGCGGGCCAGGTGTTCGTCGTCAGCGTTAATGATGCGTTTGTGTATGTTCCCTTTGCGAATCTACATTTTGCTCTTCTTCGATGTTGTATGAGATGTTCATTAAGCTGTATTTTCTGCACTGCACGAAGTACCTGAATGCCATACTGACCACATATAAACTTCCTGTAGCATGAAAGCCTGGGCCGAGTCACTAGACCCCGATCAACGCAGTAAAGTATCGCATCCCCTCTCCGCCGTCAAAGGAACGCCACATTTCTACCATCCATACTCATCAATACAGGTCCGTTTCCTCGCCGACCCGCAAGCCGCCTTCACAAACGCGCTCGACCTCGCCTTCGACGGCACCGCCCTCTTCGGCCAGCCGCGCAGCAAGCGCTACGCCCTCGTGCTGGAGGACGGCAAGGTCACGGATGTGTTCGTCGAGCCGGACAATACGGGTGTTAATGGTATGTCGAGCATTGTTTCTCCTTCTTCATGTGGTCTGTTCTACGGCGTGTATTCCCATCAGTGACGATCTTGCAATCTGAGGTCTCTGGCTAACGACGATGTGTGGTTACGCGTGCAGTGTCTGCGGCAGAGAATGTCTTGAAATGAGGCCAAGTCGCATGTTCGATGGGTAAATACAAGACCATCTACCATGCTCTGCAAAGGGTCAAAGTTCAGGGGTTGTTCTGGGATTGTGCTTTGGACCAAGTGGATGCCTGCCTCATCTCATCAGATATCGAGATGGTTAGGGTGTACTGATACAGCGTTAAGACCTCGTTCAGAAACGGAGGAGGGCTTATCCCAAGGGATCGTTGCTATGTGAAGCTCCTGAAGCAGTCGACTTCGACCAATGGTGCAGGAAGCTTAGGGTCTAGAGCCATGACCTATTTGTCTATCTGGCTATCATCTATAGACTGCCTGCTAGCACGTTTATGCAGAATGCGCTACGCAGTCGTCAACTTCGTTACTCGTTACAACGATTGCCGCTAGACCCAGGCCTCTGCTGACTGACAAGTGGATGATGATGACGAGCACATCACGCCGAATTGTGGCAAGATCAGCTGAGCATACTTGTGTAAGGTAATCATGATCGACAATTGGGGCAAAAGCTTAGCAGCTGAGTCGCGTGAGATAGAGTGCCAGTTAGTATCACCGGCGAGCTGGAAACCCTGCTTCCTGAGCTTGAAAACAACTGCTTTCACTGAACATCATGCGCAGGAATGAACAACCCAGAGCTTCGTGACTAGTCCAGATCGCGAAAGAGTACGAGCGCAGAGTAGTCCCACATCAGCAGGCGAAGAAACGTGTCATGTACAAGTTGGGTTCCAAAGCTGGATGTAGTAAAAGCTGATCAATCTATTCGAGATCAGCACGGGGACAATATGCAGTGTATTCTATCGCGATCTCATTAATTCATCCAACATGATAGATTCGACGCCGCATCGTTGGTGTCAACGCTTCACCACTTCCTCGCCACTACAAAAGGCAGCTGCCCGAACAACGTCACAGTCTTGTTGGTCAGCGCCTCACTCAAGAACGACTCCAGCTTCTGGCTCTCCTTGACTTCCGCCTCGAGACTTTCTTTCTCGCCTGCATCTGATGGCGCCTCGATCAGCTTCTTCTTGCGTGCGATGCCCGCCATAATCAGGAGTTTCATCGCCTCCAGGCCCATGGTGTTCACGCGGTCCTTCATCTCGGCACTCTTCGATTCATTTTCTGGAGTAGGGCCGACTGTGTAGTACTGGAAATGAGTGACTGTCACCAAGTCTCTGGTAGGCGGTGCGTCTGGCGAGCTTGGGTCGACTGAGGGGCTTTGAAGGCGCAGCAGAGAATTGAGCATGAAGGGCGGAAGGCTGCCAGTGTCCCATTAGCATACTCGACCTTTCCTGCACCATGGATGATGCTCGGATGTTTACTACGACGACTCACTACGGAACCAATTTGCGAGCTCGACGCTCGTCTGCGATGATCCGAACGCTCCTATCCACCTCAGGACACGGCTTGGACGCCCAAAAGTTGGACATCTCCGAGTCGAACCAGAGAAGGTAGCCTCCGGGTCCTGCAGTGATCGTGTAAGCGGCGTGATCACGAAGCAAGATCGCGTGGAGAGAGCAAATAACATTGCACTACGTGTGGCACAGTTCGACTTACGCAGTAGTTGCACTGCATTCTCAATGACTTTATAGAAGCCTTCCTCGGGTACGGCATATGCTAGCAGTCTAATGCTGACCAGATCGAACTTGGAGTGGAAGTCCTCAGGGAACGGCTTGACACAGTCATGTTGATGAAGTTGCACGCCCGGCTCCGGGTTCTTGGTGAACCTCGACGAATCTACATCCCAGCCCACGAGAAGTGGAGGATCTTTCTCCAGGCGAGAACCAAAGTAAGAACGAGCAATGTCGTTCAGCCAAACGCCCGTACCACAGCCCACGTCCGCAACCGCTCCCTTGATTTCTTCGAGGGGAATGGCAGAATGGATGAGTCGGCTATCTTGGATGCCGAACTTGATCATGTCATGTTGTGCATCGAGTCGGCGATCTTCTTCGATGTTACCTTGACGATGAGCGAGCATATACGGGTCTTGTAAAGTTGCGGATGCCATGATGGTTGGACATAAAGTGAGGAATGGAGTAAGAAGAAACCACAATGCTAGCAAGAGAGGGCCGTCGGAAGGTACCAAACTCCGGTAGCTCAGGACGTTTAAGCTTCACAGGCTAATCATTAGGCTCAATCGAAACTCCCTTGCATCATCCTCGATCAATTTAGGTTACCGCTTCACTCCGAACGTGTTCAACCCGTCTCTGGGACTCTTGTCTGCGATACCTATCTCCCTCTCCTCAGCAGGTGTCAACCTAGAACGTTTTGAAGGATTGTAGCTTCGATCCTCGACCATCGAAGGATCCTCAGAGCGTGGGGAATGGTGCAATTAGTTAGACTCCGTTAAGACCAACGGCGAACTCGGGAACTCGGTGCCCGTTGTCAATGCAGGGTCTAATCCTTGATCCTCCCGACAGTTTGTCTGCAGTCCTGCGGTGCGATAGGGCCTGCTGGCCTCAAAGCATATGGCCACCGTAATAAGACTTGATGGAGTGACTGACTTCCATTGCCCTTGGGCTCTCACGACTTTCGATCTGGCTGTATCAGACCAGTCTGTGTCGAGCTCGCCATGTCTCAAAGTCTTCCCCCCGATGCATTCGAAGCTGGCGATAAATCTGGCCGGGTCATTGCCACCTGCGCCGCAATGATCGCGCTGAGCACCGCTGCGATCGCATTCCGTGTCTCCTCACGAGTGGTGGCCAAGAATTCTGGATGGTGGTGGGATGGTACGTTCATGCGCTGTCTGAAGCAGAACGGAAATGTGGACTGACACTCATCTGCATAGACACGCTCGCTGTGGTGTCGTGGGTACGCATTTCTGCTCGCCAGCTTGGAAAGCGCTGGTTATATCTATCAATCTCGCATCATTAATGTTCGCCTAGGTATTGTTCCTGCCATTGTGTGGCGTGTTCATGGCTCTGACAGACCATGGCTTGGGCAAGCACGTCGGGTTCAGCACACGACATGATATCCAACAGATCGAACTGCTCATCTACATTGGTGAGATTTTCTACAACTTCTCGTTGACCCTGGCCAAGTTATCCGCGCTGCTTTTCTACGTTCGCATCTTCACCACCAACAAGATGTGGTTCCGAATAGCAGTCTGGCTCCTTGGCTCGCTATGCGTGGGATGGTGTCTGGGCATCACCTTCGCCGCTGTTTTCCAATGCTCGCCTATAGACAAAGCTTGGCTGGGCGCCGCAGTCGAAGGAACTTGCCTCAAAAACACCTACGGCCTCTTCCTGGGCACAATCGTCACGAATGTCATCATCGACTTCTTCATCCTGATCCTCCCGATACCGATCTTACGAGGACTACATACCGACGTGAAGACTAAAGCGGGCTTGCTCTTCATCTTCGTACTTGGATACAGGTATGTCAAGCTTGCTGGGGAACAGTGTGTATGAGCCATGAATGCTAACGTGCGATTAGTGTGCTAGCGATCTCGATCGCCCGTTTGGTATATCTCACCAATCTCCAGGACCTGGCTGATATCACCTGTAAGTCATCGTGGAACCCAGACATACCCGGCGATTGTGAAGAAGCTTGATTAACATCGTTCGCGCAGGGGCCTATGTTACGGAAGTCATCCTGTTCACTCTGGAGCCTGGAATCGCGATCATCAGTGTTTGCCTACCATCGTGCGTGTATCTCGTGCGATACATCGCGAAATACAGCTTGAAGCTGCCCTTCGTGAGCAGTTCATCGAGCTTGTCGATACGAGGTGACGGAGGCGCTCACCATGGCACGCTCGCCCAGCCTTTCACTCCGGAACACCGGGCGAAGAAGAACTACCAGGAGCTGGAGGTCTTCGCGGAGCCTTCGCGAAGGAACAGTGTTGAGGTTTCTCACGAAACTGTCTAGACCTTGATTTGTAATGTCCAATATCATGTTCGCAAACTGTATAGCCTTGCATGGATCATTGAAGCCCATATCCTGGAGTACTGTATCTGATTCAGGCAGCATACGAGATGTGCATGCTGTACATTCGGCTACTCGCTGACTAACATGTCGATTGATGTCTTGCAGCAGTCAGCATCCTACGCTTTGATGATTCATCTGTCGATCGCGCATCCACCACTGTGCTGCGGGTTTCACACTCGAAGTTGCGTTGTTCTTCGTATTTTGATGACTGCCGACGGTAGTAGTATTGTCATCGGCCATGTCATGCTAGTATTTCCATCTGTGCATTGAGCTGCTGTCCTCACCTCCTCCATCAAGGCATGCTGCGCTTCTCATGTGCGGAGCGACCGGGCGAAGTTCTGAGGCTGCCAGGGTTCCCCGTTGTCATCAAGCCCGCAAATAGAGATGAGGAACATCACCAACAACACAAGCAACTTCAAGCTGAACATGCTTCCTTCTAGGCCGAACAAAATCATGAAAGCCATATGCGCGATCGACTCTGGACCTTGATCGAAATATCCGTGTCCAGCGGAGTGCGAACTACAGTAGCGGCAGTCGCTTTTAGCGGCAGTAGCTTGAAGCTCGTGGCCCCCAACACCCGCGCAGGATCCGAGGGAACAATGGCGCTCGTGGCTGTACACTTCACCTCGAGCTGTGGTCGAGATGTCATTGTCGCAAGTAGGTTGGGACTAAACAACGCCCACTGCTCTGACTAGTACACACCGCCGACCGGTTAGGTATCGGGAGGGATGACAGATCTATGTATAGGCAGTTCCTGGACGGTTTGTGGCCTGGAGGAACAGGTCGCTGCGTCGGTGCCGCCTGTCGCCCACATGGCATAACATGATGCAACTCACCTCATCTCAAGGCCTGGGTCGAGCCGGAATCTTGTAGTCGGTATCCATCCTGCTATTCGGTCGAATTGCCCTTAATCGAGGATTCTCGTCCAAGTCGACACTCTTTAGCTGTCATCCCATGGACGACTCGCGCCAACAGGTTCCGAAGGCTTATCCTGATTACGCTCGTCTGCTACCTCACTGCATTGATCAAGCTGCAGAGCAGAAGCTTCAGCAACCCTACGCGCTGATTCCGAAATGTGACGAAGATATCTCTCGGGGCTTCGAGCCTGTCAGCTATGCAACGTTTGCAAGAGCAATCGATCGTGCATCTTGGTGGCTGGATGAACACTTCGCTGGGTCCGAGGGGTCAGTCTTTACGTACTGGGGTCCGGAAGATTTACGATGGAACGTCCTATTCGTCGCAGCCATCAAGACTGGTCGCATTGTATGTTCACCTATCTTCGAGGCTGGATTTGCCTCTGAACGTTTGCTGAACGTAGACTTGCCTAGATGTTGCACTCCTCACCGTGGGCGAATCTGACAGGCCTACTCGATCTATACAAGCATTGTCAATGTACTGGATTTCTAGTCGACGCACTTCCAAGCGTAGACTCAGATATCACAAAGCTGTGCCAACTTGATCCACAGATCAAGCCGATTGCCATTCCGACGATTCACGATTGGCTTCGTGACGATGCTGGAGAGGAAGCATCCCGTCATTACCTCTACAGCAAGAGCTGGAGTGAAGCAGCTGATGACCCGATCGCTATCTTCCACACTTCGGGAACAACAGGTTTGTTCACCAACGAATCGTAAGACGAATTGTCACTGAAAATACCCAGGAACTCCTAGGCCAGTTGTCTACACCAACCGAAGAGTGAGCATCTGGGACGCTCTGAAAGAAGCCCACAAAGAAGATTCGGACGTTTTCATTCCCATGGCCGAAGGCAATATGGTGCACTCTCGGTTTAGAGCACCTCATGTCAGTCCCAGCCATCGATCAGTGTGGATCGTGCTAATCATGTATTATGACACAGGTTGGTGGCCCGACAATGAGCCTTTTCTGGCCTGTTTTCTTCTCTCAAACCATCGTCTACGGACCAGCCAAGCAGCCACTCACAGCAGCGGTTTCGGACACTATCATGAAACTGAGTGGTGCAAACAGTGCGGCCTTTGCGCAATCACAGCTTCGTGAAGCTATGTCATCACCAAATCACCTTGCCACTCTTCGTCGGTTGAAAAGTATTACCGTCGCCGGCTCACCCATGACACCTCGCGAAGCGGCCATCATCACCGCCGATGGAGGCCCGTTGATACAGAACCTTTACGCTAGCACCGAATCTTACCCTCTGGTTCAGCGGCCGGCTCCAAGGGAGCTGACAGAATACATCGCCCTGCACCCTTACTCAGGGGCCACCTTCCGTCAGTTCAGCCAGGCCTCTGACGCACAGGAATTGTACGAGCTCGTTCTAGTCCGTAACGATTCTTTCAAACTCTTTCAGCCGTTTTTCGGACAAGACCCGCAGCAGGACACCTTGAATGTCGGGGATCTTTTCAGCAAACACCCCGAAAGGTCCGGCCTATGGCGATTTCGTGGTCGCATCGACGATATGGTGGTGCTGTCTAACAGCCAGAATGTCTTTGTGGCAGACATGGAGGCTACCATCGCTAGCCATCCAGACGTCCGAGGTGCTCTTGTCGGTGGTCACGGGCACAGCCGTCCGGTATTGCTTGTGGAACCCCGAGCCATGACTAGCAAGGAGTTACTTGGAGGAGTGGAAGTGAAGAGTAACGGAGCTTGCAATGGTGCAGGTTTCGACGACAAAGCTTTTCTCGCACACATCTGGCCCAGTATCGAGGAGGCGAACACACTCTGCACGGTAAACGCAAGAATCAGCTTGGATCGAGTCATCATCGCACGACAGCCACTTGTCTACACCAAAAAAGGAACGGTCCAGCGTCTGGCCACATTGGATCTCCTCAAGAACGAGATACGAGCTTTATATCCATGAGCTGGGATATTGTGCATTTGAGTCAAGGCGTTATATTTTCTGGAAAATTGTATAGATGTAGATTTGAAGAAGAGTATCGTTGTCACTTTAAGATTTCGATCGCCTAGCTATGTTTTCGCTTCTCGCAGTTGGAGGTATGCGCACAGAGACAGGGTATCGCGTTAGCTCGACTTACGTGGGCTCGAAGAGGACATGGCGAAGCCAGTAGATGGCAGAGACCGAAGGGTGATAAACGCCGTAGTGAACAAAGGCCTCACCTACTTCACAGCCCGTCGGAAGCTCAAACCATAAAGTCTTTGCTGTATGCTGCTGGATTCAATGGATCTGGTTCTGTTAAGCTCAGGAAGGTATTCTAGATGTACCGGGATCTTGGATGATCGATCCATGGGAAGTAACGATGGACATCTGCTATAGTGACTTACATGTATACATTGTTTTACCTCCCGTCTACAATTATCCTTAGAAGCATTTCCTTCAAGTCATGCTTGGGAATGCTCCACCCTCTCGCCAGAGAATCATGCGCTGTTGGCCTCAGGCACCCACCAGACTAGCAGAACCTCACAAGCACAATGACTCGATAGAACATATTTTCCAGTGTCACCATGTGCCTCATCACGCCTTCAATATAAGCGATCGGATCGAATCGCGGAGGAAAACAGAAGGCAACAATGCCTCCGAAGCAAAAAAAGGGCGCCTCGGCGCAAAAGTCGAGGCCCGGCGAAGAAGAACGAGAAGAGCCTCTTCAAGCCGTGATCCTGGCCGACTCGTTCGAAACGAGGTTCAATCCATTCACGGTGGAACGGCCACGATGTCTTCTCCCACTCGCCAACACGCCTCTGATTGAATACACGCTGGAATTTCTGGCCGCGGCGGGCGTCGAGGAGATCTATCTGTACTCTGGCAACCACACGGACCAGGTGGAAGAATACCTGAATCAGTCACGATGGACCAAAGACACGTCGCCGTTCTCGCTGGAGATCATCCGATCGACCTCGCGCTCTATTGGCGATGCGATGCGCGACCTCGACCAGAAAGGCTTGATCAGCCGCGATTTCATATGCGTGTATGGCGACGTGGTGGCGAATTTCGCGCTTGAGGGCGCATTGGCCGCGCATCGTGCACGACGCTCCAAAGATAAGAACGCCGTCATGACCATGATCCTGCGCGAGGCGGGAGAGTCGCATCGGACCAAGTCTCAGCATATGCGGCCGTGCTTCGTGATTGATCCGGAGAAGGAGCGCTGCGTGCATTACGAGCAAGTCTATCCGCGTGAGGCGCCACGTCTGGACATCTCGGACGAAGTCTTGCAAGAAAACGTCGAGGTGGAGATCCGCGAGGACTTGATCGATTGTGGCGTCGATATTTGTACGCCGGAGGTGTTGGCGCAATGGAGCGATAACTTTGACTGGCAGATGCCTCGACGTGGGTTTTTGTATGGCGTGCTGAAGGATTACGAAACCAATAGATTGACCATACATACACACGTTCTGACGGATGGGTATGCGGCGAGAGTGCGGAATCTAAAGACTTACGAAGCTGTGACCAAGGATGTGGTCAGCCGGTGGGCATATCCCCTCTGCCCCGACACGAACATGCTCGACGACCAGTCATATCAGCTTGGGAAAGGGAACGTCTACAAAGAAGATGGCGTGGTCCTGGCAAGATCAAGTATGCTCGGCCGCAAGACAGTCGTCGGAAAAGACACGGCCATCGGAGCAGGCAGTGTCATCACCAACAGCATCATCGGTCGACGCTGCATTGTTGGCAAGAATGTCAAAATCTCCAATTCTTACATTTGGGATGATGCATACATTGGTGACGGGACGACCGTCGAGCGCTCCATCATCGCGAACGAAGCTTCCGTCGGCAAGAATTGCATCATCGACAAGGGCGCCCTCATCTCATACGGCGTGTCAATCGCCAACAACACCACGATCCACGAGGACAAGCGCATTACTCGGTACAAGCGGCAAAGCGACCAGGACGACAAACTGATCCCAGGACCCACCGATCCGCACACCGTCGGCGAACATGGACAGGGCTTCGTGATGGACCTGGACGAAGAAGAAGAAGAGCCCTTCGAGAGTCTTCTCGCCGGCAACTGGTCGAATCTCGAAGACTCCCTGACCGCCGAGTCCATTTCCGACCTCGACTCCTCGGCCGACGACGACAGCACCTACCTCGACGACCACGCGCACGCCCGGCGGAGCTCGCGCTCCGAGAGCTTCGCCTCGCTCAACTCGGCCGACGACGACACGTCGAGCGCCGCGCGCCACGCCGCGGCCGACTTCCACCACGAAGCGGTGGCGGGCATGCTGGACGCGCTGCAGAAGGCCGAGGAAGCTGAGACGATCCAGCTGGAGCTGCGGGCGCTGACGCTGTCGAGCAACGCGGCGGGCAAGTCGGTGCGGCGCGCCGTGGCCGTCGCCTTCAGCAAGCGGCTCGTCAGCCTGCTCGACGGCGGCGCGTCGCCCAAGGACGCCGTGGCGGCGACGCTGCCGCCGTACAAGCTGGTGGTGCGCGGGTGCGTCAGCCCGGCGGACTTCGACGAGCAGGCCGAGTTCCTGCTCGCGTTCCAGGCGGATCTGGCGCTGCGGGGCGCGCCGGGCGAGCGCGTGTGGGTGTTTGCGCTCATGGCGCTGGTCACGGGCGATATGGTGGTGGCGGAAGGGGTGGAGCGGTGGTGGGAGGACGAACGGAGTAAGGGCAGCACGGAGGAAGTGGCGAAACTTAGGGAGGGCGCGCGGCAGTTGGTCGAGACGCTCGTGGGGGATAGCGAGGAGGAAGACAGCGAAGGAGATGATGATGAGGAGGAGGAGAGTGATTGAGTGCATGAATTGGAGGACCGGCATGGCCTACTCACGATGATTGAGATGAGATATGTTTGAATTATCGAGCTTACCATCAACTCTCCGTCTTTGTTCTCTCCCAAAGCTACACGACGCCGCTTGGTGCCATGCATCTGCTCTATTTTCGTTTAACTGTCTTGACTTCATGTGCGGGCATACTTCATTCAGCCGAGTGGCAACGCAATGGCCCCTCCGTAGTGGTCCTCTCCCTACGCCTTTTACCGCTGCCCTGAACGCCGTGTCCCGATGCAAAATGCACTCTTTGAAACGCCGTCGCTAAATATCACTCTAAATTCTGCTTCCAGAAACATCTTCTCAAGGTCGAAAGGCTTTATGCATCACGCTCTGTGAAAGCGACCGTCCACCACTTCACGCTGCCATGATGTCCTCGTCTGCTTCGGCATCCACCGCTGGGGCGTCCCATGTCAAATCCATCTGATCGGCCAGATCGCCATCAGGACCCGTCCCGGCACGTTTGACGCGTTTTTGATGCTCGACGTACTCTTTGGTGAGTTGCAGCCGGCGATCGGCATCTTTGATAGAGGTGACTAGGTCTTCGATGCGTTTCGTCTGGGCTTCCAGAGTGTCGTCGGTGGCCTGAGGACCGGAGGTGGGGACCTGGTCGAATTGGAGGACAGCAGCCCCCGGCTGCGCATTGCTGCTTGGTATGCTAGCGCTGAGATGTCCGGCTTGTATCATGTCCGTCACGAGCTGCAACGTGCTGTCTGCCGACAGCTCGAGATGTGTAGCCACTCTGCTAATCGGCAGGGCGGAATATGTTTTTTGCAAATCGATGACTCGGTATCGCAACAACGCATCCGCCACTTCTCCAACCAACCGCCCATTCCCATCCTCCTGCCAGATTTTCCTCCCGACCTCCATTTCTGCCAGGTACTTCTTGTAGTCTCTTCTTTCGAAATCTTCTGCTAGCGCCTCGTACGGCTTCGCTATCGATTTCAGACTCTTCGTAACCTGCTGATCGAGCGTCCGCGGTTGCGCAAATGTCCGACCTTGTGTTACAAGTCCAAGCATCAGCCACTTTTTATACGCCTCAACTTGTAGGATGCTGGCGACATGTTGTTGTGTGGGGAAGAGCAGGATGCTTTCGAGAAACAGCCGAGCACGATTGTACTTGCGTAGCCCTAGATATGCGTGCGCGCCCAGCAGATAGTATACCAATAACATTTCCGAGGCCACCTTTTGTGAGAAGCCATTCTTCGGCATGATGTATGCGTTGCTGAGAGCATGGTCGTCGCTCAGCAGCTCTGCTGGCACATGCTTCGGTGGGTCTTGAGCGATTGCGAAGATGTTCTTGTCTAGGATCGGGAGTGCCTGGCTGGGGAGATGGAATCGTGTACACAGTTCCACGAATGCGCAGTGATTGCTGGTGAAGGTGGCACCGCTTGGATCGAGACGGAGCAGAGCAGTCGAGATCGGCGTGAGATTGGTGACGTTGTTCTGGACGGAGTACTCGAAGAACCATTCCAGCACCGGAGCCCAGTGTTCACCCGCATAGCGCAACTGGATCGGATCGAATGCAGAGAAGAAGGAGATGCAGCGTTGATAGACGTCATCGGCGCGCGCACGATGGTTCCCTTGAGCATGGAGACCGATTACATACGGAATGGTGTGCACGGCGGGATCGAGTTGGTCGAGAATGTTCTGCTTGTTGGTTGATGAGGTCCATGCCGAATTAGGGACCTGCTGGAGTGTCTTAAGGTAGCTCAGAATCGCCCTGTCTACCATATGGGAAGTGAAACTGGCGAAGTGAGGGGGCGGAAAAGACCGCAGTATGCTGAGGGTTTCAGACATGGTTGTGATTGTCAAAGTCTGAGAGACTGCCAGCTCAAGATGATATGGACGTGAGCAGTAGATGTTTGTGGCGTGGAGGCAGCTGTCTGGCAGAAACAGCCGGACATGTTGGGCGGTGTGGCTCTGTGGAGGTGGGGCTATGCATCATATATGAACATCATCTCCGGGATACCAACGAACAAAACATATACTAACCTCATCACCTTACACCTGAAGGGCAGATTACGGGATACATTAAGCACGTTCGGTTCCTAGACTTCCTCTTTGTGCTTCTCGGAGCGGCAATCCCAAATCCACTCTCTGCTCGGCATTTACTATAAAGTTTGACGTAAAGAATGGAGGCAGCGTATCGTGAGAGAAGTTGGGAGTATTTCTTGGGTTGTCTATCATCGAACATCTCCTCGACGAGACAGATTGTGCGTGCAGCACGTTCTGGGTAATGTAGGTAGAGTACAAAGTCCTTCCGGAGCAGGCTGGAGTACCACGCAAGCGATTCCTTTCCTAGCCCCCATGCCTGAGCTTCGTTGGAAATTCACCTCATCGCACCCTCTTTCGAGTCCAGCGCTGCGCTCTAGTCTTACAGTTCCTCCCCCTTCACCGTAGGACTTCCGAAAAAGCCGGTGAACAACAAGCAGTCGTCACAAGCCTAAGCAGTTTGTGCTTCATCCACCTTTCCTCTCTTCCGCCTCGGCCTTGGCCTTGTCCTCCAGCTTGAGCTTCCTCCGCTCGCCCTCGAGGACCTTCTTGACCCGCGCCACCACGTCGTGCGCGGTGTTCGGACCCTTGCAGTCATCTGGACGATATGGGGCGACGATGATGACAGCCTCGTGCGCGATGATCTCCTTCCCGTGCCAGCGTACGGGGACGTTGCTGTTCACATGCGATTAGTCTTACGGTCTTCGTGTTCCCCGACATGTCACGCGACCACCGCTACTACCGCTCATTCGACTACCACGGCCGCTGTTGCCGCCGCCAAGCCATAACTGAGATAAAAGGGAATTATGCAACTCACATTCTCTTTAGCGCGTCAAATATGTCCTGAGCCTCGCGCGTAACGCCCGCGCCCCGATCACGCAGCTGTTCCTGGAGTTTCGCAACGCGCTCATCCTCGCGCTTGCGCAGACGCTGGAGATCAACGGGTCCGAGCATCGGCGCCGCATTGGCGAAGCCGGCGGAGCCGTTCTGCGCAACGGACAGCAGCTGGAAGGACTGGATCTTAGAGACCGGAATGATATGCGCATCGATGGCCGAGCTAGCCGCGGAGGGCGCGCGGGTGTTGATGGCAATCAGGTTCGTCAGAGGGTCGGCGGTGATGAGGGTGCCTTCGAGGCTTTGCGAGTCGGAGCCGATGGTGGTGAGCTTGAGGCTGCGAAAAGGGGGATGAGGTGTTAGTCTCCGGTGGTCAGGTATGCTGCAGCTTGTCATGTTCCTACCGAGCTCCTACAGCCTTCCTCAGTCCCTCCATGATATCCATGCGTTGCTGCTGCTGCTGTTGTTGTGTGCCCGCGGCACCGGCATTCCCTGTAGCTGACGACACGCTGCGGGTCCTGGGCGTCGCGACCTTGCCAGCGACGCTGTTCCGCTTGCTGTTATTACTGCTACTGTTGGTGGTGGTGCTGGTGGGGGCAGCATTGATGTCGGCCATGTTGCGCTGCGAACAAGAAACTATGCTCCTCTTCTGCTGCTGCTTCTGCCTTCAATTCTACTCTTCCTCGCCCACGTCTGACTTCAACCAAGAAGCGGTTCGGTGTATTTGTTGTCTTGCTGCTATCTTTCAAAGCCTCTCAAAAGCGATCCAACGCGCGATGCTCGCAGATAGACAGGCGTGCGAGCGAACACATAAGGTCTGCCAGATGTCCCGCGGTCAAAGAACAGTTTCGCGGGCCTGGCCGAAATTCCCTTCGATCCAGAAGATGCACGATGTTTCAGGTGGGACGTGAACGTGAGGTATCTGCGTGAAGAAGCAGAAACGGAGAAAAAGTATTGAAAAAGTTCACGTCGAAAGGCGCACGTTTCGGGTTTCGTGTTTCAGCGGCAGAGGAGAGTGGAGCAGCGGAAATCAGTAATGAGCGACGAGAAGCGAAGTGCGAACTGCGTAGCTAAGGCTAGACGATACTCCGTGCGATCAGATCAAGGATGTGGACGGAGTGAAGTCGGAAGAGGAGGTGGTGATTCAAGCGTGGTGGGCAGAGTCGTGAAGGTGGGAGGTGTTCGTAGATGTCTACATCACCAGCACTGAGGTGCCGTTGGACGTTCGGAGTCCAGCTACGCACGAGCCATCTGTCGAGCTACAGTGTTCACCTAGGTACAAGTTCTAGCTAGGATGTCTACGCGCACATGTAACACCACTAGTGATGGGACATAATGTATCATTCTCTATAAGATGCCGGCGTTATAATCTATGTAATCCGATCGCAATCGTCGACCCAGCACGCGATCTCGCAGCAATAATCGCCAGGCCCACGCGTCGTTGAAGGGTATCATAAAGGGACATGAGAAACGTGTAAACACAAAAAGAACAGTACTTTCCAACAGGAAAGTCCAGCAAAATGCAGGCGATGCAAATGTCGTTTTATCGTAAAGGATCGTCAGTGGAGTTCCCGCCCGGGAGGCCTCCTTCTTCGTCGCCCTCCTCGATGGGAAACCGCTTGGTTCGAGAACCGCCCAGCCAGTGACGGACATGACACGCGCCACGCCCCTGGCAGACTTGTTTGCGGCCCAAATTCTTGAACTTTGGACCGGTCGGCCCATTAACGTAATGGTACTGGCCAGCGAAGCGGTACTGGCGTGGGTCAGAGAGAGGATAGTATTTGTCTCCCCAGTGGCCGGCGTAATCGAACCAGCCCGTTGGTGCCTGGGGATTGCGCGAGGAAGCTCGAACTTTCTTCTCTCGGACGTCGTAGGTGAAGGACTTGATGTTGAGAACAGGATCCCACAACGGACCACGGTCGGTCTGGTCGTGGAGCAGGCCCCATGGGAGGACGTACGGATGAAGCCCAGGGGTCGCGTACATTGCATGAGAGCCGATTGCAGAGTATACGACAGGCCGCTTGGCCACTTTGGAAGACGTCCTATTGGTCCAGGTGCCGATCATGGTCTCGCTCCCATCCGGGTTCGGAACATACTTTTCAATTGCGTGCCAGGCATATGCTTCACCAAATTCATGCTCGGATAGGAAGATGGTCTCGGGTTTCCCATCCTTGAATCGAACCATAGTATGTTCCCAATCACCAACGTGGTTGCCGAAGCGGATGTTGAGTACTTTCTGTCCAAGATTGAAGGAGTAAAAGAAGAACCAGAAGGCGTCAAGGATGCCATCGCCCTTGTCTACAACTACAAGAAACGCCGGTGCGGATGAGTATCCTGCAGGATTTGGCTTGTGCTTTGCACCGGTCCAATCGCGCTTTTTGAGGTCCACTTTAGGGCCGCGAGGCGGGTTGAGGGGATCAATACAGTTCCCAGCCAAAGGATCACAGTTGTTGCCGCAGTACTCCTCACTGGAACCACACCAGCCGTGAATGGAGCAGCATTTGCCGAATGCGCTTCCTTTGCAGGTGAAACCACTGTTACCTGCACATCGTCCGTTTTCACTAGGGGTACGATTGTCTGGCCACAGGAAGGCGTCCTGCATCTGCGCTTCGTCATGCTCGTCTAGAGCTTGCTGCTTCGCCGACTCGAGATCGAAGTCCTTGATATCGTCGAGACTTGGCCATGATGGTTCATGATCGGAGTCTGGGCGCGACGTCGGATGCGGTGTTGGAGCTTGTGGGATGTTCTTACCACCAACAAGCCATCCTGGCCGCTCTTCGGGGTTGTCTTTGCTTTGCAAGTAGATGTACCTTCCATTCCTGCCATGATCGACTTTGTTCAACTCGTCCAGGCTCGTCAGATTAAGATTGTTCTCCATCTCCAGTATGGAAGTGTAGTTGAGTCGTGGTGAAGAGTGCGTGAGGTGCTCTCCCAAGTCACATGGCCAGAATTCCTCTCCAGAAAAGAGATGCACGTAGGGTGCGTGGTCAAACACAAACTGTGGAATGTCACGCAGCCTCCTCTCTTCCTTTGACCATGAATTTGGGTCTTCTTGGCTGGAGTTCCAGAATTGGGTCAAGTCATCCTCGAGAGGAGGGAGGTTGATCACTTCACGCGACCATGTCCACAGATTGCTGTCAAGATGCCATGTTCCACAGAGACCAAGCCACCGACAGGCTTGTCGATCCACCCACGACTTGCTCGATGCTATCCACTGCACGTTCTCCAGCACTTCTTCCTTCCCAGGCGGGTCAATCCTGGCGCCCAGTCCGCTGATCACAATATACACCACAGCGACAGCAATGAAGCCGCCGAAGCATCTCCATCCTGGACGTGGGACTTTCATCTGAGTTGAAAGAAAAGAGGGTCTTGGTATTGCGGCGGAAGTGGTTGCGGCAGGCCTTCTTCCACGACTATCGACACATCGGCATCGAGGAGCAGATGAGGGGTGGGATGTTGCTGAAAGGACTCGGTAGGTCGTTAAAGATGATGTAGCAGTGGATGATTGCGTAGATGTCGCTATGCACAGCACGAGCGACGAGGTATGGCTGCCGGTATCTTATACTGCTAATTGAAGACAACTTCGACCAGTATCCACAGCCCTAGCGTTAAGGACAGCCTGTAGTGGGGCGCTGCGGATTTTGACAAGCTCCAATTGACGGATATATGCGTAAAGTCGACGCTGTAAGAATGGGAGCTGGAAGTGACTCCGAGGAGCGGAACCCAGGTCATCAATACATCAGCGAGCGGCTGGAGCGGAACAGATGATGAGGACAAGCATCCGGACGAGGCCGGTGTGGTGCTTTGTCTGTAGACGGCTAGCGGAGAGCGAGAAGGATGCGGTCTTGGGGCACGATAGACGATGCGGTCGGCGGCCAGCTCAGCGGCGCCCGTGGTGAGGAGGATGGTGGTAGTGATAGCGAGTGAGGTTGGCCGTCAGCAACGAAGAGCCATCAAGGCGTCTGGAGCCGGGGTCGGCGGTGGTGAGGTGTTATTTATGTTGCGACCAGGTGGGCGCCTCATGCAGGATGCAGGCCGACAGCCGCGTTGCTCCCGGCTGAGGTGCAGATGGATCTCGGGCAGCCAATCGTGCGGGCGAGTGGGGGAAGCGGTGGCGATGAGGCCGTCAACGTCAAAGTGGCCTGACACGACACCTGACCAGCTGCTGAGGTAATGCTCAACCACCCACTTCACATTCTCCAAGATGATGTTCACGGTATATCGAGGTGAGTATGAGATTGTGTTTATGTGCACTTCCTACATATGCTGATGAGTGATAATTCAGCGCATCAACAATCAATGAATTCGTCCTGCAAGAAGTGGACGTAGAGTATCCCTGCAGCGATAGCACTAGCGACTTTCCTTCAGCGCGCCAGTGAATCCTCGTTTGACTTCACCCATCACCCATCCTGCTGCGACCAATCAAGGAAGATGACCTGAGCATGCCGGCGCGCTGACTGGTATTCAGCACTGTCGTGGCTGCTGATATACACATCGAGCATGTGAAGCTCTCTCAGCTCGTCAAACAGTATATGAGACACATATGCATGCAGTCTGTGATCACGTTCACATTGGACACGCCAGTCAGGTTCATCTCATCAACACGTTGTCTGTTCACTCGCCATCCAAACGTGATCCCAATCCCCTCCTGTCAGGTATGCCCTCGAAAAAATGGCCAATCAATTCGAGCTGGACAACGACGAGGACGACTGGGAATATGAGTACGACGAAGAGAAGACGGAAGACTTCTACTTCACCCTGGACCTGACCACACACGTGCCTGATGCTATGGCGAGTAAGGAGAAGTCCGCCAACGGTCGACTCATGCCCACCGTTCCTGTTGTCGCCGAGCACGACGATGAGGATCAAGACGACGATGTTCCTGACGATGCGAGCAACCCTGATGCTGCACGAGCTCGGAACCACCGCAAGTCGACCGACGAGGCGAGCAGTCTCCAGTTCCTTGATCTGCATTCCGATGCCCCTTTGATCAAATTCGGTAAAGCCATCTATCGTGGCCAGTGGTCGACAGAGCTTGGCACCCAATTTTATGTCTCACGTCCGCATGTCATCGAGGAGCCCCTCAAACCTGGCAACATCGCTGATGTGATCGGTATCTCGCGTGTTCGTCTGTTGAGCCGGCCAGTGACGCTTCAACAACGTCCTGACTGGGTAGATGAGACTATCCAGCATCAGGTGGATGTAGATGTAGCTCCAGGCGCGTCCCCTATGAACACACCGGCCACCACGCCATCAGCGTTCAACGATGCTGAACAGCGTCCAACACTCGTTCCTCGCGAGAACTTGATCAAGCCGGAGCACCGTGCGCAAGCTGCCTTTCTAGAGCGCCTGTCTCAGATCAAGTTGGCAAAAGGTGAGACGGATCCAGTCCCAGCGACATATGGCATGATCAAATATGAGAATCCGCCCGAGGGCTGGGAGGCAGTTCAACAGCAAGCGTTGGAGGAGGACGAGAAAGAAGCACAGGCGCGGAGGGATCGTATGCTGGATGTAGTGACGACAAAACCACGGAAACGAAGACGTCGCAGGTACAGTGAGATCGGTCTGCAGACCAAGGCGAGCGCTCACATGAACGGCGAGACATCGAGACCGAACCATGCACGACGAGGCGCGAAACCGGGTCAGGAGATCCGAGCAGCATTAGGACTACAGACGGCGCCCCCTGAGCAAGGTGACAAAGACAGTGATAACGGCGATGAGCACGGCAGCATGTCAGAGCAGTCAGAGTGAGACAGATACATGCTTGGCAGGACTTGGGCATTGTCCTTACTGCACTGCACAGCATCTCGCTGTCCAAAATCAACCTGTGACACAAGGAACATGTACGCCATCGTGTCCGGCGCTCAACACATCACCTGGCCACTGTCAACTTCATGCACTGTTTCAGCTGCTACCGAAGCTGCTCTAAGCATCAACTCGCGAAGAGTCCCCGTCCATGGAAATGCTTCACAAAAGAGCGGTTGACCAGAGATCTCTCCCGACAAGGCAAATCTGTGATCATCGTAACACCATCGAGCTGACTCCAGATGAGCAGCATTCGTACCCTGGTTGTCGGAGACTACCAGATTAATCTCGACTCGCCGCCTCGGTTCATTAGCTTTCGTATCAGGTTCGAAAATACGTATGAAGCAGGATTTGACACATCACAAATCAGCCATATGCGTGCAATTCCGAGAAACCAGCCGACCAGTCATGCACAAGCCTCTGCTCAAGGATGAAGTGGTGCATCTCATTCGCTTAATTGGATGCGTGTCCCAAGCGTGGCGCTTTACCAACCATGCATCCAGCATTCGAGAAATTGCAGTTCAGGGATGCAACGCACGAAACGTAGAGTAGACCTCTGTGGCCAATACTTGTTCTTTCACATTTTACCATCACCGCCCGAGCCAATCTGACCATGCCCGCGTAAGGCGGAACAGCCGCGCCGCCCGATGATCCGGAATGCCTGGTCGACTGGCGTACGGATTTTTGCTTGTTCCACGAATCGAATTCATGAGTCCCAGGAGTGCGACTGTATGTCCAAGATCGTTCAAGCGGAGCATCGTCGCGGGCGGAACGCTTGACATCCGACAGCCTTATCGGCATACTGCGTTACAATCGAGATACGAGATCCGTGCGACGTGGTGAGCTTTGCTTTCTTGTTGCAGATGAAGCGTGGCGTTCATGTTCAACCGCTGTCAGCTTACGATTCATCAGATTCATCGGCGTACAGGGTATCGCAAGAACGGCCATTACCTCACTCGAATGGATGTTGGTCATTTACATGCTCACTACCACTCGATACTGTCGCCGACACGACCATACGCAGTCAAGGACGGAGATCTACTCTGACCTCGCGGACCGTATCTCGTATGTGTCACTTGGATTTGAAATTCCATGGAGGTACCGGGCGGTTGGCTCGCCCACGTTCTTACACCTTGCAGACCGGCCCCGTGGGAGCTGTTCACTCATAAGTTACAGCAAAGTTGTGTTGGCTCAACGTCTGCACGAACGCTGGTTGATCCGCTGGGTTCACAAAACCGCGCAGCAGTATTTGAGAGATGGACAGACGTCAACCTTGTACAACACTCAGTCAGCACTTGTTCGTCTTGGTCTTGCCACAGTGGCGCGCTTCTGATCGCTTTTCATTCGATCATTGAGAACGCCCCTTGATCAGCTCTAGCCTATGACAGGATGCGCAAGGAATGGTCGTGGCCATTCCTTACAGGACTGCTAAGCATTGCTGTTCGCGATTGTTCAGGCATGACATGCATCATTGGCTTTTCCTGTAACATGTTGAGTGGCTTGAAGGACGTGACGCATGCAAGGTCGTATACGAGCGACGGCGTGCATGATATAAGTCCTCCTCGCAGACTGTTGACAGCTGGACTTTGTAACAACTAAGACTGATCTCTTTGATCATATCACGCTTGACGGACGACTTGCAAAAATCCTCAGTCTGTCCCAGTTCTCCAGCTCGCCCAAGATCGAGTGAACGAGCCCGATCTTGTGCAAGCCTCAGTCACCTCTTACACGATTCCCGTCATCCACGGCCTCGGGTCATCCATCTTCCAACGATGTATCCTCCAAACGCTTTAGCCGCCAGCGTGCTGCTCGTCAGCCTGACTGGGACTGCGCTTGCTGTTGATCCGACTCGTAACGCAAGTCTGATAGCGCAACTGATCACTGCCAACTCCCAACTCGATCGTCTCGCACTCCTGCCAACGAACGACGACTGGCTGTTCGACTTCACCGCCCAGGACAAATACACGTTCCATCCGGGCGGCGTGGTCAACATGAACTCCGCAACATTCCCAGCTGCCAAAGGTAATGGCATGACATGTAAGTGCAGTCACTTGGTATGTTGATGAGCATGAGTAGTTAATCTTCTCAGTGGCAATGCTCAATTTGGGCCCCTGTGCGATGCTTCCGCCGCACTTTCATCCTCGTGCCGCCAACTTTGTTGTCGCCGTGTTGGGCAACACTACCACATACATGTGGGAGGAGAATGGAGCACGTCTGGTGACGGAAGTCTTGACTCCTGGCAAAGGAACCATCTTCCCACAAGCCAGCATGCATATGATGGTCAACAACGGTGAGTCCTCCTTGGCATGACGACAAGCATCAGCTGTGAAGCTCTGTACGACATGGGCGCTTCGCAGACAAGGAAACTTGATCGCACAGAGAGCACATGTTCCACCATCCTCCTGTCCTTCTCCTCCCGCAGAAGAGCCAGTCGATCTGCAGAAATTCCACTCAACCTCTACATTCCAGACATCTAACATATCCCTCCACCAGGCTGCACCAAGGCCCAACTCGTGTCGGCGCTCAACAGCGACGACTCGGGCACTTCCAACCTCGGCCAGCTCTTCACCAACGGCTTCCCGCACGACATGATCAACGCCGCCTTTGGCTCCAACGTCGCCACCGCGGACGTGGAGCATAACATGCTTCCCATCGGCACAGGCTCGAATGCTGGCACCGACGCCTGTCTTCGGCGCTGCAACATCACCGTGAAATCTGGTACGACGTCGTGATCGTTGCAGGTGTCGCGAGACCGACGGTGGGTTTGGCGAACTTTTGCTCCCGGGCTCGCTCGAGCGCTGCAGATCACTCGAACAGACGGCGCCGGAGGAAGGAGGCCTGGGTGACAGACTGCTACCCTGGTTCGGCATTGGATGGCGAGATTTGTTGGCATCGGAATTGGCGTCTTGACTTCGGTTTTGTATGGTTTTCGTTCATGCAATGCTCTACCCAGCATACATGCAAAGCACAAAACTTTGGTAGTCACGGTACCTCACAAGGAAAGATTGATCACCATCTCTTCCAGGTCTCATTATACTCTGCTTCCATGCCCGTGGTCATCACTGCTCGCCTTAAACCGCTGCATCCCAGCCATCGACCATTGACAGGTCACCTGCGGTATCTAACATTGGGTCAATGTCACGGCATTTCTCGTTCATGCTCACGCGCACAACATCTTCACAACATCTCTCGTCCTGCTTGCGGTTACGTTACATCCCATCCTCAAAACTGTACCTTTTTCACGTCTCGTTCTCACATTTTTTTCTTTCATAAACGAAATCCTCCCAGCCGTGGTTGAGGCCATTTGCCATTACTCTCGCCACGACGCGGTCGATTATTCTAACCATCGTTCACTGCTACATATACCATGCTATGCTCTGCTATGCTCTGCGATGTAACGCCAAGGCCCATCTCGTTCCTCGAAACGAGTTTCTTTCACCCACCACGTCACGTCACGTCACGTCACATCAATACAACAATATACAATACCACCGTTTACGTAGGATAGACACGACCAGACATCTTCCAAACGGCCGTAAAGCGGAATCCTCAAATCTCGTCCGGGCCATCGTCCTGAAAAAGGCATACCAAAGGGCCTCGTTCTCGACGTTCTCGACGTCATGGGCGGAGTACAGTATTTGAATTGCCCAAAGCCCAGAGCCAAGCCACCAGTATGCAAATATAGAGGCAGTGACAGAGCAGAGAGAATAAATAAACAAAGATAATACCGGCGCACATAAGGGGAGTGCCTGACAGTCAAAAACTGCGTTGCGTTGCGTTGCGTTGCGTGGCTGAGATTGATCGTAATCCATGGCTCGATGGGCCGAATGCGGCTCTTATTCCAGCGTGTGTGCCACTCTTTGCACTTCTTTTTTGGTTGGCTTCGTGGTCGAGGTGGGTTTGCGACGTGCACGGGCGGCTTCTAGAGTTCTAGAAGGAGGTTATTCGTTCTGGTGGGGAGATGAGGACATGTGTGGTAGGAGGTGAATAAGGGTGTGGTTGGAGTATAGGAAGGGATGTAGGGGGGTGATGTTGAACATTCTAGGGACGATGGATGGATACATGTCGAATTGTTTGAGGATAGAAGAGTAGATATCTTGCTGTGCAGTTCCCAATAGGTAGGTAAGGGACGGGAGGTAAAGAAATCGACTTCGCGAAACGAAAAGCATCAATCGCACCTGACGTCCATGCATACATCCTCGACCAACGCCGATCCCAAGCAACAAGAATGCATCCTACAGTACATAAGTTACCCTCTACAAAGGACCTTGTCATGACGAACACCTCCGAGCTCGGTCATCCGCCATCGGCCACCACAGTCTCCAGAGCAGCATCATACCTTACCTACCCGGCATTATACCTCCTCCATCCGATCTATAGGCCATGGCCGCGTGGTCACCTACAGTTGCTAGTTGGTAGTTGCGACTGTATGATCTTCGTATACTTCGCCTCGCTCGTCCGCGGTCAGCTGCCATCGGCGTCGTTCTGTCGCGCGCGCGAGCGCACGTCACATGTCCGGGTCAGGCGGAAGGTCAGCATGCATAGGTACTAATGCGAGTTATGCTGATTATGATGGAGAGAGAGAGAGCGACAGAGCCGTGGTTCATCATTTTCGTATCCGCCAGGTGTGGCGCCTCAGGTGTTTACGGGGTAACCTTCTAGAACGTATGGTGGAGGGAGGGATGTGTGGACGATCAAACCAGGGAGAGAGGCAGAGAGTCGGCCGGAATCGAGTCCGCGGGGCCCAGTCCAGACCCGCCCGGGGCTTGTTTGCTGTTGTGGACATTGGATTCCTTGAGGCGGTTGCATCTATACCTAATGTACACACAGCCCTGGCAACGGATATTGTGGAGAAAATGTGTTATGGTGCAAGGCGAATTGGAGTTGCATGGGAGCGCAAACGTCCATGATACTTCAGATACATGCACGAACTGTGACTGCAACGTACTGTTCTCTCTGCCCTACTTTCACTATATGGACCTTTACTTATTAGGTACTGTAGCATCTATTCACAGCCAGCCTACAGGGGAGGCCTCCTGCGAACGCCGACAGCACATTCTCGTCTGTGCTTCCGCGCGGGCACTTCACTGCGCGCGCGCGCCTTTTAGTCCAGACCCACTGGCGTCGCCATCGGAGTCGAGGCCGCCGACGACGACGACGAGGACGACGCCGATGACGACCCTACATGCAACCGCTGCGATCGCTGCAAGAATCATGGCGCCAGGCGCCGGGGAGCGTTACGCGAGCAATATCGCTTGCGTGATCGTGGAGGTGATCTGTCAATATCAATAGAGCAGTCGATAGCACATTCAGCAGGTGTACGTAGACGAAGCCTAGCACGCTCACGCACGGCCACGCACGCCTGCCTATCTAACCCATCTCACCCGCTAGGCGAACTCTCTCGTATCCCATGTCGATCCTCGCATGCTGCGGATCATCAGGGAAGAATGGGCATCGCTAGAGTGCTGTTCGGACCAGTCTGCCATCTGGTACCGGACGGGATCGGTCGAGAGGCTAGAGAGGCCGGTTGGGAGGCACGGCAGCGTGAGCGGGCTAGCGTGCTGGACTACGAGGTTGCAGACCTGCGCCTTCCTCTTCCTCTTGCCTTGCCAGTGCCAGGGTCTATATGATGGGTTTCGGTGGATGTTGGACGCCTGACGCCGTAGACTGCCACGACTGCTATGTGCAGTGGGAGGTAAGGAATCGTTACCGCGGCGGGCTCGGAACCGACCATCCGACACGAGCTGTGAGGCTTGCCACAACACCAATGCTGAGAGTCACCATCACGACCGCTACCGCTGTTACAGGTGGTGCTGAAACACCCACTACCGATTTCATCATCTCCAGCCGACCACCGACCAGACTTTCGCCGTCATGGGCGCAAATTCCATTCAAGCCTTTTGCTTCCCCAGCTGCTCACCGCATCCTCGGGTCCATTTCCCACGCCCGTGGTTCGAGAGCGACGCTCAGCGGTCCCACTCATCGATCTTGGCTCGGGTCCCGATCTAGTCGATGCTGAAATGAAAGTTTTGCCTCTCTTCGAGGTAACAGGGTGCTGGGTGAAGGGAAACACGGGGCTGGGATGTTGTTGGGGATTGTGGGTTGTGGGTTGGCGGGCAGGGTTTCATTCAATCAGAAGCATTCTATTTCTCCCAGGTCAGAGGTCTGCGAATGCATAGACTGGACGCCTGAGGTGGTTATAGCATGTCCCGATTCCCAGGTCGAGGTACCTTTGTCAATCTCGCTCTTCTCGCCTGCACGCCGGCCAGTGGCGGCGATGATTAATCAGCGGCTATAATCACACAGAAGCTGTCCGAGTCGCTGCTCACACTCCGACATGGCGTGGGTCATATCGGACGATGTGGTCGCAGAGGGTGGCCTTGTCTCGTTATGTTGGCGGCATATACTGTAAGCCCCAGTCACGCGCTCCACCAACATACTTGTGAGACAGCATCAAGCACACGCACGCACGTGGGCGAGTGCATGACATTGCATTGCATTGCATTGCATTGCAGGCGTAGATACCGTAGCGATCGTGTATACAGCGACAGGGCTGTCATACCGTGCGATGATATAGGTACCCCGACGTCGCTACCCACCCGACTGTCTGTATGCAAGAGACACGCATGCAGCTATGCCACAGCAGTTGGCCGAAGCCGCGCGGGGGCTGGTCGTCAGTGATGATGGTGGTGGTGGGGGGGAAAAGCCCGATGTGGCATCCGGCCTATCCACGCATACAGGCAGGGATAGCATACATGAGCGCAAGTGCGCATCGCATCGCAGCGTATCGTAGTGCAGCCAGCAGACGTGGCTGGGGATCATGGCGAGCTGAGACATATACAGCCATCCATATACGGCATGCGAAGTGTAAAGTCAAAAAAGAAAAGGAAGGTGACGGGGTGCTGTTACAGTAGATAGACGCATCCTGGTCCTGTGGCCTGTGATTCGCGCGCATGGGAGGGGTGCCACTACATTACATGTTACATGACCACCCGCAGGAGCAGGATTTGACGGGCGGGCGTGTGTGTGTGAGTGTGAGACCAGGCGAGCCCGGGGCGTATGCGTGTGCGTGCGTGCGTGTTGTGGGTTAGAGAGTGAGGGAGCGAGAGTGTGTGGCTATAGCAGCGAGGTTGATATAGGGTCCGGCGGCGGCAAGGCAGCGCGGCCGACGTCGATGAGCCCGACCGTAGCCCGGCACAAGTCGTCTACCGAGTCCAACAATGTCGGCGCAAAGTTTGATGAGATTGCGGACAAACACCGTACATACCCTGTACATACATGCATACATGCATACATGACATGAACGAGAGCTGTACGTGGATCGGATGCACCTCCGGATACATGTGTTACTATCATTAGGAGACGGAACGATTGAGGCTGGTCCAGAGGTGGCCAGGCTCGCGATTAGGGACGGTAGTAGTCCGCGACACTCCACTCCACGCTCCAGTAATGAGGGCGTGTAGTCGAAACAGTCGGGTGCCACTGTGAAGCAGCACCGCGGAGCTACTGACCTTGCTCACCTAGCCACCAGCCATGCCAGCCATGAAGCGAGGCGAGGTGAGGCGAGGTAATAACAGCAGCGCCGATGGTCGAGCAGACGCAATCCGTCCACGCATGCGCCCCCTCCACCACCACGACATCGGTAAGCATCTATCCGACCGACAGTAGTACAGCTCGACTGCATCGAATGATGATCATGCAATACAAGCTGCACAAATCGAGTGGAGCTCGATGAGATTGGCAGAACGTCTGTTCATGTACGATGACGGCAGGTCACGACTGCCGCCCCACGCCACGCAGACCCTCCCTGGACGTTCCATCATGTATATATAACGCGCAGTAAGGTACGCAAGAGCCCGAGAGGCAGGCAGATCCTGATAAGCCACGCGGAACGTGTCGCAGTACAAGAGTATTTGGCCTACTGCGTAACTGATCGCCCCACGTACGCAGCAAGTCGGTCGGCGGTGTGTCTTCCGAGGTGGTATATGTGCCGGCACATATCGACGCATGGTTGTTCTGGTGGTGAGCAAGCGCCGGGATTCTCTACACCTGCTGCAGCTGTCACCGTGCTTGATTCGCCGGACTGGTCGTGCTAGGAGGATCGGAGCAAGTTGCGGTCAACAGGTATTATAGGGCACGAGGAGCTTAGAAGAGTCAACTTGTGCGGTGAGAGGATCGCCTGAATCGTCGCAAGTATGTCAGCGCCTGTCCAGTTCTCTCCGACCAACGTGATTGGGGTAATTCCGTTACGAGTCGGCACCAGCACATGACCACTTCGAGCCACTGACTATAGTGGGAGATATAGTGACCAGGACGCTATATCTGATGAGACATGGGCAAGGCTATCACTCGGTCAAGGAAGATGGGCACAACATTCGAGACCCACAGCTCACACCGCTTGGAGAAGAGCAGTGTCGTCGCAGATGTGAGTCGTTCAAGCGGCACGACGAGGTAAGTCGTTGGTGAGACATGGCAGTCTCGGCTGCCTCTACCTCTACCTAAGCTAAGAGATGTTTGTATGTAAGATCGATCTGCTGCTGGCCTCGCCGTTACGACGGACGCTGAAGACGTGCGAGTTGACGTTCGCACCGTGCATCAACAGAGGCTTGGGGGTCATTGCATTACCCATGGCCGAAGAAGCAACTGCCGATTTGTCCGATACCGGGTCCCCGGTCGGTGAATTGATCGAGGAACATCCCCGAGTCAACTTCGATCACGTGAAGGATGAGTGGTTTGAGCATGAAGGTGAATACGCTACGGAACCGGCTGCGGTCAAAGCTCGCGCATTGAAGTTACGGCGCTGGATTCGGGACCGACCAGAGCAAGAGGCAGCTCTGGTTGCTCATGGCCGATTCAACCATTACCTCTGTGGAAATGTGACAGACGCGGGGGAACAGACGACCCCGAATTGGTATGAGACAGAGTTGCGCACTTTCATCTTTCTTGATGACGATGCGGCAACCATCAAAGAGACCGAAGAGTCTTTGCGCCGCCAAGAAGCTGAATCTGATAAGCCGGAAGTATGATGCGGACTTAAACGTCATCCGGAGCTAATGTATTGCTCCTGTCGAGGCGAAGTCGGGTGGTAGTGGAGAGCAAAGTCGTGCTGCAGCATATTCGGTACAACGTCTAACTTACTTTCGCAATTGGATCGGTATCGTGACTGTTCCAAACTTGACGGTACACGAAGATCCTGTAGGGTTGCGGGATCTTCTCGGGCATGATTGCATGAAACAACGTTGGCTCACCCTTGATCCTCATCCTCGTCTGCTAGCTCATCATTCGGCTCCTTCGGCTCCTGCGCTTCATGGAACTGGATGGCATCGTCGATATAGCTTAGAACCGTATTGATGCTATCTTCATTCTGCGCATCGAGCTTGAGGAATGATACCAGGCTGAAATCGTCAATGAGCTGCGCAACCGCCCGGTTTAGCCTCGCAAAGGATTCGCCGGCAAGCACGCTTTGCGCATCTGCCGGATCGCCATTATCGATGCCGTCCTTATACTCATAGACCAGCCCACTTTCAGGAGCGTCTTGAAGTAGACTGATGTCGGGGTCGATGAAGCGTTTAAGCTCCTTGCGCGCCACCTGCCCCTTGACTAGATCCATCTTGCTGAGGATGTTGACGTGAGGAAGCTCGAGCATCAGCATCGCGCTCATGGCGCTTAATGTGCCGGAGAAGAACTTGGAGCGGTCGATGATAAAGTTACTTTCAAGAAGGTAAGCGGCACACATGCTGATGTTCAGACTGCCTCTCGTCAGGGCCCTGATCAGATTCGGCACGATCGGCACATGCGAGTACAGCTCAATCTGACCCGGCATGTCGATGATGATGAGGTACTCCTCGCCCACATCTTCCAGCGGCTCGGTGAGGAAATCCAAATTTTCAAGCAAAAACTCGAAGCAGTAGATCAAGCCGCCGTTCGGACCCAGGTGCAGTTCTTCCATGACATCTTCGAGCGAGATCAGGTCCTTGATGTCCACGTCGGGCTCGTATACGAAGTCTTCGGCGGCTGGGTCTAGATTGATGTAGAAGCAGGAGCGTTTGTTGTTCTTCAAATGTTGGATCAAGGCTGAGCAGAAGGTCGTCTTGCCTGCACCTGCTGGGCCCATCACTATAGTACCGTATTTGGAACCCATACTGGCGTGCAATGAGGGCGGTATGCTGACCGCTGCGCGACACACGGAGAATGATGTTGTGGACTCGGGTGCCGCAGGTCCCGCAGGTCCAGAATGATCATTACATGTTGGTGATGATAATACCGTGGACGAGAGAGTGAAAATATGGGCGTCGGCAGTATCCGATGGGTGATCGGTCAGAAGTCGTGGCAGGCTGGGCCTGTTTCGGCAGGCCGACCTGCTTGTGCTGGCTACCCCGGCGGTTCACTATTTCTCATCTGGACTTATGTCGGCGTGATTTCTCATCATACCACCAGACATCGTGGGTGCCAAGTCACGTCGAGCAGTATAACGCGCAGGCTATCGGGCAGGAGAATGGAACGACATGCAGCGCCCGAAGCAGCACTCCGAAGACGAGAGCAGTGTAACCACACCGATCTGCAGGCAGGTCTCAATAGTACAGTCGACAGTGCATGGGCTGGTGCTGCACGACACGCTGCACGCATCGCGGTCCAGCCAGCCTCCTCATTATAGCATCGCTGCAGGTCGATAAGGTTAGTCGGCGATCTATGCCCACGCGCTGCCGCCGCGCACTGTACGGAGGGATGTACTGGACTCGGGCCGGATGGACGCTGGCGGGATACGATGGCACACGAAGGATGAACGAGTGAACTAACCTCATTGCAATTGACCCTGGTGATGCCTCCCACACGATGACCATGGGCTCAGGTACGCCAGCGTCTGTTGGCGGCCCCTGGGCGTGTTGCATTGTTTGGGGCGGAGCGGAGATGACGGAGGGAAGCTTTCAACGCGAAGAAGCCGGCGGTCGTCGTACCGTCGTGGCGCATCAGCGATCGCTCGTTATTGGCGGTGGACAAGAGGGCCCGATGCAGCGTCCGCCGGCCAATGAGTCGAGCGGCACGGTGAGCAGGAGAATGGCGGTGCGTCGGCACTTGGGCGAAAGGATCCTGGTTCGTGGGTCCAGCAAACGTTGACGCCTGGATGCGCGGCGTGGCGAGGTATATCAGGGCAGTACTATAGCCAGGTATCGAAACAACGGTGTGGACACGCCTACTCGGCCTACTCCAACACCCAGGATCAGACCTGCTCACCTTTCCTGATCGAAAAAGACCGAGGGAGAACTGCAGGCGGTCGAGGGTGATCTGATTGCCTCGTTTGGACTCGACGCGGCTAATGATGGTGGGCGTTCGGCTAGGGGGAGGATGGTTTGCTACCTCATCTACCTCTGCCTACCTGTGATATACATCTATATATGCGACATGCCCACCGCTGCTGCTATATAGACTTTGCACAGTTCATGCACTTACTACCACTCATTCACTCCTGCACTTCTCCTCACCTCATCGGTGCATGGGCATATCGACATATGAAGGCCACCTGATCCATATAGTGCTCCCCTCCTGCGTGCAACATCCTCCTCGCGCTGCTCCTGCCATCCGCCTCGACCTCCTCACCACGGCGGAGACTGCTTGTCTCGCGCACTCATCCCGCACAACATGTCGACCACCACTTCCACGTTGACTTTCACCTCGTGTTGTCATCAATTCGCAGCCAAGCCGACCACCGCCACGACTTGCGCCAATCTGCCCAGCTTCTTCCCCACCAACAACCACACCAAGTTCTTCCCTCCCACCAGAGTCAGCCAAATGGCGCCCAGCCGAGCACATGCCCGACGCACCGCCCAACCATCATCCCACTTCACCAAGGCCCTCTCCAGTGAATTGGGTGATGCCGACCTGGGCCTGACGCGCAGGCACAATTCCGGCCGGCCCATGCGGAAACAAGTGCGCCAAGCACCTGCTGGAGGATCACCGTTCATCGACTCCGCCATCGCCTCGGATGAGTCTGACTTCGACCTGGGCAGTGATGATGAAACCTGCGCGGTGCCACGAAACCGCAAGAGGAAGCGCACGCCTTCACCGCCGGTGGCGTCCATCGAGCAGCGCTCACCATCACCTGAGTCCGAGCCGGATCGTAACCCATTCTTCGACTCGAACTCCATGCGACAGAACGGTTATGCGTCGCAAAACGCCACCCAAATCAACATCTCCAACTTGACCATCGTGGTGCCGGCCGGACATGTCGGTCCTGTCACCCTCCAGATCAACCCGGCCAGCTTTGCTGCTTTCCGCACCGGACCCAGTGGCCAATTACCAACCTTCTACCCCGTCGCCAAAGCCCCCACCCCCGTCAGGTCGTCAAATGCAGAGCCGAAGAAGCGGACGGGCTTCCTCGATCTGGTAAGTCTATCACATCTGCCTCGTTCCTGTGGTGCAGTCTGCGAGCTGGAACATGATCTCAACAACACAAATGCTGACATCTCCTAGCCTGCCGAGCTTCGCAACCAGATCTACAGATACACTTTCGTCAGAGAGGACCGTCTGAATTTCGCCACGCCCAAAGGCTTCTCCCGCAGCTCTGCTCTGCTCCGGACGTGTAAGCAAGTCCACCACGAAGGTGCATCAATCCTGTACAGCGAGAATCGCTTCTACTTCTGCCGCCGGACGTCCCGCTTCGGCTCGTTCTGGGAGGACGACTGGCGGGAACTCGGATTCCGCAGCGTGCACTCCTTCGTCAAGACCATTGGCCCTGTCAACCTTGGTCTGCTTCGCCACGTCAGCTTCCAGTTCGAAGATGCGACGCCCTGCCTGAACCCCGAGTCGATGACGCACGACGAGCGTCGTTTCGTCAACGACGACGTGCTCATGTCCACGCTGCGCCACCTCGGCGAGCACACCCGCCTCGCCCACTTCGACATGAACTTTCACGGTCGCCGCCGCGTCGAGCGCTCCGACACTCGCTTCCTCGACTACCTCCAGCGCATCCGGGCTGATGATGTCCAATTCGTCACATACCCCATCGGTCTCGAGACAACCTGGGCGATGGAGTCGAAGCAGGACGAGGGTGTCCGTACCATGTTGCTGAAGAACATGGTGCGCAAGACCAAGCTGTACTCGGGGCGGGACTGATCACGACATGGAGCCACGAAAGAGTTCCTTCACGGCCTTGTCTAGCTAGCCTTGCGCTTTTTATTCCCCATCGCATGCCTTCCAGCGTATATCCCCATCTTCCATCCACGTGGATGATTGCTATATTGTTCGGTTGTCCCAATTTCTTCCATCATCAGAAGCAAGCAAGCACGCAAAGCATATCAACGAGAAGTAACGAACGGCTACGACTAGTTTTCGGTCTTCGGTCACCACGACCATGTATGTAAGAGAAATACATTATATTACATTATAGTCTATGTCGCGTGCATATCAGGTACCTCTACATCCACACTCAGAACTATAGACACCTACACACCGACATGGAAGAATCAAGAAGAATACCTGTGAAGTACCTCAGCCGTCCACCTCCCTAGCATCGGTAGTCACTCATCACTGTATCTTGCGTGGACAACGTGATGGACGTCCATACCTGTAACCTCGCATAAAATGAAAACATCGGCTCATCTCGCCCCATGTCTGATCAACCCACATCTCCCCAGCAAGTCTGATCTGTGCCTCATACCAAGCAAGCAAGCAAGCGCCATCCCATCATCCCATCCTCTCGCCTGTCTAAGCACACTACATGCAGTAAGTTACCTACAGGTATCTTACCTGGTGCTTTACATGTCCATGTGCATGTGCATAGCTTGGATCCTCGAGTAAAGAATGGGGAACGACTACCTTACTTGTGCGACGAGCTAGCATACCTAGGTCGCGTTCCATTTCTCGAAAGAAAAGGTGTTCGGCTCTTGAACACACGAAGGTACGGCATTTCACCTACATGCCTCGAGATCCTGCTATTGGATTATGATTCAGGACGAAACGCATATTCCCATAATGTGTTGTACGTATTGAAGCGGTGGTATGTTCATACCTATATGTACAATGTACAGTCCATCGATCTGTATTCAGTAAGGTATCTCGATGTGTATTTGTATTTCTATGTTATACCTAGGTAGATTTCTACACAAACCCCCATGTCTTCTCCCTGCAATGCGCAGCTTCTCCGCCCACCGGCCTTTTTTCGTGGACTTCACAAGGAAGGTGTCATCCCCTTGGACGAAATGTGTGGATGGCGGCGCGGGAAAAGTTCCACGAGCATCTTACCCGGACCATGTATGTATGTATGTATGTATCTGGAGAGATGTATGGAACGCCGTTCGGAAAAACGCCGGAACGCACAATGCTGCTTTGCTTGATATTCAGCTTCCCATAGTTCAAGCACATAGCTTCCGGTGTCAGAAGCAAGAAAAGCGATTGGGAGGCCGCCCCATCTCCAAGGCTGTGTCTCTCGTGATAGACATTTTGGGAAAAAGAAGAATGCTTTCTGATTATAAGTGAGGTACATGATGCGGTGTATGGTAGTTATGCAAGAGGAGAGAAAGGAAAACATAAAGCGCTGGTCTAGTATGCGCGGCCGAAGTCCAGATTCGGCAGGCGCGGCTCCCGTGACGCAGATGGACTGCGAGAGACGCCTCGATGGTGGCCCTCGCCCATGCTGGCGGCGTCGGAGACGAGGCGTTGCTGGTCGTCGTCGACGTCGTCGTTGCGGAAGCGGTCGGCGCGGGTCAAGCGCGGCGGAGGAGAGACGTCACTTGTCTCTGGCGACGAGGGCCGGACGGGGTCGTAGCGGCCTTTGTGGTCGGTGAAGGGTCCCGCGGTTACCAGCGGCGCCTTATACAAGCCGTCACCTGGACGTGACACATTCTCCATAAGAAGGGAGTTGCGAGCGTCGAGCGGGGTGAGGTTGTCGAAGTCGCGGGCCATCTTCTCGCGCGCCTTACGTTGGCGACGGTGTGGGTTCTCGCGTACACAGGTGATCAGCGCGTTGACGGCGATCAGGATGGCGAGCACGCCAGTCAGCACGGATTGCACGACGATCAATACAACGCCGGTGATGGTCTTGGTCGTTTGCGAGATGCCGAGCTCTTCGACGAAGACCAAGATGCAGATGACCGAGAGCACGCGCACGATCTGGATGAAGATGTTGATCCACGTGCCGCTCTTACGTTGGTACGGGCGATACCAGAGGAGCACGATGAGGAAGACGCCTTCGACAATCAGCTGGCCACCGGCTTGAATCAGACCGTGCCCGTTGGCACCAGCGATGATGGCGCCTCTGGCGAACATGTAGATGATTGTGGGCACGAACAGCCACCAACAGCCCTGCTTGTAGTTCTCGTAGAAGAGATTGTACTTCACCCAGGTATCTTTGTCGTCGTAGAGGCGACTGCTGTCACCATCCAGCTGTTTATACGCGTGGGCTTTGGTATAGATGCGCCAGGTAAATCCACCGAGTACGACAGTGAAAATGCCAAACGTGACGCCAGCGAGAATCTTCGCAGCCCAGGAGTCACCATTGGTGAACTGGTAGACGCAATAGAGGGTCCAAGAGCCGTAAAGCAGCAGGATCAAGTTCGTCAGCGCCTTGGCCAACCTCCACCAATATCGCTTGCGCCACGACTCCATGGATCGCGGGATGTTGCCGAGCAAAGACCAGGCTTCCAGAATGACCTTGAGCAAAAGGATGAACACGATGATCACGGCCACCACGCAACACCAGACGAGCAGGACCGTCATGAAAGTGTTGGCACTCGGAATGCTCAACTGCTCCACATAGGCCTGGATGCCACTCACATATTTCTGCTCTGTGGTATCCGCGGTGCTTGTCGTGCTGTTGCTCGTGCTGTTGGTGCCATCGACCGTTGTACCATTGATGACAACTTCCGATCCATCCCGAGCCCAAACGAGTACTGACTCCACAGCACGTTTCAACTTCGAAGCAGACGATGACGAGGTGTTGCTGCTCTTATCGTATACCAGCGTGACGTTATTTTTGAGGAACTGGTAGTTGTTGTCGGTCAAGTTCCCACCAGTGGCTCTCCGGAAGTTGTCGATCGTGGTCTGTACCGAACCCCAAGGCACGAGACCCGTGGAGAATGCGAAGTTGGTTGTGAAACCTTGGTAAACCTTTGGATAGCTCACACTCATCATGCCGTTCAGCGCCATCCCTTGGAACCAACCCATGGTCTCTCCGAAGGAAGGCGATGACGAACTCGCGCCAGGATGTGCACCAGCTCCGACAGCCCCTACTGCAGAGAATACCAATGCCGCTCCAGCGACTCCTGCGGCAGCATATTTGACAGCAGGCATGTTGGCCAATGACTTCCCATTTCCCACGGTGGATTGAATGCAGGCGATCTCGGTGCCATTCACCTGGAGCGTCATCTTCGCGAGTCCATCCAGGTCCGGTATGTTGAACGCAATCGAGGGTATTTGTGTAGCGTATTTCTCGGGGACTGTCTGAGTGCCGGATGATGCGAAGGTCGCAGCCGGGACTGTAAAAAAATATTAGCGCTGCTGCTGGATGAGCCAAGGTAGCAAGACTTGCCTGGACATAAGCTGGTCATGTTGTAGTCGCAAGGATCGAATACTTTCGAATACACATCCTGTCCATATGCAGTGATGTCCAGCGTTGCGGTCACATATTGTTCCTGGCTGCTGCTTCCAGCAACATTGAAGTTCACCACTCGTGTGTTGCGATTGTATGTTGCATCGAGAGCAGTCACCTTGATCGTCGCATTATTCATACATGTGGTATAACCACTTGTGGTGAGTACATCACCGCCCAGCACGCCGACCGGCAGAGCGCTGAGCAGGACTAGGGTGAGGCATTTGGGTGTGGCCGTGAAAGAGAACATTATCGACTGAGCAGGCTCGAAGCCTCAGATTCTGCGAGAAGCTGCCACGATCCAGCGAAGTCGTATGCCCGGGCAACACTCGTGAGATGGCGATGAGGCCTAGGCCATGGGATAAGGTACGAGGGTCAGGCTGGAATATGCAGTCTCGTGGCTATGGGATGGAATTGGTCGCGCTCAGTCTTCTAGATGTGGCTGTGGCAAATGCATTGAAATATGAAAAATAAACGACTGCAACGATAGACGAGAAAATGAACAAATTGCTTCAAGGGCTATGATCGCTGTTGAAAATGCAAAGCTGTACAGAAACCAGATGCTTGGAGACGAGAGAAGCAAGAGAGTAGAGAGTAATGAACAAGGATGACGACGCGAATGTGCGAGAATAGGGACGAAGAACGTTCGTGCTTCCGTAGTGGACGATGCACCATCATGCTAGACGTGCAGATCAAAGGCCATGATTTGCCGGAGCAGGGTTCTTACAGGCGGGTCCCCGGGGAGCAGCGCGCAAGAGACGCTGTCTGGTGCTTTCACAGCCATCTGGCCGCAACTAGGATGCATGGTCGGGAGAGCGAGTGTGTCGACCCGCGCCCGACCGCAGTGTTGGGAGCGCCTCCAGGATGGGCCAGCGTAGCCAGTCAACAGTATCAGCGTTGAAGTCGCGGGCCCAATTTGGATCTGATGAAAGGGGGTCAACGTTCGTGGTTGGCACGGCCCTCATATGGCCAACGCAAGTCCGCTAGAGCTGGAGATTCCCGTGCAGGTCACATCGTCCATCTGACCCCAGACTGACCAGTATAGAATTGCTGTATCGTACGTGTTTGCATGAATACCAATGATGGCCATTGAGCGCCAGTCAGGTCACAATACGTAGGAATAGACATACAGCGAAGTGGCGTCGGTGGATGTGGTGTCAGCAGTCGTGCGGTGCGTTTCGAAATACGAAGAGCAGTGGCTGCGGGTGCAGCCGCGCATGTGCCTGCACTGCAGACGAGTCCACTCGAAGGCATTCTTCCAACTAATCCTCCATGGCCACCGTGTTGCACTCGTACCTTATGCCATTCGAACCTTGTTCTTCTGTATTCGTATACGAGAGCAGCGTTCCTCATGACAGGTGACAGCGACGACTGTTCAATCGTTCAGAGTCGAATTGAAGGAGTGTAGCAGGCTAGCAGCCCGTGATTCGTGGCCCCAAAGATGCAGTGAAGTCACTGAACCAGGGAGGAAACCCAGGCGAACTGCCAATACAGCATGCGCGATACTCAGCAATTGCAGAGTGTCGAAGTGAACAGATACGGTCCTCACCACATGTGTTGTATATGATCTCAGTCTGTCACGTTCTTCTTCGAAACATATAAGATTCATCTAGACTCGGTCGTCAGCGTGCGGATGACCGCCGAACATACCGGGTATCGCCCCCGCTCCCCCTCTCCTGAAACACGACTGCAGCAGTTTCAAGTTCTAGAATGCAGCACAGCTAATGCAGGCGACCGACCGGACTAGAACACGTAGTACCGTTCGCCCTTCGTCTGGCCGTCTCGCAACAATAATAAAATAATGTGATCCGGTCATTGGGCCGCCGCGTCGACAGCTCCCCTCCTCCCACATCCGCAAGCCCTGAAAATCCAGAACGATGTCTCAGCCCCGGGAGTGGGAAAGGTACTGGTGAGAGATCGATCTTGCACCGCCTGGCTAATAAGCACACTGCACCGCGACCTATTATTCCTCCAATCGCAGCGTCGTCGTCGTCGTCTTCTTCTCCCCTCTTCCTGTCCATAGCGTCACGTCCCCCCGAAAGAACTCCACCTTGCCCGGGCTTCCAGGTATCATCGCACGCCAGGTCTTGGATGCCGATGCTTGACCGTGCTGCCACCGCCTGTCTCTGCCGTGACTGCACCTACGCCCGGTGATCCACGTGCATCTTCCGCGTTGCCGCCCTCACATCCGCCACCACACCCCCCGTCGACGGACCTCCTCGACCATGCGTCTCTGGGCAATTGCCGACATCCACGTCTCCTTCAAGAGCAACAAAGAGGAGTTCGCCAAGCTCACGTCCAAGGGCGAAGACGACGGGCTGATTCTGGCCGGCGATGGTGCGTGTCGATCCAGACTTATCCCCGCTGCAACCACCCCTGACATGAGCTGATTTCCTCTCGCAGTCGGTGAAACTCTAGCACAGTTGAATGCGGTGTTCGAGATCGCCAAGAAGCAGTTCAAGCATGTGTTCTGGGTGCCCGGGAACCATGAGTTGTACAGTCCTTCTACAGCTGGCGAGGAGGAGAAACACCTCAAGGGCGAGTCAAAATACATGGCTTGCGTGATGGCGGCGAAGAAGCATGGGGTGCTTACTCCCGAGGACGACTTCATGACTTGGGTGTATGAGGACCATGAAGGGTTTCAAGTCGCCGCGGTTATCTGTCCTGTCTTCACCCTCTACGACTACAGTTTCCGCCCCGCGGACGTGACTCGCGAAAAGGCACTGGAGTGGGCGATGGAGGAAGGCATCCGAGCGACTGACGAGAGCCTGCTGCACCCGGATCCGTACGCCACCCGCGATGAATGGTGCCACCGACTGGTCTCTCAGATGGAGACCAAGCTCGACCGTGCAGCCGACACAGGCTTGCCCTTGATCCTGATCAACCACTGGCCGCTGCGCGAGGACACCATCTTCATCCCGCGGGTGCCTCGTTTCAGCATCTGGTGCGGCACGAAGAAGACGCACGACTGGCATAAGAAATACCATGCCAAGGTCGTCGTGACGGGTCATCTCCATGTGCGCCGGACGGACTGGATCGAAGGTGTCCGGTTCGAGGAGGTCAGTCTCGGCTATCCCAAGCAATGGCAGGAGGCGAAGAACGAGGGCAACGACATCAACTCGCTCTTGCGAGAGATCCTGCCCGGTCCCGCCACGCCCAAACCGGGCAATGTGCCTAGCACGACGTGGCGACGACTGGGGAGAGGGTGGAGTTTGTCACATGGATCGACTCCGTAGTCACTTAAATTCACTAGTCATGGTATAGCATGTTCTTGCAGGGTTGAGTTTTAACCAGCGACACTACAGAATGTTGAAGTGAGTAGAACTGTAGGCCCAGGATCACGAACCATTCTGGATCCGGATCCATTTTGCTTGAGGAATATAGTCCATACGCTGCTGAGATAGGATTGCACGACGGGCAAGCGAGAACATTGCCACCTATCACCTCCCTGTCTATCTGCTCAGAACGATGCCTTGCTTAGGACTGGGCCATCCAACTTCCAAATACCATTGATCCCAGATCCTAGGCGAAGCAAGTGGCCGTCCCCATCTATCAATTCCCTAGCCATGACTACTTCCTCTCCTACCCCAAGCAAAAGCCGTCAACCAGCAAAACGACCCTCGGTTGACAACATGGACAACGCGAATCGCATGATGACTACGTTCTTGTACATACTACCCTCCGGCTATTTGCTCGACATATGCCATAGCCCATTGTAGACGTCGCCTGTAAGTGGTAAAGTGTCGGGTCTGTCGGCAAATGCAACTCGATGACCTGCCTGTCGGCTCCGTTGCGGGATTGATAATCACTTTGAATCTTTCGATGCGTCAAAAGTATTGTTACCCCACACACGTCATGGCCGACTGCCCCACTACTATGTAGATATATATATGGTATAAGGTATAAACATATTTATTGCATAGATGTTTGCGTGAGACGCAACCAAAGGCATTGACGTCGCAGTAACTCACCTTTGCTATTCTTCCCACACTACGCATCGCCTTCTACGGTAATACCATCGATCACGACCTTGTGTCACCTTCAGCGTCTCCTCTACTAGACGCCATGGCGACCATGCGCGCAATCGGTGCGTTCCCCATGCTCTCCTTCTCCCAGTCCTGACGGCATATGTCTGACTCTCCCTCCCTCCAACAGACATCAAAGATGGCACCGGACCGATCGAGAACCTCTTCATGAACGACTCCGTCCCAATCCCGACCGTCGACCATGCGAAAGCGCTCGTGAAAGTCAAAGCCTTCGGGCTGAACCGGATGGACCTGCTGCAGCGCGAGGGCAAATACCCGGTCCCGCCGCAGGGCGGCAAGATCATGGGCGTCGAGTTCAGCGGGACGATCGAGGAGCTGGGCGGGGACAGCGAGAGCGGGTTCAAGAAAGGCGACGCGGTGTTCGGACTGGCGTACGGCGGCGCGTACGCCGAGTACATCGCCGTCAGCACGTACATGCTGGTGCACAAGCCGGCAGAGCTGAGCTGGGAGGAGTGCGCGGGCATCCCCGAGACGTGGATCACGGCGCTGCAGGCCATGTACCTGATCGGCGAGTTCGCGGCCGGCAAGTCGATCCTGTGGCATGCGGGCGCCTCGGCCGTGTCCATTGCGGGCATTCAGCTGAGCGCGGGCAACGGCGCGTCGCAGATATTCGCGACGACGCGGTCGGATGATAAGTGTGAGTTCTGCGTGAAGCAGCTGGGCGCCACGGCGGCGTATAATGCGACGACGGAGGATTGGGCGGACAGCGTGCTCAAGGCGACGGACGGCAAGGGCGTCGACATCATCGTCGACTATGTAGGGCCGTCGTACCTGGCGGGCAACCTGCAGGCGGCAGCGAGGGACGCGCGGATCGTGAACCTGGCGACGCTGGGCGGCGTCCATGTCCCCGAAGGTCAGCAGCCGAACTTCGCCATGTTCGTCGCCAAGCGGCTGCGGTATGAGGGGAGCAGTCTGCGGAGCAGAGACGAGCAGTACCAGGGCAAGCTGCGAGATCAGATGGTCGAGCATGCGCTGGAGGGCTTCAAGAAGGGCGAGTACAAGGTGTACATCGAAAAGGTGTTTCCGTGGGAGAAGATCCAGGATGCGCATCGGCTCATGGAGTCGAATAAGGTAGGTTGTTGTTCATCCACGGGGAGCGTACTACAACGGTTGTCACTAACATCCGACACAGACCAAAGGAAAGCTCATATGTGTCATCGAGTAGATCTAGCCGTCTGCACGATTCAGGAAACAGAAGTGCCAAAAGCGTTGTCATGTCGGTGGTACCATCAATCTATCTACTGCACTCGCTTCTTTCTACTTACGTCTCGTGAAGTGACATCAACCCCGAGATTTCGGGGAGGTCGACTATGACGGAACTGTCAACGTGCCAATGCGCCAGTTCAAAGCACCAGCTCTCGAACTCCGGACTGATGCGTAAGCCGCCTGTGCTTTCGTCTGGAATGACCATGCCGCCCTCTGTGTACGGCCAGTCCAGCAACATCCGCGAACTAATCAGTGGTAACGAGGCTTGGTCGGACATGAGGATACGCTCACGAGCTTGAGGCCTACAACGGTGATGTCAGCACTGGTTCGTAAGTTCGAGGAGGGTTTGAGGTAATATTACCACACTACGAAGTCGAGGGCAGGGAGGTGCGGGCAGAAGGTTTGACAGGGTAGAGGCCGCAGCCACTCCGGGACTCTTTGCCATGTCTCCCGTGTCGGATTGACCTGCCACTGCAAAGTACAATCTAGTCAGGAGAATGTTATGCTGAGTCATTCAGTACAGAACTTGCCTGGAAGAGCGCAGACAATATCACCCAGGACCCCACCCGCGTTGCAAAGTCTTGGCTGGTATATGGGTATTGGTCCAGCAGCCGAGCAACCCAGTCCGACACCGTCAGGGCATCGTCCATGCTGGACACACCTTGTCCTTGAGGTGCAAATAGCAGCGCTGGGTAGGGCAGACCGAAGACTGCTTCGGGTGGAACCCCCCACATGATTTGTGCTCGCGATCGATCACGCATCCGGTAGAAAGCCGAGTTCACCCTTCGCTCTTCTGGATTGTCGATCTCATGGTCGGCGAGCCACAGGGAGGAGATGGAATGTTGTTGGATTTGTAGGTTGACCCACTGCCCGCCCTGCTCAGGTGATGAGTGGTGCGTTGCGCCGCTGTTTGCGCCAAGATCCATGTTGTCGAAGACCTCGATGTATGATTGTCTCCGGAATGACGCATTCTGCTGATTGTGTTCTTGTGTATCGCTCCCAAATACCGAAGATGCTATACTGCCAGGGTGGAATCGCGGTGACTGCGACAGCGCGGTCTGTGGAGAAGTGTTGACGTTACCGGACATATGATCTGTGCTCTTGAATTGATAGTCCGGCATGGAATTCCCAGCTAGTGGTATGGTCGAATTACCCATCGATGTACTTCTGGCCAACGCAGCCAGAGAAGATGATGGCTGCACGGTTGTTGAAGGCCTCCTTGGTAAGAACCGTTCCACCAATTTCGACACGGCCTTGCGCTGCGTTGACGTGGCCACGATATATGGTATGAGGCTTTTGATCTCATCCAGCTCACTTGTAAGTCGGTTGATGTGCGCAAGAGCTTCAGCGCTTGGCGGCATGAACAGATCTTCATCCGACGAGCATGATATCTCTGTCGTCAACGCGGCTGGCACTCTGCTGTTGCCACGACGTGCCACGGTGGGAGACCCTGCATCAATGTATACATTAGGATCATACCTGATGCTCTTGGAAGGGGCGGACCCCTCGGTCATCTGTGTCTGCATCGATTCGAGTTCTAGGGCATGCCAGACTGGTGAAGTGTTGTCAAAGGACTCAGCATAGTCACGCTTTCCACATCTCGGGCTCACATGACTCTGTCTGGACTCAGCGGAGGGCTGATGTAGCTTGCACCGGCAACGTTACCATTGGAAATCACGTCGGCGGTCGTCAGAAGCACGCATGAAGTGCGAGTTCGCTGGGTTTTCTCGCCGGATCTAGGGTCGTCATACAGTATGATATCTCGATGACGATGCCCCACTACCCTGGGTGCACACGACCCGAGAATTCGTCCAGGGACGCAATGAGTGGACTTGTGATGTGTTGCCGAGAAGCAGACGTGATTCGTTCGGGTGGAAACATCCATTCTAATAGGAATATAAAGAGCTCAAGATCGGCTACATCGACCGTCGTCTGTGAGTAGCAAACTACCTCATGGATGCTCAGGGAAGCTCAGCTCACATGGGAATTGGAGGAATGTAGCTCTATACGATCCCTAGCTGAGCGGTGCCTGGGCGAGTCCATTGTTTTTAAGGTTTGACAGGCCCACAGCCATGTTTGCGTAGTTACGGAGATTCCTCCGAGCCCTCGCTGGTTGTCCATGGGTATAGCTTGGTAGAGACAGTGGCTCAAGATATCTCACACAGCGGCCTCTCACTACAGACTCGATCAGTCACTCCGTCGCTCGGCGTCATATGCCGTACTCCAGCTTTCGAAGCAGCGACTTTCTTTCATGCTGCCTCACTCTTCTTCGTCCAGCTTTGGCCTTGGCTAAGGAGGCGACCGAGGTGACGCAGTGGTTTCTGCAGTACTGAATGTCCAGGCAGCAAGTCCACCCTCCCGTCATTTCATAAAGCCCGGTCTAGATTCATCATCGACGGCCGCATGTATTGCGTGCGTTTGCATAAGCGATAGAATGTGGTAAAAGTCGCCCAATCCAAGGGCAAGATCTGTGCATCGAAACGATGATCTTCGATCTTCTGATCACATGACTCGTGTTTCGCCTCAGATCGCGATATGAGAAAGCAACGAGTTATGGGATGAGGGATCGGCTGAGTATGCTTAGAAGCTCGTTCATTGTTGCATTGCTCTGAGAATGATTTCATAGGTGCATGTGAATGCATTGGAGTACCAAAGTTTGACATGATACCAACATCCCAGGGGTGCAGAACGTCCGTCGAACATCATTTGGTAGAATTCCAGCACATCACTCTGGGTGGCGATAACTTGATAATCACTTGTTATGGCTGATGAGATGCTGGCGAGCGCCAATGGTCAACGCATTTCTGCACCCCAATCTCGATCTTTTCCCTGCCAGCGTATTCAGCTACAAGGATACTTGTGATTACGCCAGGAATGTCTGTAAAGCATGGAACACTTTAACAGTCACGGCAGTCGACCAGTGACGGGTAGAAGAAGTCTTTCCACATCAAACTCTTGTATTCGTGACACCGAAGATGTAACACAAATACGGTGTACAAACGTGGCACGCATGGCCAGTCTGCCGGCCAGCCACCAGCATGAAATTAGCGAGGACGATTTGCCAGTCGACGAAGCCTGCATTTTGAGGTTCGCCTCAAGCAGCGTTCTCGCGTCGAAAGAAAGGGACTCTTGAGTCTTGCGCACGATAATCGTTAACATGATAACCTGTCTGGCTTCACAGATGGACTTCTATCCCGAAGAAGTGAGGTTGAAGGTGATTTCGTCATACTTCGACCATACTGAACGCACGAGGGGCGTCGTTCCGTATTACCTCTCGATGGAAGAGTTATGTATTAGCTTGAATTCCTGCTTACCACATCTGGGCGTATGGTCTAGCGGTATGACATCTTCTTAGCATTCGGCTAAGATGGAGAAGGTTCCCGGTTCGACTCCGGGTTCGTCCACGACTTTTGACCTTTTGCCTGCAGCTTGGTACACGATTTGTGGCATTCTCACTGCAATATCGTGCACGACTTTTGTCACCTTTGTCTTTTTGGCTGCCAAAACAGCTTGCGTTCGATGCGATTCCTGCTTCGTCGTTCTCTTTCTTACAAACCAGATCTACTTGTTTTGATGCCCAAGCTGCGAGGCTTATAGTGACGAGCACGAAGCGGTATCTGAAGAAGCATTATATAGAATTCGTGTTCGATCGGCATGCTTTCAACCACTTTTTGATGCAGTCGACACTGATGTACAAGACTCCGGATATGATACGAACACCATGTTTTGCTCAACGCGCAACATACGTACTCTAGAGTGAAACGCTCAGAACATCTATTTTCTATCATTGCTGCATCACTTTCAGGTTCTCTGACACGGTAAATGGCGCCTCGGTCTTGGACCGGATCTCCTCCACCGTCACTCCTTCGGCGTGCTCGATCAGCGTCAAGCCCGTGGTGAAATCGACATCAAATACCGCCTGCCTCACCAGTTAGCATTTTACTGTCCAATGATACTGATATAGAGATGTCTTTAGACTTACCAGCTCAGTGATGATGAGGGACACGCAGGCTCGTCCAGTCAGGGGAAATTGACACTGGTTGAGGATCTTCGGCCTGCCCTTCTTGTCGGTGTGCTCCATCGTCACAACGACCTTGGTCTTTTCTGGGTTCGAGACCAAGTCCATGGCGCCTCCGAAGCCCTTTATCTTGCCTGTAGACTGGTTAGAAATGCAGATGTGAGGACTGGTGACAGATCGTACCTGGAAGCATCCAGTTGGCGAGGTCGCCTCGGGCGCTGACTTGCATTGCACCGAGGATCGTGAGATCTAGCACGCATCGTCAGCATTATTGATCGGGACGTTGATCTTCAATTTCGTCAACATACCGATTCTGCCAGCACGAATCATGCCGAATGACTCTTCCGAGCCGAAGCAGGCCGCACCTGGGTTGAGTGTCACGGTCTCCTTGCCGGCATTGATAAGATCCGGATCTTCCTGGCCTTTCTGTGGGTATGACCCAAGGCCGAGGATACCGTTCTCGCTCTGGAGTTGCACCTCCACCGATGCGTCGACGAACGATGGCGCAAGCATCGGCATACCGATTCCCAGGTTCGCGTACATGCCGTTCTTGAACTCCTTGGCCGCACGCTTGACGATCCTCTCGCGCTTGTTCGCCGCCTCACCAGACCCGAGCGCGCCCGCCTTCAGCTCCTCCGGATCTTTCGCGTTAACCACCTTCTCAATCTCCTTGGTCGTGGTCGACTGGACGACCTTGGTGACATAGATGCCCGGCACGTGAACGGCCGCCGGGTCGATCTCGCCTGGCTCGACGATGTGCTCGGCCTCGACGATGGTCACCTTGGCGTTCCGCGCCATGGCGCCGTTGAAGTTGTTGGCCGCGAAGCGGAACATGCAGTTGCCCAGCTTATCCGCCTTCCACGCCTTGATCAATGCATAGTCTCCCTTGATCGCCTCCTCCATCACATAGCTCTTGCCGTCGAACACCTTGACGTCGCGCGGTTGTGAGTATTGTTGCACCGACCCGTCGCTGTTGTGCTTGAGCGGCAGCTCACCGGTCTGCACGATCGTGCCGAACGCTGCAGGCGTGTAGAAAGCTGGGATGCCCGCGCCGCCCGCGCGACATCGCTCCGCGAGCGTGCCCTGTGGTGTCAACTCCAGCTCGATCTCGCCTTTGAGATACATGGACTCGAACACCTTGTTCTCGCCCACGTAGCTCGCTATCATCTTCTTGATCTGCCCCGAGGCCAACAGCTTGCCCAGCCCGGAGCCCGGCACGCCGGCGTTGTTTGACACGGCTGTGAGTCCATTGATGTGCGCGCTCTTCTCCACCGCGTTGATCAAGGTGTCGGGGACACCGCACAGTCCAAAGCCTCCGCAGAGCAATGTGCTGTCGGCCTTCAAGTCCTTGATGGCTTCGGCGGCCGAGGGCACGACCTTGTTGATCTCACATCTTCGGCTGCTGGACGCGAATGTGCGGGCGAGGAATCGAGCCTGCGAGACATCTTCAAGTCAGTACGCCTATCATTGCTTGGAAGGGACGACGAATACTGACCTTCGGCGTGGTCTTGCCATAGTTGGCAGCGGTCCGCAAGGACAAAGTCACGGCGTGAGGCATTGGGAATTTGGCGTGTTGCGTAACCGCAACCTCGACAAGGAACTCAGGTCACGAATGAGGAAAGGAGGCTTCACGATGAACACAACAAGAGCTCACGATAGCAGCAGAGGAAACATATCGGGGACTGCAACGGCTCGTACTAGGTCGGGTTTAGCTGTAATCTTTGACCATTTAATGAGCCCATTTATCATATCGGTCCTGGACCCCCGGATCGGCACATGCATGCATTGACTTTCTTGTGGGGCGGAACTCTTCCGATCTGGTTCCTGGCGGCGGACCGAGGACAGAGATGCTGTAGCTGGTATGTGAGCAACGCGAGAATGCTCATGAGCGGCCTTCGCTGTGTATACATCACATCCCACACGCTGTTGGAGAAACGGCGGTCTAGTCATCGGCTCTGTTCGTGGATCTCATATCGGCTCCTGTGCCCCGTTCACTGCCTCCGGCTCATCAGCTTTTGGCTTCTCAAGCAGACATCCCGCCAATGCTCTGATCAACAACTGCGCTACAGTCCCGCCAGTCTCCAGTGCTTTCTCGTCGCTTTCCGCCGGAACATGCAGGAACATGACTGGACGGCTCTTCACAGTTCCGCCCGTGACGCATGCATTCCGCCGCGCAAACCACGCCAGACTTGTCGAGTATGTGTAGTCGCAGAGGTACTGACCAGCATTTTCCGAGACGCGCACGTCGGCTTGATAACCTGCTTGGTCCTTAGGGATGGCGACCACGGATTCCCGCCAGCGGTTGTAGAGTATGTCAAAGTTCAGACTGGTGGTCAGGAGGTCAGGTAAGTCGTCCACGCTGCCAGGCTCAGACGGCGGAGCGAGCTGGCCGTCGACGTCCTTGTACTTCGTGTAGCCGCGTGTATGTGCATACTTCTCGGCGGTGTAGAAGGGTCGGCCGGACGCCATGCCAATGTGCAGGACCAGGTCTATGGTCCCGGCATAAGCCTCCAGGAGCTCAGGAACCAGCGCACGAGCGTCTGCATACGCGACACGAATGGGCGAGGAGTGACTTATGATGTTGATCGTTGGGTCTGTGGTATTAGATTTCGCGAGAACCTTTGGAAGTGCCTTGCATATCTCATAGGATGGGTTGACTGGAAACTGGGTTTGGAAAGGCCCGAATCCCGTGACGAGTACAGTGATAGGCTTCGCTTCTTCATGTTCGCCGGACGACAACTTGCCATTGGTTGGTGTAGGTACGTGAGGAGCCATGACAGCTCTGAGTGTCTATGAGGGGTGCAACTCCTATCGATGCGGGGATATATGTCTGTACTTGATGGGGTAATGAGATGAATAGTCTGCGCGTCAACGATTGTAATACGCTCGAAGACCAAGGTGGATGACGTTCCTGCTCGCCTGATGTGACGTTGATCTAAGCAAAGGATACATCGGTGTGTGGCGTGTGGGAAAGAAATGCGAGTGGACCATGGAGATATGCCGATGGCTGGAAGGGAAAGCATGCCATGTTGCGTGGGCCCAATCTCTACACTAGACGGCCCGTGATCATGCCATTCAAACGATCCCGAGCTCAGCTATCTTGAATGATCTCTCAACACGGAAGGTGTTCTCGTGTGGTACGAGTTACAATTCCGTGTACGAGAGCCTTCAGAGGCTGTGAGCAGACCTGGAAGCGTTTTGGCTGTTGTGCGCCAGGCGGGATTTCCACATCAGGAAATGGACGCAACTGCGTTTGGATCGGTCGTCGCATCACGTGACTCGCCTCTGTACATCTGCACAACTTCGCGAAGCGCCAGACGTCGCTTCCTCTTTCTCTTCACGAGTTCCTCGAAAGTTGACCCCCCCCCCCTATGTTCGGTCCTACATGTGGTATGCTCTAAGGAGCATTATGCTACGCGCTCCCAGGGAAATCGATCATTGCTTAACCTGGTATGATATTGTAAGTCTGCCCACAGCCTCTATGAAGATCAATCATTTCTACGTTCTGATCTCTCATGCTCGTACAGACTTCCCTACTGTATGTCTCAGACCCTCCTAAGGCACACCTCGATGCGCTACTTCCGGTGCGAAGCCACCGCAAACACTCTTAGCCATTCATTTTCTTAACAACAAATACAAGGGGCTAGCAGCATACTACGTAGATCTCGGTCTGCCCTCACCGCCATGCACTATGTACGAACAATTAGCTAGCAATGCTTAGTTAGTAAGACCGTAGTATCGCTATAGGTAAAGCGCTCCCTAAGTCGTTTGCACTGCCTTAATTACAACGGCTGCGCACAACCTTTATGCGTCACAGTTTTAAGACCAACACAGGTTCTTCGTTAACTGCGCCTTCTTTAGGTACGACCGTTAGCTAACTACAGTATAGGGGATGTTCGTTACACTGTCGCGTATCCGAGCGCAGACCCCTACAGCTTTACTATACCTAGGCTAACATAGGATCTCTATCGACTGCGCCTCCTTTAGAGGCGATCCTAAGCTAACTATAGTATTCTTGCTACCTACTGCGAAATAGCGCGTTCGAGCATAGACACCCCTAGCTTCGAACTTATAATCATTATATAACGCTATACCTCGACTAACATAGGGTCTCTATCGAATACGCCTTATACTAGTGCAATCTCTAGCTAACTAGGGCACTCTTGTTGCTCGCTATAATGCTGTGCATCTAAGCCTAGACAGGCATAGCTTCGAACAGATAGAGCTAAGCTTGCATTCGCAAGTGTTTAGAAGACATCCTTTCTACCTACTAACATACATAGGAGAATCTTTCTACCTAAGAACTAATCTACTGCATTTATTAAGTCAGCTCTTTAAGTCTTCGCAGAAATGTCCGCGATAGACTAGTAAACATCCTATTGTTCCGCTTTCTAGAGGACAGGTATTGTCACGGGAGAGCTACGCATACGCAGAGGCTCGTTGTGGTATTCAACAAGTTCGATACAGGAGGGAGGCCTTTCCCTCTAGGAGTCCGGAGAGAAAGGGTCGGCTATGCCAAGCCCAAAGCACTGGCTTCGCCAGTGCGCTACATTTAGGGCCGCGCCCTTTACAATACCCCCCTCCCCCCGGCGAAAATCGAGTGGTTTCCGCGCAAACGTGTTTCCCATTCCCACTGAAGACAGCCGTCTCGTTCGCACCGGTGACCGGGCGGTGATTTCCTTCCTCCACGACTACTGCGGGCCTTCCTCGACAAGCTCGCACAGGCTGCCTCTCCCGCCAGGTCGAGTTCCGTGCACGAAAGCCCGTGGTCCTTTTACCTAGCCTCGCCATTTATATGGAGCTTCTCTTTTATCTATATCGAATTCCGTGCGTAAAAGCCCGTATCCCCCGTCGCAATGTTCGCTGCCCATTCGCTCCCCTTCGCATTTCCACTTCGTGATGGACAGTCGAACGGTGTTCCAGCATGCGTGCTAGCCTTTCCCCCTCGTAGCCCGGAGCGAACTTCCTAGGTTACGAGGATCGGCCGTGATCGCTGCGAAGTCTTTGCCCCGGGATCCCACGTGAAGCGCCGGCTGACCGGTCGGCTCTTTGTCTTTGACGCCATGTGAGCCTCACTTTATTCAGAGGGTGAAATTACAGGGTTTCGGCTTGCCGAGCTCTTTGTCCTGGAATCCTAAGTGAAGCGCCGGCTGACCGGTCGGCTCTTTGCCCTTGACACCATGTGAACTTCACTTCTCATTGTTGTGGCTATTGTCAGCCACCCTTTGCGTCACCCGGTCACGATGACTCGGATTGCCCTTTGTTCGGAGCTGGCAACGTTACATGTGCCTGTGCAGTGTAAGGGGCAGCAATAGACTACTAGGGCGTAGCTTCTAGATGCCAAAGGATAGCGTAGTACACAGAAATAGGGGAGTAATAGTATGATA